>JARHVA010004232.1:960000-1052500 GCA_037957365.1 Torreya grandis | reverse complement strand
TCATGTTGAATGGATTGTTCATTCTAGCACTACTCAACATATGACATATAATGATAAGATATTTACTTATTTAGAAATAGATCTTTTTAACAATCATTTAAGTCTTAAAAATCATTCTTCTTGTAATGTTGAAGTTACAGAAATTGTTAAAATCCCTAATGGTGAATTGGATAATGTCTTTCTTGCTCTTAATTTGAAATTAAACTTTATTTGTGTTCCATAATTATGCAAATAAGAATATAAATTATAATTTTATAATGACATTTGTTATGTTAAATATAATAAGCAATATTTTAAAGTAGTTGCTACTACTTTTTTAGATGATGATAATTTATTCAAATTTATTGGATTCTCTTCCTCCTCTTCTCATGATTTGCTTATTTCTAATGATGTTAACTTGTGGTATTAAATATTAGGACATATAAATTATAAAAGTATTTCACTTATGAAAAAACTTAATATGGTGTAATATTTGCTTGAAATGTTTCCCACTACTATATGTAGTGGTTATATGGCTGGTAAAATTCGTAGAGAAACTTTAACTAAGAATCACTCTTGGCATGTTATTAAAAAGCTTCATTTAGTTTATAGTGATATCTTATGCACTATGAAAAATCCTTCTATCAATGGTGAAAATTATGTTTTAAATTATTTTTATGATTGTATTAGGAGAGTTTAGATTTACTTTTTGAAGACTAAAGATGAAATTTTAGATACGTTTATTGAGTTTCATGCCTTTTTTTAAAAATAATCTCATTGTTATTTACACATATTATGCACTAATAATAGTAATAGATATGTTAAAATTTATTTTATTTCATATTTTAATCAACATGGTACTAAACATGAGAAATTGTTTCCTACACACCTGAGCAAAATGGTGTTGTTGAACACAAACATAGGACTATCACTGAAATGGATAGGTATATATTGCATGCTAAAAGTATGAATTAAAAATTTTGGGTTAAAGTTATGTATTGTGATGTCCATCTCATAAATAGAACTCCCACTAAATTTATTTTAAATATTACTCATAAATATGCTTGGAGTGGTATAAAACCTAATTTGAAGCATTTATGTGTTTTTGGTTGTGATACATTTATTCATATTCTGATATAAAAAAATGTAAGAAGCTAGATTCTAAATTAGACACTTTTATCTTTGTTGGATATAATGAATAATATAAATATTATAAGGTGTATTTTCCTCTAACTAACAAAATTAAGATTAAAATGGATGTTAACATTGTTGAAAATAGCGTACTTGACTATGCTTCCAATTTATATTCTCTTGATATAGTTTTATACTTATTTTCCTTTTGAAAAAAGTGATAATCACAATGATTTGGTGCATAATTATGTTTTTCTAAAATTCATTTTTCTTTATTATAGTATTGATCCACAAAAATATATGCCTAAGTGGGCCAAGAACACTATAGAAGTTTCTAGAATTGATGTAGATCTTAATGATACTTGGATAACTAGGAAACAATTTTTTAATGTCTAAACTTATGAACAATAATGATCCAAAAACTATAAAAAAATATCAAGGTCACTCTCATTTGGAAAAACCAATACATGATGAATAAAAATATTTGATTTATAATAACACTTGGGACTTAGTCCTTCTCCCTAAAGGGCATCACTTGGTAAGTTGTAAAAAGTTGTTTACAAGTAAGTTCAATTTTGATAATTAGAATGAAAAATATAAATGTAGAATAGTTGATAGAATTTTTTCACAAATTAAAGTATTTGAATATAATGAAACTTTTTATCCTATTACTAAGATTCCCATAATTAAAGATGTTTTAGCTTTAAATGCTCACATGTATTGGCCCATTTATCAAATGGATGTTAAGAGTGATTTCTTAAATGGTGACTTGCATGAAGAAATTTACATGTTTGTACCCCTTGATTTTATTAATAAATGAAATTAAAATATTTTTTCCAAGTCAAAAAATCCTATTTATGGTTTTAAAGAATCTCCTAGATAATGCTACTCTAAAATCTATCAATTTTTATAGCTCAAGGCTTTACTTGTAGTTCTAAGAATCCTAATTTATTTGTCAAAACTAATCCAAATGGCATAATTATTATTTTTTATTTTTATGACTTAATAATAATTTTTAGTAATATTTTAATGGTTTTTTAAATAAAAAATATTTGAATAATACCTTTGAAATGACTGATTTGGGTATTTACATTACTTTTTAGGCATTATTTGGCAAGAAAAAGATAACATTTCTATTTCTCAATATAAATATGCCTATGACTTGTTGTCTAAGTTTAATATGTTATATTTAAAACATATTTATACTACTTGTTAATCTGTCATTAAATTAGTTAATGACATGGACGCTGATATTTTTGGTCAAAATATATAGATAACTAGTTGAAAGTTTTGATTATTCCACTCATACTTGTCCTGATATTAATTTTTATGTTGGATTGGTTTCCCATTTTATTTCTAAACCTAAATATACTAATTTTAAAGTTTATAAAATAATTCTTCATTATATTAAATACACTCTAACTATTGGCATTGATTATACATCGAATAATAATTTTTCTTTGGCAAGTTATTCAGATTTTGATTGGGCCGATGATCCTAATGATCGTAGATCCATAAGTGGTTTTTTTTATTTGGATTCCATAACTATTTCATATAATATTAAAAAACATACTATTGTATCTTTATCTTCCATATAAGATGAGTATAAATATTTTAATCATTTTACAAATAAATTTATTTGGCTTAGAAGACTTCTTACAGATTTGGACCACCCTCAACATTCAACTACTCTAATTTTTTATGATAATCAAATTTCCATTCTCTTAGTGAAAAATACATTTTTATATGAAAGTTACAAGTAAATTAAGATTCAACATTGCTTTCAGCATGAACTTCTTGAATACAATCAAATAATGAAGAACAAATGGTTGATATCATCACTAAATCACTATGTAAATAAAATTTTGTATTATTTTATGAAAAGTTAGGATTAAATGAAATTATCATTAAAGGGAAGATTTAGTGATGGTTCATCCTTTATTTTTTATTTATAAACTCCTAAACAAAATTTAAGGGGGAGTGCTATAATTACCCTTTATTTAGGATATTTTATTTTATTTTAAGTTCCTTTTTTGTGTGTGAGGAATTTTTTATTTATGTGAATTATTAATTGACATAAATTTAGATTCCATGAGGTTTAACTCACCTCTTTATGATACTTTATTATTTTGGAATTAATTTCATGAGTAACTCCTTCCTCCACATGGCACACACTTACCTTCACTTTATAAGGGACTAGGCCACAAGTGGCACACACATAGAAGGCTTGTAAGGTAATAGTAGGATTCCTTATAATTCCCATTATTCCTTTCTATCTCTATAAAATATCCTTTCCTCTCCTCATATTCATTATAATATCATATCTCTCTTTTGTTCTCTTATGATCTTGATTCAATGTTGTACTTGTAGAGCTTTTGGTAACAAGCCTTCTAATAAGATCATGTGGGTTTTTTTCTGATACATTTGATTTCCTACTTTAAAATTCTTTTCAAATTTATGTGTTAGACATTGAGAGGTAACTTAGTCTTATGATATATTTATTTCCATACTTTAATACTTTGTCATTTATTATTATTCTTGGGAAAAATCCTTTACTGATATTTAAGTGTATTGCATACATCATTAAATATATGCCCGCATAAGATAAATACATAATAGTGTAGAGGGAAACTTATGCAAATGTTATTTAAATGAATTATGAAGTATACATTTTTTTGAGGAATCCAACTGATATTCATCTATGTAAAATACATTCTTGGTTGCAGCAACACTCAGCTTCCTAAGCCAAATTTATCCAGTATAAGGTAGACTAGTTACCTCTTATAGAAACTATTTAATGACCTTAACTTGTATTCCTTTGATAGTGATTGCATCATGCCAAAAAAGTTTCACAAACTCCTGGGTAATTACAACATTTTACCTTATTAGCTTCTCAAAAGAACCAAGCCATATTGAATTTATAAAAATGTTTTAAACTTTCCTTATTCTCCTCAATAACATAAGGTCTATGGGTTTTATTTTGACCACATATACTCCCATATTTATTGAGTTTTGTTCTTGAAGAAAACATGGCTTCAAGATATCTTGTGTAAAAAAAAAGGGTTTTATAGTGCATGTTGTATGAGGTGTGATTGAAATGGTTCTTGATGTTTTATCCACTAATTAGTATATCCTTCATAATTTCTCCATATTCTACCAATGATTATTACCTTTACTTGATTACATGATTATGTGCCCATAACATCTTGTAAGAACATTCTCCACACTCGTAAAACTTATTTTTATAATGAAATTTCCCATGGAATTTACACCAACAAATTTACCAGTCACTTATCCTCGAGTAATGGACCAAGGATGGCTATTGGAATGTGACATGGAGATGTTTATTAGTTGGGAAGGAAATTGTAGTGGATAAGTATGATGTTATAGGATTAGCCAAAATGAGTAAAATTTTCCACATGTGAAACCCATAATTACATTAGAAATATATATGAATATGTATGATTACATTAATAAAAGTGTCTTAATGAAATAAAAATATATTATTAACATACAAGATATGTAGAATAGTCATAATATTGTTTTCATGTTTAAAAAGGGCACCTTCCTATTATGCGTAATATAATAACATTATCAATTAAGAATCCAATAACCTTATCTTATATATAATAAGAATATGGCATTTATATAAAAGATATGAATATGATATTATTAATTTATAGTATTATTATTATACAACGATTATGAAAAATGATGCATATTATAGACAATTATTATTTAATACTCATAATATTTTTAGTTTATGTATAAAATACCCATTTTCATCATCAATTAAGAATCTAATAATCTTAATTTATGTATAATAGGTGTGTATAGATTATACACACTACATAAGAATGTTATCGATTAAGAAATCCCATAGTATTTACTTGTGTATAATGTGCATGTGCCCATTCTACAAAAAATAGAAATACTATATTCTTAATTGATAATTTTCTTAGTATACTATACCTATGTAGAATGGATCTTAATATGATCACTTCTTTTTTAATGCTCATAATATTATTGTCTTGTGTAACATGAGCACATGCCCTTTTAAAAAATATAATAATGTCATCATTAATTAAAAATCCAATAGTCTTAATTTATGTAGAATGGGCAAATTCCCATTATAAAAATTATATAATAATGATACAAGTGAAGACTATTGGATTTATATATTGATAGCATTCTTACACAATGTGTAAAATGGGCACATGCCAATTATAAACATTACATAAGAATGTTATCAATTAATAAATCCAATAATTGTAATTTATGTATAATTAGCATGTTCCCATTCTACACAAAATAAAATTATTGGATTCTTAATTGATAATGTTCTTAGTTTACTAGAATTGTGTAGAATGGGGCATAATATGAGAACTTGTTGCTCAATTTTTCAAAAAATATTTTCTTGTGTAGAATGGGCACACGCCCATTTTCAAAAATATAAGAATGTAATTTTTTTTATTGACATGTTCCTCTTTGAAAAATAAAAGGGGACCTATACATCACTAAAAATTCAAAAATTCTTAGCACTCTATAGATCCTAATTTGATCTTTGAGAATTTTTATAGATATTATAATAGCCCATTTATTTATATTTAAATAACTATCATAGATATTCATGTTCAAAATAATAATTCCAATGTCATTGCATTATTTTTTTATACTAATTTTGTTTTGGGGTGCTAACTATTTTCTTCAAAAATCAATTATGCAAGTGGTTCCCAGAGTCGTAGCCATGGAGTTATTGAATAATTTTGACCCCCAAGGTCAAAATTGCAACCCCTATAGTAAAAAAATTATTTTTCATGATTTATAAATCTTTTTCATAGCCATTAAATGCTTTTATAGTCTCCAATTGGTCCATATAAGGTATTATTAGCATTGTTAAAGGTAAATTTGGAGAAATTAAGGTAATGTCTTGTTTTGGTCTTGTAGTGGTCTAGTCATTTCATGGTCAGCAAGAGGTGAGTACAAGAGGTAAAATAAATTTTTGGGTGTATCTAAAATTATTTTAATACCTTAATCACCTTTCATAAACATTTTATGATGATTTGTAAATTTTAAGGTTTATTTGTGGACTTTAAGGTAAGAGAAATTGAAGAAAAAGTTGATTTTTGGCTATTTCCAACATATGACAAATCCTCAAAGTAAAAGATAAATAATAAAAATATTTTTAAGGTAATTTTAATAGTTTTACAACTTACCTATATGTCATGATGTCATAAAATGGTTAGATTCTTGAATTTTAATGTTAAGAAGGGAGTTTTGGGCACTTTTATAGACTTTTTGAACTTAGTTTTTGATGGAAACATTTTATATGTGTATCTTTGGATTATATAGGTCATATCAAATCTTGGGATAATTTTTTAGCTCCTAAAATTGAAAAAATCCTTATTTCTCTCCATCATTGCCTTCACAATCTCAAAAAGGCAAAATTCAATGCATAGTATGGCCAAGAGAGAGAAAGTTGTTGGCTAAAACTTTTGGAAATGTTAGGGGTCATAGTAATATTTAATTTATTGTAATTATTTTATATATTCATCCCTTATCCTTTGTGAATAATCATTATTAGTGATAGGAGGTCACTATGTCTTGATCATTCAAGCAAGGTTTGGTTTTGCTCATGTTTCTTCATTTCAAAATTTTATGGATGAGAATTTATTTTTGGAGATGTTTTAAAAGGTAAAAATATAATTTAAGTTTTGGTTTCATAAATCAAATAAACTTCGTTAAGTGCCTTCATCAAGGATAACATTATCTCAAGTGTGTGGATCATATCATCCTACTACAAGTGTTTTTGGTTGGTCTAAAGAGTTGTTATTATCATAAATATCCAAGTACATAATTTATCATTTATAATAACTCACTCTCAGATGAGTCATATGTTATTTTTCTTAAAACATGGTTTTTTTAAAAATTGGTTTCATGTTCTCATTCTTTGGAAGCATGACATTGTGTATAAACAATTTTCTACAAGATAAAAGATTATTTTGGCTCAAATAATAATGAGAAACCAATAAAAACATATGACAATGGTATTAATAAATTATTAATATCAAGGTATTATAAATGGTATTGAATTCACTCTCTAAACAAATACCTAGACAAGCTTCATCCACCCACAAGTTTGCATACCTGTAGGTGGATATTCATGAGGCCTAAATTTCATTGTTAAGATGTTTTGAAAATAGAGAGATATATCATATATTACCAAACATTAATATCACCTTGATATACTCCACTTCCATAATTAAAATAATTGATGAATAGATACTCCAACTTCTATGGATGAACCCTATACATGAGCTAACTATTAGCAACCCAAGTCGTACCCTATTAAAGGCATATTACTTGAATCTCCTTCAAAACTAGACTAACATTAGAATGGGACACATATATCTTAGACCATACATCTATATTTTGAGGCTATATCCTATGAATATATCACTTTTCTCAATTTACTAAAACTTACCTTATTTTTGAGATGAAAAGGGTTAAAAAGATTACTGAAAAGGGGAATCATGTTCTACTGATGGTGATACACCTGTATTTCTAGTTCATCCA
Organism: Torreya grandis; assembly: GCA_037957365.1. Lineage (NCBI taxonomy): Eukaryota > Viridiplantae > Streptophyta > Pinopsida > Cupressales > Taxaceae > Torreya > Torreya grandis. The sequence goes on along the minus strand of JARHVA010004232.1, from coordinate 1,044,814 downwards.
CTCTATTTTAACTCTTACAACACTAAATAATCTAAAATAAACCAAAATACTAACTCTAATGCTTCTTATTTAATAATGATTCACATGAAGGACTTTATGGATGACAATAGTTTAGAGGTAAAAAGAGGTCTGATTTGAGCAACTTTCAATCTTGTTACACTACAAATGTGATTACCAACCTTTGAAATTTCATGTAACCTTAAAAAGATAATTAATTAATATATAGGTATGGTAAGGATATGTTTAATGGAAAACTAATCCACTTTTACATATATAAACAAGTATATACACACTATAAGTTAATCATAAAGATGCTACAACAGTCTATTATATTGATTCAAGAGGTTTACAAATCTCAATCTTGGTAGATTTTCATCATGACCAAGGGAAATGTATTAAAAATGGGCCAAAAAACCTAAATATATATATCAAAATGAGAAGATCTATAACCAATGTGGTGTATAAGAGATAAGAAGAAGTTATTCCATCCTTAACTCAAGTAAAATTTTAAGTTGTAACTAGTACAAATAGTCCTCAAGACTTCTCCCTATGCTTGATGACTTCTGTATGAACTAAATTTAGATATGAAAATAAAGTAAACTAATCTTAATCTAAGATAAAATTCAACTAATCTAGACCAACAAATAAATAAAATAATAATCAAAACTTCATATTTTGAATACAAAAATTTGTCATTGTGATGTGTGTCTGATTTTCTCTTTCAAGTATGTGGTGCTCACTTCTCTAATGCACAGAGAGAGAGAAAAAATTTGGTGCAAAAGGATTATTTTTATTTTCTTTTATTTAATTTATGTAAAAGATCTCAATATATTGTAATTGTGATTTTAAAAAATATCTTATGATTTCAAAAGGGATATTTGCAAAGGATCTTGTGATTTTGAAAGGGATGCTTGAAAATGGAGATTTACAAGCTTATTTATAAAAGCTTGGAAAAGGATCCAATAGTGGAGGATTATTTGGATTTTTTAGTACTCCAAATGATCAATTTTTGAGGATGAGTCCTCATCCATGAAGATGGAGACCTTTTCAACTTGGTTGAGAAAAGAGCGGGGTTTGTTATCTAACTTAACAAGACTTAGTCAATCTGTTTGACAACTCAGGGGAGGAGTCATACGAGGTGGAGAACTTTATGGATTTGGTTGGGATGAGGGAGAAAAATGTGGGAGAGGTTTGAATAAGAGGAAAATATATATCCAAATATTTAAAATAATGATTTAACTGGTGCCTAATTGACTTAATCAAATATGTTGAATTATTTAATTATTTGATTTTTAGGAGGAAATGTGATTTATTTATTTAAGATGAATTATTAATAGATTTAGGTACATTTTAATAATAGTTGAAATTGAGGTGTCTACATTTTACCCTCTTTTAAATGGTTTTGTGAAGTAATACTATTTTGAAGAATAGTAGAAGTAGAGTGTTAATGATAGAAAAGTAAAAAAAAATTCCCAAATGAATGAAAATGAGTGTGATGATGCCCCCTTGAGATTTTGTATGAAAAATAGACAAACACTCAAAATTGATGAAAAATAATAAATTATGAAAGTAATGTGGATGAATCATGAATCAAGTTATTTTAGATTTGATGCCAAATTTGAAAGATGTTGGTGGTGTAAAAGGTTGTCCATAGTTAATTAAAATGAGAGTATTGATTTGAAAATCAATAATTTAACCACTCAGAGATTGTATGCTTATTTTTGTTTACTAATGACTAAAGGGTTAATTGAGAAAGTTTGGGAATGATATATCCCAACAATAATAAATTGTGGATCTATAAATAGAAAAAGGTATTGATTTTTCAAATGATTGTTGATTTTACATTGATACATGATTACAAGATTTTGAAAACAAATTTATAATAAATTGATTTAATGTTTATGGAAATTTTCAAAATGGATGAATAATGAGAATTATGGAGGGATGGAAATGAGGAAAATATAATTAATAATATAGATACTTGGTTCAATATTAATGTTTACAAATTATAAAGGTTACATGTAAAACTATTTACACTTAGCTATTAAATGCTATAGACAATATTGGAAAAAGTATATTTCCCACTTTATAGACTGTATGCTTGGATATTTTTTCAAATTTAGAGGTCTCATGAGTGAATGTGGGAAAGATATATCCAAATTATAGTAATCCATACCATAAAATTAAAAATAGAAATTGGCTAATTTACGATAAAAATTTACAAAATTGATATTTGCAAGCATTGATAAGGAGATATAGCACTTTGATTAAATGATAGTAGAAATGTGGATGAAATGGATTTTAATGGATGGTGGTGGCCAAACTAACCCTATATACCTCATTTCTCTAAGCATTTCCTACATAATTAACTTAGATAATTTTTATGTGTGGATATCAGATCATATGTAGTTCTCCCAATATGAGAAGGGATGATGTAATATAAGATTACCCCATTGATGCTATACTTAAGTATTTTTATTGAACATTTTGAATAGATTATGGATAGTGGACGGAAATTATGATTTTGTCAATCTCAATAAATAAGTGTGGGAGATTGAATGGAAATATTAGGAAATGACGGTACATGATTAATATGCAAACATTTAACAAGGAAATGAAGTGGCTACATGGATTAATGATGATGGATCAAATGGTTCGACAACATTTATAAGATAAAGATGAATGGAAGAGAGAGATAGATTACACATAGATGCTTCATCTAAGAATGTGAGAAGGTTTTATAGCTACCTTGTGTTTATTTTGTTTTTTGCATTAGTTTTTCAATGAAATTTGGAGTATTTTGAGCAACCTGATTTTTGATATTGTGCATGAAAATATGCACCAATGGTATAGAAAAACCATGATAACTATCATGTGATATGAATAAATACTAATATATTTACAAGGACAAAAATTAGTAAATCATGATATGGAATATCATCATAAAACCATTAGTAATGCACATAGTGATCTAAGCATAAGAAACAACAATAAAGATAAGATAAAAATAAATGTTTATAGCAATGAAAATGATGTGAGTAAAACAAAAATGGAAGTAAAAAAACACTATGGAATCAATTAAACACACATGATGTCAAAAAAAGTAAATGACTATATAAACAATTAAGCAAATGAACTTTTTGGATGTCTTTGTCTAGAGTAGAACCCTTTGGCATATACAATTGTTGATAATGTTGAGATTTTCGATGAGTAATCTGTATAAGGGATGACTAGGGTATGTAACTAAGGACAAGGGATTATTTTCTATTATTTTTTTTGGATTTTTCTAATATTTTGTTGGATTTTATAATGTTTTGGTTTTTTTAGAGTTTATAATATTTTAAGATTTTGTTGGATTTATAGGTGTATATGCAATGAATACCAACAAAATGGAAACCATATTTTAAGACCAAATAATGATTATTAGGGAGTGGAATGAATAAATTATATATGGTATATGGATGAATAGTAATGGATTAGAATTAAGATGATAACTCTATGGAAATCATGACCTAAGAACCAAGTGTCTAGTCACCAAAATAGTATTCCAAGGATACACCAAGATGTTTCTAAGAGCATGTCTCAAGACATTTCTACTTTTGTATCAAGGTCAAAATGGGAAGAAGGAAATTTTTATGATGACAAGGATTGGATGGGTTTAGATGGGTTTGGGGTTAAATAGATAATCATGGGTTTGGATAGATAAGGCTAGTCAATGATGGTATATGATGTTTCAAGATGAGTTTAGGATGGATTGGATAAGAGTAGGATGGGTAGGTATGCTTTAGGGTAACTTAGGATAAGTAAGGATGGTTTAGGGTAAGTGTGTGATGGTAAAGGATGGGATTACAAAAGTTTTAGGATGGGTAAGGATAGAGGGATGACTTAAAATACATAAGATTGAAAAGGAATGATCTTTCCCCTAAGTGTAGGGTACTTATAGATAACTAATTATTATGTGCATGATGACAAAAATTAGTTTTCATCATGGTACTTACCCAAGGCACCATAAAAATGGTTTTCACATTTGGATGAATTCATTTCTCTTTCTCTTTCTCTTTCTATTTTTTTCTTTACTTTTTGGCATCTCAATTATAAAATGGTTCGATATGCATGATGCTTACCACTACTAATATTTTAGGATGTGTTCCATAGTTTTCTTCAATAAATTAATTTATTTTTAAGTTGGCCTCTTTTAAATTTACCGAGGTATTGTCATAGCCCCTACGATAGAGGTTATTTCCATATAGGTTGAAGAAAAAAGTATGTTGGATGAAGGATGTGTATTGCGTGCATGAGGGATTTGAAGGAATGGAATTATAGAGGGGATGAATATATGGGTCATGATGTAAATGGTGAATGGGATAAATAATTTTACATTTATCAAAACTAGGAGTAACTACAAGTGGGGTGATTTAGGAATTCAATGCTTTTTCAATGATATTTTTAACTTTTGATGGGGGTCCATCCAGAAAATGTGCTAATGCAAAGGATATATTAATTTTATCATCCATTGGTGCCATATAAAGGTTTCCACCAAGGTATTATTATATAATTTTTTGATTGGGATTCATGTTTGGATTTTCCAATAGTGCTTCAAAGAGGTTTTCACTAAGGGACTCATATTTTTTATTTTATATATTTTGATTTGGATTTTGACTGTAATTTTTATTTTTATCATTTATTAGTGCCTTAAAGAGGTTCTAATTATGGGGTATGTATTTTATATTTATATTTTAGGATTTATTTTGATTTAGGTACACTTGTTATTCCTTGGAATATATAGATGTTTTTTGATGTTCTTCTAGTAGGAGACTAGCTAGGAAGTGTGCAATTATTTTATTATCATGGAAGAAAGTTAATTGTAAATAAGATTGTTGGTTCTAATTAGAAGGTATAGGATACTAGTTTTCAATATAGAAGGTAATATTGGTAAGGTTTATGAAAGGAATGATGGTATAAAAGTCCTCATAGAGACTATGAATGGATCTTGTTTTAATTATGGATGAAGTTACCTTAGAAAACATAAAAGTACCACTAACATCTTTACATTAACTTTGAAATGGTTTGTAACTGATGCTATGAGGTCTAGTATTTACTTCAAACTGGATGGGTTTGATAATTCCTTTCTCATGTATTATTTTATCTATAAGTGCCTATATCATTTGGGTTCATATTTTGGTATGATGGGAAACTCAATAGGTGAAAAGGATTTGGGTTCTTGGACAATGGGTAATATGTTATGTTGGTTGAAGGAGGTTTTGTCCAAAATAGGATCTTGGTCAGAAATAAGATCTTGACAAAAAATGAGATCTTGATCAAAGATAGGATCTTGAATAAATATGGGCTCTTCATCAAAAATGGATGGTAAACCATGGTTTTCAAAGGTAGGTTGATCAACTATGGATTGGTTGAAAATGGATGTGTCAAAAATGGGATATTGAGAAATGGATGAAATGTTGACCTTGACTTGTAAGTGGTGTGTCTTGATTAGGCTCAAGAAATACATCTTGGCATATCCCCAAGTTATGATTTTTATATGTGGATACAGTTGGATTTGCCTTGATGTAACCTTTATTAATCAAATCTTGGATATAATGTTTTAGTCTTGTACAATGGTTTATATAAGGACCTTCAATTTTGTGGTAATCATAATATTAGTTAGGTCTATACCACTTAGGTTTTGGGACATTTGTCTCAAATTATTTGGTGTTTGTATATATGACTAAGTTTTCATCAACTAATTTTTGGAAGAATACATCATAAGGTTCTCCTAAAGGAGTGAATTTTTTATTAATAGGAATGGTAATGTTTTTGATAGGTTGGGATTTTTGAAGTTGTTGTAGCTCTAGGGGTGGATTGATATTAGATGATAGAGGTGCTATAATTGGATTCCATTTATTAGTGTGATAATGGGTGTTAGTATCAAGGCAATAACCAGTAGATGAGAAACTTAGTTGACTTTGTAAAATATGTTTTCCTAGTTATAAGGTGATGTTGATGTAGAATGTTTTGTGATTCCATAATAATGAATTATACTACAGAGGTAGCTTGATCTTGGAAAGATGGATTTATTGGATTTGTGTTGAATATCAAAGTATTCATATTTGGTGGATTTTTGAATGTTGATGGACTTGAATCTATTGGGTTTGTGAACAAATGTTAATTTGATGTAGTTTGTTTCAAGTTTGGGAATGGGTTGGATGCAAAATCAAATGATTGATTTTGATGATTATAAGAAGGTTTATTGTTAAAACTTAAATGAATATGGATTTGATTGATTTATGGATGAGGATGAATTCATATTTAAACTTAAATTTGGATTGGATTGGTGATTGATTTAACATTGACTCATATATTTATTTGAATCAAATTTGGTTGGATATAATCCTAGGTTATAATATGGACTATTGGGATTGTGATTCAGGATGAAATTAGTCAAGGGATTGTTCCACATAGCCATACTTCTTGCAATAGATGATTTTACTAAGGAAAGACTTGAATCAACAATGAAAAGGTCTTTAAATTAGACTCTAGTAAAGCAAAGTACCAAAGTGACTAAAAGTTTGATTGTTAACTAAATGATTTTGAAATTTTAAAGATAAAATAATGATTTTTAGGATAAAATTTAAACTCAAAAGAATTTTTTACAAATAAGGATTTTGTAGCACATGGTAAACATAAGGAAATAATAAACAAATTTCTATTCTAAACAATCAAGAAATTTTTCACATAAAGGGTGAAAACTAGGATGAAGGGTCATGAACAACTATTTGGGCTTTCTATTATCACTCAATCATTTGTGCTCTCAACTGTGGCCTAATATTTCAAAGCACTAACCATGGAGGATGTTTTTGTTCCTATGTCCTACTGATTCTAGTTTCAAGGGTGTGTGGAAATTTAATTCTTGATGGTAATCAGTATTTGATGTACCAAATTTGAATGGTAAAAAGGTAATCCTAGGCTTAAGGTATAAACAATATTATCTAGGGGAATAAATTGATAAAGTAGATGCACACTATTGGGTCTTGTTCCAAAGTACCCAAAATAGCCATAGGGGTCTTAGGATGTTGATAATCAATAATATCAGATCTTGAGTCATCTATTGAACACTTTGGTATTGAAACATAAAATCCCCTCACATCATGGTACACTAAAAACACATAACTGCTTAGGCAATTGACATAGTTGGGTCTTAATTTATATACCCCACTAGTAAATGGGGTTTGTACTACTTCATGGTGGTGAAATATACCATCAATAGAGCCCATAATAAAAGAAAAAATAAAAAGTAAATACCCATTTCTAGTTTCCAAGTTTAGTCACCAATGTAACACCTAGGAAAGAGCATACATGGATATCACTTGGGTGACATTGATATGAAAACATTTCATATTTTTATGTATATTTACCATCATAACACTAAGGAAGGAGCATATGCACATTCATAAAAAAAAAATAAACCTATTAAAGTAATAGTGATGTAATGACTAGGAATTTGAAAAAATAAAAATAAAAACTTTAGCAAGAAGAAAAGTTAGCTTTTATATTGATTCTCTTGAGCAAGCATCTTGTAAAAAAGGTGTTAGATTTTTTTATTTGGCTAGATAATGAGATAACCTATAATTAACAATTGAAAAACCATGAAAAATAATCAAAAAAGAAGTCTATGTTATAAAACATTTGCTACACAGTCAAATCAAAAAAGTGAAATAAAAAAAAATGACACTGTAGGAAAAACATTGAGAACAAAAAAAAATGAAAAACACATGCTTAATAAATGATTTCATTGCACAACACAATGATTTGACTAAGAAAACCAATGAATTTATTATCAAAAAATATAAATTCACTGTGAGAAATGATGAAATCATTGTACATAGATGCAATTTTGCTACAAGAAATGATGATTTCATAACAAGGTTTGATGATTTCATTATAGATTAGAATGATTTTGTTGTTCTCTAATAAAAATTTTGTTTCTAAAAAATGTTTTTAAAATTAAAAGAGAGAATAAAACATAGAAAATGCAAGAAAAAGGAACAATTTCACTATTAGATCCAATAATTTCATTGTTAAATTCTTTGAATTCATTGTTACATAGGAAAATCATACACAGTCAAATAGAAAATGAGTGACAACAACCTATAGTCTATACAAACACTAAAAGAAGTGATATTAAATGAAAAATGAAAACATAAACAACAAAAAAAAGAAGATAAATGTTATCTAAGTACAAAATAAGATGATTAAGAATATTAAAAGGATATGGGAAAAGTCTCAATGGGGGTGCTAGAAATGTATGAACTAAATTTAGATATACAATGAAAGTAACCTATTCTTAATTTAAGAAAAAATTCAACTAAGATAGAGAAAAAAATAAAGAAAACAATAAAAAATTCATAGTTTGAATACAATATTCCTCCATTGTGATGTATATCTAATTTTTTCTTTCAAGTATGTGGTGCTCACTCCTCCAATACAAAGAGAGAACAAGTAGTATTTAGGTGCAAAAGGATGACTTTTATTTTTTTGTATTCAATTTATGTGTAAGAGCTCAAGATCTTATTATTTTGATTTTAACAAGGATCTTTTGATTTCAAAACAGATCTTTGCAAAGGATCTTGTGATTTAAAAAGGGATGCTTGAAGATGGAGATTTTCAAGCTTATTTATAGAATCTTGTAAAAGGATACGATGGTGGAGGATCATTTGGATTTGTTCAATGCTCTAAATGATCAATAGTTGAGGATGATTCCTCATCCATAAGGATGGAAACCTTTTCAACCTAGTTGGAAAAAGAGTGGGGTTAGTTAGCTGACTCAACAAGACTTAGTCAATTTACTTGATAACTAAGGGGAGGAGTCATAAGAGGTGGATAAATTTGTGGATTTGGTTGGGATGAGGGAGAAAAAGGTGGGAGAGGTTTGAATAGGTGGAAAATGTGAATTTAAATATTTAAAATAAGGATTTAAAGGTGCATAATTGACTTATTCAAATATGTTGAATTATTTAATTATTTGATTTTTAGGAGGAAATGTGATTTATTAAATTTTTTGAAAAAAAATATTAATAGATCTAGGTACATTTAAACACTAAATGAAATTTAGGTGTTTACATCTTGCATGAGGTCCCTTTGGAATTAAATTTAAGGTGGTGGGCCCATTTTGATTTGTTTAAACTCTTCTAAAATCATGTTATGCTAATATTTTTCAAATGTCTCCACTTGAAATGAGTTTATGTTAAGTTAATGTCCTTGCATTAAGACTATGGATTATCCATTGATTGCTAGTCAAGGATTAGTTAACTCATGATTGGTACTTAAGATCAGTTAACTCTTTCCTTATCCATCCTTTTCATTAATTATCAATTTAAAATTATAAATTCATGTAATTTACACTTTAATATGAGATATTTGGCATGATAATTCCACATAACTCATTTACTATCCCTTCTACGATTCAATTGGTTGATCAAATAGGTTTAATAACCCAAATAGACTAGTATCCTAAATTATTGTACTTGATATCTCTAATAACCTATATTAAACCATTATAACCTGAAAATATAATCATATTTATTCCTATAACAACTCTTCATATCATGAAATAGGTCCTTTTGATGAAGAGACACCTGTAACTTAGTCAAACTAGTTGACTAGCTGAAATTATCCTCAAATTTTTTAACTTTGTTGTTTTAAGGAGACTAATAGTAGAATATAAAGGAATGAATTTTATAATATTATTTATTTATTATAAATAAAAATTTCAAAAATTCACTCTCCATGGATTAGAATTCATTAAACTATCTTATACCTCTATTTTTGCACATTTTTAATCAAAAAAAACTATTTTATGCCATGTCCATACAATTATGTACATAAAGGCACCACTTAAATAAATTTATCTGATTTTAATTCATGTTAATAAATGTTTTAGGATGATTCATTAGGTTTTTATTGTAATAAATTTGTTGTTTCAAAAAACTAGTTTGTAGGAGGGTTTTGAAGGGTTTTAGAGGTGAACCTTATTAATGATGGTTCATGAACTATAGACCTCCAAACCATAAATTATTTCCATTAATATTTATTAAATGTAACCCCTCAACTTTCTTAAGAATCTTGGGTTCCCATGAAAATAGATTATAAAGATACGTACGTAATGAATTTTGCCTATAGGGTTTTGCCTGCATTCTAGAAAAGCCTAAAATCTTAGCAATTATTAATAAACCTTAGCCCCTAAAATATAATTAATAATTCATGAATTATAATTTAATACTTTTATTAAAATAATTATAAAATATTTTTTCCAAACTCCTCTTGTGGTGAATAATATGAACTCTTGATCAAGTTGGTTGAATGAGTGTCCTAGACTACATAGTTTGAATTTCTCCTTAAGACCAAAAATGGCCATTGAATTTCCTATACATAATTTAAATAGATAATTTATCACCTTTAAAATCTCATTACACCTTCTCATGGTGTGATAATTTCTTTATAGGGATACAAGTGCCTTCATGTGTTATAGGTCTTAACATTAGCTTTAGGCCTAAAACTAAGTTTTGATGTTTAAAGGAAATGTAGGTGATAATAAGGATTTTAAATATTAATATTAGACTATATCATTTTTTTAAACCTTATTTAACTATATTTAAATTCATAAACTCAACTTTATTTCCATGCTTCGTAGAACTGTGAACCAGGAATTTGACTTAAGAGAGGATGGTTAGTATGGTGCTAGTTTCAAAATTTTTAAAAAAAATGAAAGAAACAAACTAACTAGTATAAAATATCTATTCCTAGACACTAGGGAGATATTAGTTAACAAAAATGAATAAAACACACAACTAAAATTCAAAATAAACCTTCTTTTACCTTCCTTGGATGCTCTAAAATGCTTGTTGTAGTGGCTTGCTTAATTTGTGCTCATGAAGTTTTCATCATAGGAGGATTGGCTATATCCTCTTCTCCTTGGCACCTTTTTCTTTGGGCTTGGCTTGGATTTGAATAAATTTGGCATGGTAACACTAATTTTAATGTCTTTTAAATCATTTGTGTGTTATAACTTTGCATTATCAAGACTTAAAATTCATTTGGTGAGTCCTCCTATTTATAGATTTTTGAGAATGTCTAAAATCAACCTAAACCATCCATCTTGAGATTGAGATGTTTGGTTGAAGATTAATTCATTTTTTTTAATTAGTTTTATAATTATCTTCATCATGGCATTGGAATAAGGGTAAATTAAGAGGCATGGAGGGCATCATGGAAGGTATTGATGAGGAATGGAGGGCATGAATCCTAATATTAGTGGCATTTATGTCCTATGGATGTCTTCCCAAGAAATGAGGTCACCTGATGATGTAGATATTTAATAATAATTTACAAAAATAAGTATTTAACAAGTTTCCATGGAATTCTTGATTAGGCTCTAATTTTGGTTTAATTATCTCTTAAGCATGTTTAAGCACTTTGTGCACAACTAGTAGACAGGATTAAAAATAAATTTAGTCAAACATTAGTCTATAAATCATGAAAAATGCATAAAGAGCTAACTAACTAAGCCTATCTATTCCTATGTGAATTACAAAGAACAACATAAAATAAATGGAAGAAAGTAAACATCATATTACCTTTTCAAATGGATTCACCATACCCATGTGGCTCAAAATCATGTTCTCCCATGATCAAACATCCTTGTCTTTGTCAACAAATGTGGCAAACTCCTATAATGTCTCAAGAACACTCCATAAAACCTAGGCTCATGATTCAAAATCACTAAACTAGCCTATCAATGAAGCTTGTAACTAATTCTAATGGTCTATTGCAAAGGATTGTGGAGATAATTCAACATAATAAATTTGCATAAATCAAGTTTAAAATTCATGTCCATGGCCTCTTTATTTATAGATTTTTAAGATTGGTCAAGATCAACCATGATCATCCATCTAAAGATTGAGATGTATGGCCATGGATAATTCTAATATTTGGAATTAAATCCATATGTATCTTCATCATGACCTTAGAAGAAGGGGAATTCAAAAAGCATGGGAGGAATTAACTAGGCATAAGTGACTCATAATCTTGATATTTGTGGCATTTATGGCCTAGGGATGTCTTCCCAAGAAATGATGTCACCTGATGATGCAGTTAATAGGAATCATTTTTCAAAAATAAATATTTAACAACTCTTATGAAAAATCCACATAAGCTCTTGATCTAGATTAATTAGCCTTAAACAAGGATAATCAATATTTGTATAATTATTTGAAAATTGGCCCTTAATTAAATAAAATGGTTAGAAAGTCATATTACTGGGTCATAATATGATTGGAGAGGAACTGAAAGGTGATGTTAGATGTGTTATAGTTATATTCTCATTTAGGATGTTGCCAAAACTAAATAACAAAGGTACATGATGTGTATCAGTGAATTTAGAAGAAAAGAGTGATCCAGAGCACTAAATGGCAAATTTGTCATTTTAACTTGAAATGATCTGATCAAAGTTAGCTGGCCCATAAAATATATTGACCTATTTAGGGATACTTGAACCTAAACTGGAACTTTTAAGTGACAAGTTTTAACTATTTAGGGTGTTAAATGTATTTTAACCTAAAATGTGCATTTGAGTATAATTTGATTAAGATTGACAATTTCAACACAAATAGTGTTAGGAATTGGATGTCTACAAAAATTACTTAAATTGATCAAAATGCCTTGTTATTGTTCCAGAATTTAGTTAGATTGGAATTAAAATTTAATTTTAGATGTGTTGGATCCATTATCCCATTTAGGATGTTACCAACACCAAATAACAAAGGCACATGTCTTATGCAAAAGATTTGATAAGAAATAGCAATCTAGAGCACTTAGGTGTAAAATTGGTATTTTGACTCAGAATGATCTAATCAAATTTAGTTGGACCATAAATTGCATTGCCTCATTAGGCATACCCTAGCCAAAACTAGCACTTGAATATATTAATTTCAATTTATTTAATGCATTTTAGTGTTTTAAGGCCAAACTATGCAATTTGGGTGGAAATTGGTCAAAACCCTAATTAGAGGTTATTGATGGCCAAATTTAGGTGTCTATAGTTTTCCCTTACTTGAGAAGGCATTGAAAGCTATAAGTACAATAACATCTTATCAAAGAATAAAAAGTTCCTATATGCCCATAACTACAATGATGATAAACTAACTATATGATGCCCCCTTGAGGGAATGGTTAGCACAAGTAGGTCGACAAATGGTCCCTCAAAAAGAAAGAAGCAAAAGGAGGGGACCAAAGAAAGAAAAGATGATGAGGTGAAAACATAATGATATTTAAAAATTAATCAAATTCATTACAAATTCAAGTGAGATGGTGTACAATGGTTTGCCCAAAGGTGGTTATAAGCATTGTACACCAATAGTGGCAACATGGTATGATAACACAATGATTTGCCCAAAGTCAGTTATAATCATTAAAAAAATGGAGCTAACCTTGTTAGGATAGACAAAAAAGATAATAGCATTCCCATATATAGGCAAAAAAAGTAAAGTGGTGATAACATAATGATTTTCCCAAAGGTGGTTATAATCATTAAGAAATGCAGGTGCGATGGTGTGAAATGATTTGCCCATAGACGGTTATAATCATTAGACCTCGATTATGGAAAACATGATAAACTTGGCCAAGGATGATGATGAATTAACACAAAGGGTAATGATGAATTAGAACAACTTACTAGTAAGGAGATGCTCATTTGAACTAATAAAGGTTGAAATTCTTTCATAGTTAATTACTCTATTTAGGATTTGATTGGGAGTGAATCAGGATGTTGGTGTCAAAGAGATGCCACCATTATTGAATAGAATTTTTGAAGCATAGGTTTGTTGTATCACATTTTGATAGGCATAATGGTATAACATCATGAGGACTTGGCTGAAATATGCATGAGCATTGACTCTCATAATCTAATAATGAATAGAAAATAATGCATTAATGATAGAAACCCTAATGATAATATAAACATATGAATATGGATGGATTCAAGTGTAAGTGTCGATAATGAATTATCCAATGAACACATATAAATTGAATCAAGGCAATAGTGTTTAAACTAAAAAAATAAACAAACAAACAAACAAACACACAAAATAAGTAGACATAAACAAACAAACAATGTAATAGAAATCATACAAACATTACCCCTAGAAAATTGGTGGCAACTAAACAAACAAAAAAATGGGGGAATAGAAGAAAATAAAAGGGGTGGCTGAGCTATCTCCATATGCACTAGGCAAGTGGACATTGCCTACATAGTTTCATGGATGTAATATCCAATAAAAAAAACTTTAGATAAAATTTAGTTCTCCCAGGGAATGGGAAGAATGTGATAACTGATGAATACAAATAGAATGGATGTGATAGAAGAATAGGAATGGTCTTGAAAAATAGAAAGTACATGAGATAAAAGGCCAAAAAGGATGGGAAAACTAAGTGACAAGTTATTTTCTTGTAACTTAGTAAGGGTTCCCAAAATCCTTAAGGCAAAAAAGTGGTCAATGTTTTTATTCTTTTCTAATGATTTTTCAGATAGTTTTGGAATTTTTTTTGAAGTATCTCAACTCAATCAAGAATTATGAGACATTAAGATGGTTCAATCTCATAAAATGGTGAGAGTGTTTAAACTAAGGTCACTCACATATGGTGAGAGCATGGCTTAGGTTTCTCATAAAATGTTAAGAGCATGGTGGAAAGGGTAACTGAGCTAACCTCAACAAGTATCAAGCACTGCCTACATAGTCTTAGAGTAGGACCTCAAGTCATTGTAGTTCCACCCCTATAGTAGAGGAATTTGACTAGTGTAACAGTCAATTCAAAAAAAATAGGCAACATTGGTAAAAAGGCATAGTATGACATAAGAAGTGGAAAGTTGGTACGTCAAGGTTGAAAAAATTAATGTTTCTCCTAGTTTTCCCATAGGAAGTTATAACTAGGACACAACGACATAGATCAATGGTAGTAAGTTTCCCAAAGGTGGTTATAATTAGTAACAAGATCAATTATAATAAAATAATAACAAATGAAGGATACAACTGCCAAAAATTCTACCACACTACACCAAAATATGAACTCTATCTAAAGTATGTGAAGTAACTAATGAAATTGATCAGATATCTTGATGCTAAAAATGCATAACGAATAGTAAAAACCAAGGTCAAATAGGCTAGGTTTTAGAATACATTGGGCTAATATGTTAGAATTAGAAAGTGGATATAGCAAAGAGGATGGATAAGGATGATATTTATATAAAGAGGAATAGTGATAAAATTGCATAACTAAAATGGTCCTCACAGACAATATACCTTAGCACTCAAGCATAGTACCACTTGAGATGAATAATATTCATCATCTTAGGAATTTCATCTCCATTTGGTGTGGCAAGCTTGTATTCTCTTGATCCATAATCGACAGTAATGATGAAAGGACCTATCTAGTTTAGTTTGAATTTTCCTTAATGCTTCTTCTCAGTCATGGTATTCTTTTGGTTTTATTTAAGAACAAGATCACCAAGTTTAAATGTTATCTACTTAACATACCAATTACAGTGGCCTTTGAGTCATTTCTGATATGCTTGAAGATTGTCAAGTGTGGCTATGTATTTCTCATCAAGTAGGTCTAGCTCTTATAGGCGAGCTACTCGATAGTCATGATCATCTAGGATATTCTTGAAAGAGATGCACAGTGAAGATAATTTGACCTCAATGTAAAGGATGGATTTAATACCATAAACAAGTGTGTATGGAGTGGATCTTATGGGGGTATGATGATTGGTATGATATGCCTAAAGGGTAAGAAATATCTATAGGTGTCAATCATGACTGGTGTTATTAACAATCTTTTTGAGAATATTGACAATGGTTTTGTTGGATGCTTCAACTTGGACATTACCTTGAGGGTAATATGCTATAGAAAAATGTTTTGTGATGTTATATTCAATACATACCTGATCTACATCCTTGTTCTTGAATGATCCTCTATTATTAGATATAACATCAGATGGGATACCATAGCAGCAATTTAGATGGTTGAAGATGAATTTGAAAGTTTGATTTCTAGTCATGTAAGTGAGGGGTATAGCTTCAACCCACTTATTGAAATACTAGGTGGTGATAAGGATATGTTTATGGTTGTCAAATGAAGTGGGGTTGATCTTCCCAATAAGGTCAAGTCCCCATGTAGAAAATGGCCATGGTGTCAACATCAGTTTCATATTTTTGGTGAGGGCATAAATTAGATTAGCATGCCATTGACATTTTTCACACTTATTTACATATACATCAACATCTATATCCATCATGGGCCAATAATAACTAGTATGCAAGATATTTTTGGATAAAATTGCCCCAATAGAATGAGCTCCACATATCCCTTCATGTACTTCTCTTAACACTAGTATAGACTCTATTGAAGTTAAACAATGAAGCATAGTTCCATGAAAACTATAATGGTAAAGGGTAGATCCAAGTAGAGTATAATGAGTGGAATGATGAAAGAAGGATTTAGTTTATTTTTAAGATATGTTAGGTGGTATAACTTGGTCATGAAGGTAGTTGTAAAGGTCTAAGTACTAGATAGAATTAGGACCAATAATATCATAAATCATTGCAATAGTTGAAGTTTCATGAGTTGGTACTAAAAAATTCTTGAAGAGGAACTGATACTCTCTATCTTTATCTATTTGTTGAATAAGAGATCTAATAGTAGTCATGGCATTTATAATTTTATAATTTGTTGCTTAAGAGTGTCGATCATGGCTTTATATGGAACCAACTTATCATCTTTGGTCTAAAAATTATCTGCAACCTGACTGATGATTAGGTGAGTATTACCATAAACTTAGAGATGAGATATGTTCCAATTCACTACCTATCAATGTCCTACAATAAGTTCTTCATACTTGGCCATGTTATTTGTACAAGAAAACATAATTTTGAATGATTTATAAATTAAATCCCCCTATGGTGTAATAAATAATAGGCCTACCCCTAATCCATTTGTAGTAAATGAACCATCAAAATACATCTTTTAGGGCTGATATTTAAGGAGTGTATTAATGATGATCATTATGGATTCATCAGGAAATTAAAATGTGAGTGGTTGTGTGTCTATGAGAGGTGCTTCCACAAGTTAATCTACAAGATCTTGTCCCTTGTTTGCCTTTTGATTAACATAATCTATGTAAAAATCACTGAGAAGCATTATCCATTTATCCATTCCACCTTAAAAAGTTGTTTTAGATAGTAGATACTTGAGTGGATCTACTTTTGAAATGACCATGGTCTTATTATTCAACATGTAATGGTGTAGTTTCTGAGTTGTGAAGACTATGGCTATATAATATTTTTCAATAGGTGAGTAGCTATGTTCATATATGACCAAGGTACAGCTTAGGTAGTATACAACATCATCTTTTTCACTGTCATTATGTTGAGCCAAGAGTTCCCCTATAGTATGGTTAGTAGTTGATAGGTATAACAAGAATGGCTTTCCTAGAATAGGAGGTAATAAAATAGGTGGATTAACAATATAGTATTTGAGTTGTTGAAAATCTATTTGGTAGTGATCATCCCAATGAAATGCAACTCCCATATTAAAAATCTATGTAAATGGATGACACTTATTTGCTAACTAAGAGATGAAACATCAGATTAACTAGATCTTACCCTGAAAACTATGGAGTTGTTTTAAATTGGGTGGTGGTGGCATCTTGATTATAGCATGGACTTTAGTCAAATTGAATTCAATACCTCTACAAGACATGATGAATCCAAGTAATTTTCTTGAATTTACACTAAACACACATTTCTTTGGATTGAGTATGACTTTGTACTCCCATAATCTTTCAATTATCTTACACATCACTACTAGATGGTTGGCCTTGGTTTTAAATTATCTTAATATGTCATTGACATAGTCTTTAACAATATCATGCATCATATCATGGAATATGATAGTCATGGCCCTTTGATATGTAGTTCAAGCATTCTTAAGGCCAAATAGCATTACCTAATAACAAAATGTTCCCCATGGAGTGGTGAACATTGTTTTATGTTGGTATTTTGGTGCTATTCTAATGTGGTTGTATCTTAAAAATCCATCCATGAGTCAAAGCATTTCATAACCTACCATGGATTCAATGATCATCTTGATATTAGCTAATGGTGAATCATCTTTAGGACAAGCTTTGTTGATGTCTAAAAAATTAGTATAAATTCTTATCCCTTCAGGATTTTTAATAATAGGTACCACATTAGAGATCCATTCTAAGTAGTCAATAGATTAGATACATCCTACTTCTAAGAGTTTTTACAACTCTTTCTTTACCAATACAATAATGCAAGGATGCATCTTACATAACTTTTGTTTTAATAGTTTGGCATCAAGATTAACTACAAGGTGGTGTAGAACTAAGGTGGGGTCTAAACCTGGTATGTCAAAATAGGCCCATGAAAAGATATATACAAATTCTCTCAAAATAATTGTAAAGACTTCATGTTCCTCCTCATCAAGGGACATGCCTAATTTTATTCATTTTAGGTCTGATGGAGTCCTAATATTTACCTCTATTACATCTTCAACTAGAAGCATCAAAATATCTTCTAGGATAGTGGGAAATGACATGAACTATTGGATTATGTTAGGGTCCTCTATTAGGACTTACTTTTTGACTTTTCCTAGGCATGATGAATCTATGTCCCCTTATGGGAGATCTATCCATGTGATAAAAATAGTCATAAATTCTTGAATAATTTGATCAAATAATTTTTATTTCTCAAAGATGAACTCGGATCCATAGGCAAGTTCATCATTGGTGGTCTCCCAATCTAAATTCAAAGAAGAATGAACACCCCCATCTAATGGTGCCTAAAATAGGTTTTCACCACTAAACTATCCTTTATCTTTAATTTTTCCTTTGTCAAAAAGTGCCTCAAAGAGGTTTTCACTTTGGGACCTCAATGTTTTACTTGTTTTTTAGCTAAGGGTGTTCACTCACTCTCCAAAATAGGCTATAGGATCCAATGTAATTGAGAATCTTGACTTGTGATCTCCCAATAGAATGTTGTCTCTAAGGCCTAAGAAGTCATAAAATGCCTCATCATTATGGAACTCATCAATCGATAGAGTAGATCCTTATTGGTCCCAATCTATCAGTTGGGGATAATATAATGGAAATGCATTATGATTAATAACTAGGGTAAGGGTAAAAATGGCATTGTTATCAAACAAGTTAGTTTTAGCTAGGTCATCAGAGGTGAGGCTATGATTGAACTCTACTTCATTGCTAGCATCATCATCATTAGTCATTGTTGGAGTTTGAATAATATATGTGGTCACCTCCAATCAGTTTAAATCTAAGTCTATAACGTCTTTCATACTTAGTCATGGAAATTGGCTTGATGGTTCCTTACTAATTTAGTCTGAGAGCTCTTCTTTAATAATTATGACACTCCGTGATCCTATTGGGGATAGGATACTTTGCACTTTTATAATAATCAGCTTGGTTGTCGTTATATAGACATGTTTCATCCCCTTCAAGAGGGTCAGGTTCTAGGCTAGATGCTAGTACAAATGTGATAGGTCCCTTATCTTTGTTCTTTTGTTACCAATGCATATGTGGGATGACTTTAGGTCACCCAAAGGTTTTCAATTTTTGAGGAAGATTGGTAATATGAAATGTATCATGGGTCACATACTCTCCCAGTCCATTATCTACAATGGTGAAATGATTAGAAGCTTTGGGAGGTGGCATATGGTAAAGTGAATCCAAGGTATTAGGATCTATGTAATTATCTGATGAATGATCAATAAGTATAGCCTTTTTTATCCTACTTAGAACTTGGATTCATGTTGTACTAATAATTTTAGCTTTGAAATTTTGCCTCAAGATGTTTATAGTGTTCATATGGGTGTAAATCTCTTAGAATATTCACTTCCATCCCTGAGTCAGAAAATTTGACACATTAGTGTAGCATTGATTGGACTACATGAATCTCATATAACCAAGGCTTTCCTAGAAGCAAATTATATTATAACTCAAGATCAAGCAAATGGAAAAGTGTATCATGGGTCAAACATCCAATGATAGCTAGAAAAATAATGGTGCCTTGTGATTCTATTTCTTGATTATCATAGGCTTTGATGGTTATCATTTCTAGTTAGAGATCTACCATTATGTACCCAATAAGATTGATAAGCTTTAGAGACACTATGTTGAGGCCGGATCCATTGTCTATAAGGACACATTTCATTATATGTCATCTTATATAAACTTATATGTATAACGTATTATTATGGAGTCAGCCAAGGGAAGACATATCACTTTGGTTAAATGTGACTTGTTGAGCTAGAGCTAGGTGTCTAACCAAAGCTTGAAATTTATTAGGGGATATGTCACTAGCAATAGTGGATTAGGTCAAAAACTCATTCAAGATGTTCTTGTACATTATTAACATTCATAGCAAATCTAAAATATAAATTTTTGTTGGTGTCTTCTAAAATTGTTCCATAATATCAAACTTCTTATCTTGGTTAGTAGTGAATGGTTTATTTTAAGGCTAAACAGTTGGTTGGATGACAAGCATAGTGGTAGATGGTTGTGGGCCTCGGATAGTAATCTTTGACCTTCAAGTTTTGATTTCATAAACAAGATTAAATGTTGGACCATTATTGATAACAAATGTTGGGAGTGTTGTGGGACTAGATAGGACAAGTCTCAGTTGCTGGTACACTCATATGTGGTCATGTGGCAAGGATGAATTGTCAATATAAGGTCTAAAAGGGGAAGTCTTATTTTTTTGGTTTACTTGTATGGACTCCCAAGTTAAATAAGGATTATCCATATAATTTAGTTAAATGTTGTTGTTTGGGAATGGTCTCAGTTGATTAGTGTTTGGTTTAGGATTAATGGAGATGGTATTAACCCTACCCCCTATAGTATGACCTACAACCCTATTTTAGTCATGTGCAACTACATGGTATATTTGTTGGTTGTTACAATTCTGACCTTGGTTTTGACCATTATTCTATCATTTTGTGTTTTAATAATGATTTTGCTATTGCATTGATTGTTGTTGTTGTTGATCATTTTGTTACTATTGATTATTATGTTAGGAAAAGGGGTTTTGATAAATATCAAGAGTTTGATTGGAAGTGGAAGCACCATTATCCAATGTTATCTCCCCATTATCCAACATATTATCAATTAAATACTTGATTTGGACATACCCTTGTAGATTATACCTATTGACCCAATGATAGTCATAGAAGTCATTTTCACAATACCAATCAAGATAAGGAATGCCTTGTAGATAATGCTTTGATATAGGCTAACTAGTTAGACTATGGAAACAAGCTTGAAAAATACAAACTCAATAAGTTCTCCTAGGTCACTAAAGACATGATGTGTAGGTATGGTTCTCTTAGGAGGAGGGGTTTGCAATCATAAAGGCTACTATATTTGTTGTGAAGGTCTTGGTTGTTATTCTTGCAACATTATTTGGAGAGATTTCTCTATAGGAGTAAGCTAAAAAGGTGTTTTAAATGATTTTTTCACCATTTGGCATGATGGGATTTAGCGACTCCATTTCCCATAACATTCCTATTGTGATTGAATTACTTCAATCTTTCTTGGTTATTATCCTATGTTGGTTGCAATGCTTACACTTGAATGGGATGTTGATGATGGCCATTTACTTCATTGGTACCTTGATTTTGATTAGTTTAATTAAGTTTGATGAATATTTTATTGATGAGTGCTCACTCGATCAACAAACCTTTATCAATGATCTCTTTGAAATTATGTGCACATTATAGTTTTAGATGATAAGCTATCTCACTA
The DNA here is from genome assembly GCA_037957365.1 of Torreya grandis. Taxonomy (NCBI): domain Eukaryota; kingdom Viridiplantae; phylum Streptophyta; class Pinopsida; order Cupressales; family Taxaceae; genus Torreya; species Torreya grandis. Next base: position 1,022,928 of record JARHVA010004232.1, on the reverse strand, counting down.
TGCAAATTTTTGGTAAACATAGTGGCTAATTATTTATCTAGTAAAATATGGGTGAAATGGATCTCAAGGGCTCTCCATCATTATTAATAACCTAAAAAACTCTCACCATATTTTTTTTTGCTTGCATTAAGTCCACTAATGAAATCTCATACTCAAGATTATAAGAAAAGTGTTGCATAAACTTATCATAAAGATCATCAAAATTCATTACTAAATTTTTGGGAAACTTTAAAAACCACTCCAAGGCTTGCCCAACTAAACTCCTTAGAAAGAACAACAAAAGATATATGTCACTATATGCAATTAGTTGGCATGAGACAAAGAATTCAGTTAAATGAGCCTTAGGGTCACCTTTCCCTTTGCATTTGTTGAATATTGATAGTTTATATCCTAGAGGAAATGGTATCTACAAATACTCCATGTTGAATGGATAGGAACACATGTCATCCAATTTGAACTTTTTAGTCTATTTCCCAGCCTAAATGGCAACAATTACATCCTTCATATGTTGCAATTACTGGGATAAGAAAATAGCAGGAACATTATTTGAGGGAGAATATTGGTTTGGGTAGATGGTTGGGAGGTCACAAGTCAGAGCCTTATTTAAAATCTAAAAGTTTTCTAAGTAAAGGTGATTCTAGTAACCTCCATTGGGATTATGGACACCTAGCTAGTAATGGAGCAAGTGATAGAGTGAATTCAAAGGTATCTCTATCTAGACTATGGACATTTGGTTAGTAGTATAGAAATGCCCAAGCCTTTCCTTTTTATAAAGCATGATTCATAATGAATATCTAGATATGATACTAGTCTATGTTAATGATTACGGTCATGAAATCTAGAAGTTGTTTCATGAATCCTAATGACAATTAGTAAATGAATAAAAGCACACACACAACATGATTGAGTTTTGATATTTGACCTTAATTCTATATTTGTAAGACTTGTTTCAATTATGAATTGATCTTAATAATTATACTTGATCATGAAGAATGATTATTCTAGTTATTGTTTTAAACTAAAAGTATCTGAATTTTAACTTTCTACAATGTTTCCCCCATAAGTCACCATTTGTTGAGGTCAACATCCCCCATTTCTAAAAAATGAGGACCCTTATTCAATTTTTTCAAATTTTGCTATGAATTAGGAATTCAATTTGATCAGCGTGCATTATTCAATATCATTTTTTGATCTATCTTACATTGACATGATAATATATAAGCTTTATTTGACCTTATCTAATGTTCCTAACATTTGGCCCATGTGTTTCCATCTTGTAGGATCAATGGATCTTCATTAGAATGAATAAATGTTCATGGTTTTATCCTTCAATGTTAGTTTGACCCTTAGTTGGTTAACTAATATGGTCTAATTGGAGTCATTATGTTAACATTTCATCCTTAATTGATTAATTGAATCCAATTTTAAATGATGTTCAAAACCTGACTCTAAAGTACTTTAGCCTAAGTTATTAAAATAGATTCATGTTTTTGTTGGGTTACTTTATTCCATCTTAGTCTTAGTTTAATTTTAGCCTAAGTTTTGATTAAATTTGTCAATTCATTAAAACCTTAGTCTCAAATTTACACTAAGTCATTATATATCTTTAGTATTTACTCTTTGATTTTACTATTCATAAGTATGAATTGAACACATGGATACCAAGTGATTAAACCTCACTCAATTGGGTCAAGGATAAATGGCATGTGGGTGATCACCTAAATTCAAGAAGTCAAATTTTCCCAAATCAAAATTAATGTGTGTAATCTTATGTACAAATTTTTATTGATGATCTATGTGGAAGATTGGGGTCAATAAGTCAATATAGATCAATGGTGCACATTCAAGCGTGTAGATGGAGATCTAACGATGATCACAAATTCAATAAGTGATTGTGATGGTGATGGTGAAAAATGACATAATCATAGTGAATGTTTAACAGATCAATGGACCATGTTTGATTGTATGTTTAGTAGATCAATGGTGCAGCTTTAATCATACAGATCAAAGATCAAGGGTGTGCATTCAACTATATAGATGAAAATTGATGGTGTGAATCAAGTCAATAAGTCAATAAACCTAGATTTCATACAAGAATACCATATGGTGTAAGATCATTAACTAGATGGCTATTGATAGTAGGGTACACAAAAGGCATACAGGGCTACCAAATGTCACAATCTTGAAAGCCCAGATCAAAGGTCAATGGCCAAAGTTGAAAGTAAAGGCTATAAAACTCCCAAGGAAATTGATAGAGAAAATTTAATCAAGTTTTAGGGGGTAAGAGATGAATACATTTGCTTAAAATGATAATGGTCATATTTTAAAATTAAATAAATAGTGTGGCAAGGAGATAACACATAGGTAGACATGTCAGATCAAAATATTTTATAGACATAAGAGTGCAAAGGTATAAATACAAGATCAAAATATGATTTGGATTACCAAGTCAAATACTTCAAATACATATTCCACTATTAAATCTCATTTAAACCCTATAAAAACCCTTAGATGTATGAAAAAACCCTAGAATTGTTCATACATTCACTATTTTAAACTAAAAGAGACAACTTGATAGTAAAAATGGTTCAAAGAGTCTAATCAAATAGCTGAAAGTGTTGAATTATCATTCACAAGTGGGAAATTTAATCAAATTCATAATAATAGAAACTTATGGATGTATTTTGAATAAAATGGTTGAATTATATCTGTCATTACATGTAGAGGGTAGAGTTTTCAAAGATACAAAGTTCATAGATTATTCACTAAATATAGGAGATAATAACTACTCAATCTTGTTCTAGACCACAAAGAACTAAGGAATTTTGACCATGGAAAAGGAGAAGCTTCTACTGGTAAAGATATTATATGATGACATCATGGCAATTCAGCTTATATGACTCCATTGTGCTACCTCCAAGCTAAAGGTATTGCACTACATCAATGTCCTTATTCCTATTTTTAGAGATGTTAAAATCGATAAGAGTATGCTTATCCATGAACCTACTTTGAGAAATATAGCATACATATCCCCTATTACCTTTGAACTAGGCCCCAAATAGACCTTGATTTCATTAGTGCATGGGCCTAGAAACATACCATGATTGACATTCTTTTAAAATGGTTAGAAGCTAGTAACAAAGTCATTATAGATCCTAACAATAAAATCCCTATGAGCCAATTCAAACTAGGAGTCAGAATGGCTATGATTATGTTGAATAAATTATATGGATTTTCACATACTACACATGTGGAATCAATATGGTTACCTATTATATATTTCATTATTGAGGAAGTGGTGTTACCTCTATTAGCTGAAATCATTAACATTTTCTTAAGTAGGCAGACTTCTAGGTTTAAATCAAAAAAGAGGACTGAGTTCCTCATGATGTCATATTTTCTAGATGCCTTGTGTGCCATAACAAAAATCCCTAATCAAAGAGAGTGGTCCCCCAATAGCACCCAAATTATTTCCTAATATTATTAAATGTTGCATATATATAAATATAGGGACCATAACCCATTCATCTATGATTGTGTATATCCTGCTTTGAGCCAAGCCATCAATGGTGTCCCCATGATGAGGATAACTCCTTTAGTCAAGAAATTCATTGAAAAAATGAGAGATATCTAGATATATAATGATTGTACCATTAATAAAATAGAGGGAACCCAAAGAACCACCCTTAAATGACAAGTAAACATGTTAGATAAGTTGGCAGAACAAAAAGTAGCACATCAATTGTTTAATGGAATAGATGGAATTTGCAAGACCAAAAGTGTGGGACTTCTCCATGGTCCTCCCATGATAATTAGCAAAACCATTTTTAGATAATGGGACCACACAAAATATATTCTTTCTTTCAATTTGTAGATAGATGGCCATAGACAGTGGGATCCCAATGGTAGGGTAAAGGAACACTTAAAGAGCAAAGGCATTTTGGTTGTACCTTGTGAACATAAACATAGTGCATTTGAATTCGTGTACACTAAGGCATCGAGTTATTATAAAGTTGATAGAAGGTTAAACTAACATAATATAAATCTTAAATCTATATTGCATAAATATTAGAAGATGAAAGATAGATGGTAACTTCATCGTAGATAATATCATTTGGTAGATGTTTGTCCTTCTAGGCTTTCCACATATGACATACAAATAGAATATAGGCCTAAAAATGAGTCTATGAGAAGTTATATCAAGCTCCTCAACCCCAAAATCTTCTATAAAAATACAAAAATGTTTGCCGTAATAAGAGTAAATTCACATGATAGCTTTGGACTATAGGAATCTCTTGAAGATGCATTGAGAATGCTCTCCATGACATATGAATTAGACACAGATGTAGAGGATGAAAATGTTAAGGAAAATAAATAGGAAAATGAAAAATAGAATTTATTACACTTAGTGGTCATTTATCCTCTCAATTATCTTGAGGGAAAAGAAAGCAAAAATGGCCATCATTCCCCCTTGAAATATATAAGTCTATTTAGTGAAGAGAATCCAATCTATGGACTAGTTATACATGAATGGTTCAAATATTAACCAATGTTGGTAAGATTCATACTTTAAATCACTCATGGGATATAGTAAATACTATTGACATCCCTCTAAAATAGGATTTTAATCCTGGGATCATAGCATTTCAAAATGAAGAAGAAAGGAGGCTTGCTACTCCCACTCCATTAGTAGTCTAGTCATAAGTAGAGGTTCCAATCAAACATATGGGATAATATTAAATGGGAGTCAAGTATGATCCATCTACTAATAGCATACAAGTATTGACTGAGATAGTTATCATAGAGGAAGGTTAGGAGGTTCTATACCAAAGGGTTCACCTAACCTAGAAGAGGGAATAGAGACTAGGGAAAGACCCCATGTTTAAATAAGATGTTTTGGATCTAGCCTATTACCAATAAAAAAGGCTATAAGATTCCATCGAAGGGATAAAAAAGAGAAAAAAATATTGGAAGAACAATCTATTCTATTAGTACCTATAGATATTGTTAATAGCTTTGAAATAATTATCTATGAGACATTCAATTATTTGAAGGCATTATGGTCCAAATTAGACATGGTGAGTAAGTAGCATGCCATAGCTCTAAACCAAGTCAATTAGTGGCATGGATCAGACAAGAAATTAAAGTCATTAAACAAGATAATAATGGAAAACTAGATCTCTGAGTTAAAAATACTTAGCCCATCACACCTAAATATGGCCATGATAATATTGATGGAGAAAATTAGGGACATAAATAAGTGGTCTAAAAGAATTGAAGCACTTTCAAGTGGCTTCAAATAATTAGAGGATATAATAATTTAAATATTAGGAGGTTTGATTAAATATCCAACCATTCCTCATCAAAAAGGCCTAATAATTAACAAAGAAATCCAATAGAGAGCTTTTGAATTCATCCAACAAGTCAAGAATAGAAGCACGTGCACAATAAGCAATAACAACAAATGTATCTTAGACATGATAGTTTTAAAAAATGAAAAAAATTGTAATGCTAAGATCATTAAAAGAATCCATGGGTAGAATGAAAGAAATATTCAAAGATTTAGTAGAACAAACATAGGAGCTATTAATAGAGCCAATAATCAATCTCAAGTTGATTGATGAATAATATGACCAATATATGAAGATTTTGGAATAAAAACAAAAGGCTACAACTATAGGGGCATCTCAAAGTCAACAAGGTTGACTTAAAATATTATTTTATATCAAAATCATGTCAATCATTTTAGAATAATATATTATATTGTAAAAGCATGTGTAATGTGTAACACACATGGCTTATAGGTTAATCACATTTGAAAAGTGTCATTGATATTAGAATATTTGTAAGAGTACATCTATCCTTGACATTTATTTGATTCCAATTTGATAATGACCAACTAACATACCTCATAGGTTGTTCTTTCAACCTATAAAAGAAGGTATTAAGATAAAAACTATTATGTAAATTTTGGAGAAAGTAATACAAGCAAGATAATTTTGTGAAGATTGTCTCATTTTATCTATTTATTATCTATCATGGTTTCTTCCTCAAGTCTTTGTTTTGATGTTTAAATTTCAATTGCATTTATGAATCCTATATGTGCATATATTAATGCATAGTTATTAATTTGAGATTTACACTAGGTTGATTGAAAGTTGTTAGATTCATTTTAATATCATTGCTTTTATGGAAGATGTGTAAATGCAATTTTATTTTGCAAGTAAATGTTTAAAGTGAAATTCATCTCTAATTTGCATATTTTCAAATATCCTTAGAAATTTTCTTGGTATATGATAAGATATAAACTATTTGCTAATTTCAAGTCATATGTTGGTTTGAATATGCCTATCATTAATGAAATTAGAGCTTTGTTAAGATGTCTAAACTAATAATTAGAAACATCTCTCTTCCTAAAATACCCTACCTATTTTCTCATTTTTTTGATCCAATCACTGTAGTTTAATTTTTGGTTATTTTTGATTAAGTAAGGTGGCAAACCAGGGGCCAAACCCTATACAGTCAAAAAAGACAAGAAGGCAAACAAACAAAAAATGCCTTTAGAGAGACGGCACAATCGAGAATAACAGATAGAAACAAAACACAAGCCATGAGAAGACTAGAGTCATAGAGGTCTTCCCTTACATAACTATTGTTTTGATAAGATCATTGAGTTTCTCATTCTATGCATTGTCAGCATACCCAGTATTACCCACCACTTCCAGCATAGACATGTTCACCAGAATTGTATTACGAAAACCTTTGGCGAAGACCTTCTCCAGCCTCTGAATGTGGTCCTTTAGGGCCCCAATTTCAATTTTCCAATCAGTCTCATTCTTAGTTCCCTCACCAGCTTCCTCAACATAAATTTTCACCTTATTGTCAATAGTTCCCATAGTGTCAGCACCCTGCTCCTTAGTAACCTCAAAATCCCTAGTAGCCTGCTTCCCTCCAGTGTCCTCCAAAATTTCTTGGACTTCTATCTCCTCAAACTCTTCCTCCTGGGTTGCCTCTTCTAAAGCACTTTCTAAATAATCAATCAGTCTAGCCTTCGAGGCTGGTTTCTTAGCAATCTGCCCCGACCTTCACACTCCAGAGGGGAATCCTTCCTTATTAATTTTGAAAGGTTTGTGATATTTGCCACCTTGTCCCCTTATGGCCCTACCTAGATTCATGTGGGTCCCTTCTGTAGTCTCTTTAATATTTTCTTCCTCTTCATCAACCTTTCTCTTCTTGCCCTTCTTGCTCACAAAGGAGCTAGGGGTATTAACAGGGGTCTTTTTAGGGTCATCAATATGCCTCATTCTTGACAAGTAATCTCCTTTTGAATGATCTCCCTAATGTTTAAGGGAATATGAACACCTTGTCACCACACCCTCTAACCTAAAAATTTCTGCCCAAGGTTGGCACAAGCATCAGCGGCCCTGTTGCCTTCTCTATAGGTATGGGAAATCTCAACTTTGGAAAACTTTTGTAAAAGAAATTAGATATCAATAATGATGTCTTTTAGCTTGATTCCCATATTTGAAGATTTATTAATGGCATCTATGACCATCTTAGAGTCTACTTGTATATTCAAGTTCCTTATTCCTAGGGATATAACTAACTTTAATCCCCATAGTAAAGCCATTACTTCAGCATAGTTGTTGCTCTGGCATCCAATTCCACCAGCATAGATAGTAGATATCCATCCTTTATCTTTCCTTATAATTCCTCCTCCACTAGCTTTACCATCCAACTTGGATGTCCCATCAAATTTGAGTTTCATCTAGTTAGGTTTAGGGGGGATCCATTTAGTATTAAGTCTCTATAGTATTTTGGAGTTATTATACCTAGGGATCTAGTTTAAAACCTTCCATTTGGATACAATTTGGCTTTCAATTTTAGATAGGGGTTTATCCACAACATGAATATGAGCTGTCGTAACACTTTCCATGATGGTCTTAGCAAAGGAGTTAAACACCTTGAGAAGCATTTCTAGCAATGTCCTTGAAAATTTTGTGATTGCGCTATTTCCATAAAGTCCAACTCAAACATGGTAGAGCTTGCTTCCATAATTCCATAAGCTAGGGATGTGTGAAGGTTGGGTTCTAGCTGAGAATTACTTCTTTAAGGTCAAAATTGTAGACCCATTCAATACCAAAGTTGTTAAGTATTGTGCCCCATAATTCTTGGGCAAACTCACAGTGGATAAAGAGGTGTGAAATTGATTCCTCTTTTGAAGCACACAGGAAACATCTATTAACCAAAGTAAACCCTCTTTTGAAGGTTATCCTGAGTAAGGATTTTGTCATGAGTAGTAGCCCACCAAAACATGTTAATTTTTGGAATAATTTTATGATTCCAAACCTTTTTCCATACATCTTTATTTTGAGCTTTAAGAATGAGCAGATGGTAAGCAGATTTGACAGAGAATTATCCATTCTTATCTGGCCACCAGTATTGTTCATCCTCCCAGGGAAAAAGAGGGATTTTGATCTCCTGAATGCACTACTAGATCTCTTGAACTCTTGAGAAAAGCTCAGGCCAGTGCACACAATAATCCAAAATATTTTTCCAGCTCCTCATCCCATTGTTATTTTCCATATAATCTCTGACCCTATCTCCAAAAAATTGGGTAATCAAGTCAACAATCTCTCCATAGTTTCCCTGTGTAATGAGAGCCTTGTCCTTTAACCAGATATCATCCCAAAATTTAATATTCCAGCCATTTCCAAGTTTCCATCTAATTCCCTATTTGAGAAGGCTTCTACTTTTTAGCATTTTATTCCATATCACAGATCCCTAGGGTAATTTTGTCTATTGAATAAAGTTGGAATTATCAATGTTATGCATGTATTTGGCATACATTATTTCCCCCAAATCATTGTTTTTATGGATCAGGTTCCAACTAACTTTTTAGAGAAGGGCTTTGTTCATGTTCCTGATGGACCTAATATTAAGTCCACCATGAGATTTTGGAAGACACACTTTTTCCCATCTGACTAAAGACATTCTCTATTTGTCTTCCACTCCCATCCATAAAAATTTCCTTTGGATCTATTCTAGTTTCTCAACAAAATATGTAGGAATTTTAAAAAGAGACAAGAAGTATGTAGGATTACCTTGCAGCAAAGCCCAAAGAAGTTATAGTTTACCAGCACTGCTGAGTAGTTTCCCCTTCCAACCAAGAAGTTTCCTCTACGTTCTTTCCATAATTCCATTCCAAAATCTATGAGAAACCTCTTTGACCAAGAGTGGGAGACCTAGGTAGGTAGCTGGTAGGCCAGCTTCAGCACATTCTAATATATCAATGATTTAATGTCTAAGTTCATTAGGAGTGTTAAAGAAATACACATTGCTTTTATAGAAATTTATCATTTGTCTCGACTCTCTGGCATAATTATTTAAGATATTCTTCCATCTTCTAGCTTTAATCACTTATGAGATGCCAAATAAGTTGGTATCATCCACAAACTATTATACCACCATATGATGAAGGGAGGAGGCAGGTTTGATGCCCACTAGCTTTTTTGAGGCTATATCTGCTTGTATGTATCTTCCCAGTGCCTTAGCCATAATGATGAATAAGTATGGGGAGAGAGGGTCTCCTTACTGAATTCCTCTCAAGGATGAGAAAAACCCTCTAGGAACACCATTAACTAGCACTGAGAATTTTGCAGAAGAGACCATGTTCCATAACAAGTGAGACATTTTATCATTAAACCCAAATTTTTTGATCACTTGGAACAAAAAAGTCCATGAGACTCTATCATAAGCTTTAGAAATATCAAGCTTGAGAGCCATCTTAGGGATTTTGCTCTTATCCATGGAGTGAATAGTCTCATGTGTGGTGATCACAGCATCAAGAATCTGCCTGCTCAAGATGAAACCTTTTTGAGCAGGAGAAATAATTTTGTCTAGCAAAGGTTGAATCCTCATGACCAGCATTTTAGTACGTAACTTATACATAGTGTTACATAGACTAATGGGCTTGAAATCAGTGAGGTGTGAAGGTTGTGATTTTTTAGGAACAAGTACTATGAAGGTATTATTAGCTTGTTTCAAAAGTTTACCTGATCTGAAAAAATCATGCAAGTAGCCGTGAGGTTTGCTCCTACTATCTCCCAATATTCCTAAAAGAATATAGGAGGAAAGCCATCAAGACTTGGGGATTTAAAAGCACCCATGGAGAATAAAACAACATGGACTTCTTCCTCAGATATAGGCTTTAACATCTCTAGATTATCTTTTTTTGTTATCAAATGGGGGATTTTATCAATAAATTGATTCATAGGCCTATCGATTCTATCATTATTATTTTCTTCCATAAGCAGATTCTAAAAGAAAGCCCTGGCTTGTTCCCCTATTTCATTATCCTCAATAATAATGTCACCATTATCTAGGACAAGCTTATTTATTGAGTTGGCTTTCCTATGTTTCATAGCTGAGAGATGAAAAAAGGCAGTGTTCCTATCCCCCTCTTTAAGCCACTAAACATGGGATTTCTATTTCTAGAAAACCTATTCTCTTTCCATAAGATTCTTCCATTCTCAAGACAAGATATTCTCTTCTACTAAAGTGTCCTCAGAGTCATCCCCTTGATATATCAGTTGTTGTATATCCTTGAGTTTTCCCACTATATTTTTCTTCTATTGGAAAACCTGCCCAAAGCTGTATCTATTCCATCCATGAATTTCTTGTTTAATGTGTTGGAGTTTCTTGACTATTACGAACATAGGAGTACCTTGAATAGGAATTTTCCACCATTGGGCCACCATTTGCCTAAAGTCTTTGTGTTTGATCCACATAGCTTCAAAATGGAATGGGGAAGGTCTAGAATGTCCCTGTTCTCTCCAAATGAGGAAGATTGGGCAGTGGTCATACATGGTTCTAGGGAAAGCCTACGCCTACATATAATGATAAACCTTCCAGTTGCTTGATATAATAAATCTATCTAATTTAACCTAAATCATTTGATCTCCTCTTCTTCTATTGGTCCAGGTAAAATTTTGGTTTTGCAGCTCTATGTCCAATAATCCCCAATCATTGATGAATTCAGCAAAGTCAAACATGTTGTCCAAGTAATCCATAATTCCACCCTATTTTTTAGAAGGGTATAGAAGAGTGTTAAAATCTATAGCTAACATCCATCTAATGTTCTAGGGATTATTCCTGAAAATACTCAGGTCTATCCATAATTTATGTCTCAAACTTTGTTATTTGGTCCATAGACATTGATCAATGACTAATTTAAAGATTTCATAAAAAAATTGGTAATCAAGAAGTGCTTATTATAAGCCATAAGGGACCCCTGGATTTTAGCACTATTCCACATAGTGACAATCCCCCCTGAAGCCCCTTCAGTAGGACTAATGCAAAAAGCTGCCTTAGGCCATATATAGGCAGCAATTTTCATAAAATTCTCCTCATTCATCTTGACTTATTAGAGTAATAAAATATCTTATTTATTATCTAAAATGCAATTTTTAACCTCAAACTACTTTGAGGGACTGTTAAATCCCCTCAAGTTCCAAGATAATATTCTCATTTAGAGGGTTTGGGGGGTTGGGTCTCCAGTGTATTCTGTTTGCCACTGGCAATTTCCCTAGCAATCTCTATTTGTCTTGTTTCTCTTAGGGTTGGCCTCCCTTGTTTGGGCTCAGTGCCAACATCTGTAGATTTTTTACTTTCTCATTGTTAATATTCATGCTAGATTAGAGTTTTAGATTTTAAATTATAATCAATATTCATTATATCTAGCTAAAACAACATTCATCTTTCACAAAACTTTAGGACCATGGTTGTTCCCAAAAACCACTTACATAATCATTTTTTGAAATAGTTAAATAGGTCAACTGTTATTCCACCATAGATCCTAGGAAAATCACAACCAACAACTCATGCAAAATATTCTTTGAATCTAGAAATGATAATTGCTTTCAATACTATGAGAACCCTATGATACATTTATATGCATCAACACTCTTAGTTATAAACCTTTCTCACTTTTATAATTCTCACATCTAATCTATCTTGTGCCCATTGGTCTATCTTTTAGTTTGACTAGTCTTATGTTGATGACCTAGACCTATTATCTTGCTCAGAATTCTTAAAATCTACTTATTTTCCACTTTTTCAAGTTTTAAGCCTATACCCACTTTCTTTTTCCCTAAACATTAGCATCCTAGATAGATACCTACATCGACACAGGTATCCTAATACAACATAGTTAACTAGTACCCTGAAGTCATCTAATGTTTTAATGAAACATATCTTAATGGTTCACCTAAGTGATTTAATGTGAGTTACTTCTCTAAATGGATTGATATAAATACAAGATCAACCCACATTAATTCCTCACCTAGAAAAGACCTAAGGAAACTTATCAAATCATTGAATCAATCACTCAATAAAGAAAATTATTTCATATTTTATCCTATTCTCATATCAATCATAGGAATATCACATAAACATGTATAAAGTACTAAAAGAGTCACCTAAGAGACACATATTACATGATTCACTCATAATATAGGTCACTATTGTACTTAATTTACACATATTACATGATTCACTCACAAGCCAACACATAGGGGAGAAATACTTCAATCTGAGGCCCTGTTGGCCATTGTTGGTCCACATACAAAAAAACATGGATATAATGCAATTTGGCTATTTTTGGTCCACATACAAAACAACATGGATATAATGCAAACTCTAAAAGTCTTAGTGTAGAGAAAGAATGGTCAAATGGTTTGAGTATAATTTTGGGTAGAATGAGTGGTCCCAAGGTTTGATGTTTCTCATAAATATTTTGAAACACTTTAATCTTGCTTAAAGTGTAATTTATTAATCTTTGAAGGACAAGCCTATAGAGCAAAGAGAGGGATCCAAGGAGGTTCTCATGGTGATCAAAGTAGATTAAGGTAATGGAACAACTCTTCACAAGATTCAGGTTTTCATAACTCATTCAATCCTTCAAAGATCCATCAAAAATTCAAGCACAAATTTATAAGAGTCTACAGGTTAAAAATCTAGGTGCAAAACCTTTTATTTGGCTACGTCCTTACTTGACATATTATTTTGGGATCTTATTTCACTGAGTTTAATTCTTGTGGGCTTTTTTATTTGGATAAGTATTAATATTTTGGGCCAAGTGATAATATTTCCTTTAGGCTAATGGTTTTGGGGTTTTTAGATAAGTGTTGAGAATCATTTCAAAAAAAAAAATTAAAAGAAAAATACTAAAGTGTAAATTCTTTTGGACATTTTATCCATAGAAAAAGCCTAAGTATAATTATGACAAGAAAATTATCTAGGAAAATTTTCTTGAGGACCAAGTTCTTTTGGACATTTTGTCCACATCAAATGTCTACAATGTAAAAGTACCAAAGATCTAATTCTTTTAGGGAAAGTGGCTAAAATAAAATTTTAAAATAAAACTCCAGACAAAAGTCTTGAAGACATAATTGCATCAACCAAATTATCTCAAGGAAATTGTTTCAACAGAGTGACATTCATGAAAGTGTTAAAGTTTAAGCTCAATAATCATTCATTAGGGTCTAAATATTTATGGTATCATAGGCATCATTGACAGTCATGTGGATTCTAAATGATGGGTATGCAGACATCAAATTAAGGTTATGATAAATAACCATTGGATTTTAAATATTTGAGTGACAAATATATAGATGTCAAATACATTTGCACATATATCAAATACAAGCACAAATACATCAAAGTAAAGCCTCATGAAATTATCATTTGGGTTCAAAAATTTAAAAGGATATCTAGAATGAATGTGTAAGTGCCATGTGGCATGATCTCAAGAGTAGAATTAGATCTAATGGTGAGCAGGAGAAGATATAGTTAGTGGGTCTAGATAAGATCGGTGGCTCATGTTTAATTATATAAAGGAAATGAAAGGTTTGTGTTAGCTCAAAGATTCTATTTTCCTAAGGATGAATGTGACACCACCATATGGCATAATCATATAATAAGATAGACTGATAGTAGGATCTTGAGAAGAGACATAGGACTACCAAGTGGCATCATCTCATATTAATTTTACAAGTCAAGGGAAGATCTAAGGCTCATGGGGATTTATATAGGGAAGATCAATGAAAAGTGGGGGTTAGAGAGGTCAAAAACCTAATAAGGATAAAATCAAATGCGAGGTTACCAAGTGTCTTAATTTGGTCTATGAGCCTAGGGAGATTCCAACAAGGGTCAAAGAGGCAATTTTTTACCGAGGCAAATAGATACATAGTGAAATGAGTTCAAATGCAATCAGGGTTGAGTCAAGATGAAAATTTTAAAAATGTATTGGTGTCATTAAATATTTATAGATATAGAATAGGTCTTTCAGACATAGTATAGATCAAAGGTTGATAACTTTTTGATGAAAAAGGACTAGGCATTGAGTAGAGTGTCACCTATATTAAAACTATAGGAAAACAAATATTTTGGATAGGTTTTCATCTATAGTGGACCCAAGTTTAGTTTATCATGTAAAGGTAGATAGTTTCTTAGGGGTAAATGTGTAATTAAGGGGAAGATTATTTCCTTTGTCATGGTATTTTTCTCAACAACTAGATATTTATAGCCACCTAAAGCAGAACAAGCATGACTCTATTAGTTCCAATCTATTAAGATTTACTCCTCATAAGTAGATCAAAGTAAAGGTGTCATAAAGTTTTGAGAAGTGACCTGGTATTTGGATAAATATCATGGATCATTCATTTATTTTGTATAGCCTTTTGAATTTTGTTCCTTCTTGATAAGATCATGAATCAACATCCTCAAGTTGGTGCTAATCCATCGAGGGTTGTTGGGCCTCAGTCAATGTTTTCTATCTGCTCAGTTCCCTTTCTTTCCTTCCTTTTTCTATTAATACAAGATTTTAAGCCTTGAAATATATCCCTCTCTTTGGTATGATTAAAATCTACCAAGATTTGTATTGTAATACCTATTTCCTATGATAAAATATTGAATTGCTCCATTTTGTGGATTAATTGAAGTGTGTCTTATGAGTTCATTGATTGATTAAGTGCATGTATGATTTATTTGCCTCTATCTTAATTTTATCACCTTCATGAACTAATTTGGAAATCCTCACAGGTCATTCTAAGTGCAATATATGGGTTGTTGGTCAATTTTGGAAGTGGATAACTTCCCTCCCATAATATATTAATAATCGATTCATGATTTTTTATGAAATAATGATGTGAGTGATTTTCTATAATCTTGAATGTGTCTTATAGTGTGTCTTATGTGTGTATGAGTGATAAAATCATTAGTGCATCACCTACTTTACATGCTTTCATAAGTTATTGTTAAAATATCTCTCCTTTCCAAGAAAGTGCCAGTTTAGGTTTAGTATGGGTGATAAATCCAAAAGGAAGCTGATGTTATTTGGAAGTTTGATCCAAGTCTTAGGTGACTTATGGCCTAAGATCAATCCCATGTTGGACTACATTTTATTAGAGGATCCGAACAATCCCCTTCTCATCCAGGGTGCAAATCTAGAACACCAACAGTTCTAGCATGCCCAGTGGGACCAAGGTCTAAGAGAGTGGAAAGACTTTTGGTGCATATTTCCTCTAATCAACTTTTGGAAAAAATCAAGTTAGCACCAATGCTAACTCCAAATCAACATTAGCTATTATATCCTAAGTGTCTAATCACCATCATTTGGTATGTATCATAACCCACTAGATCAAGATGCATGTTCTTTCATTCCTTATCCTTCATATCAAGCTAGCAATGTTCATGGATTAAACCCAAATGAACCTCAAGATCTAATTTATTAGCCCTATTAGAATTTGCCTCTCTCTAGTCAATCAAAAATAAGCCTCAAGGAGATGACATTTTATTTTGAGAGAAAATTTAGAGAGATTGATGGGGAGCAAGAGTTTTATAGGAAATAATAAAATATTAAACATCAATTTTATGTTTAGGAGTAAGAGTTAAGTTTTCAGGAGGAATAATTGTTAGGCAAGACCAATCTAGAAAATAAAATGACTATTAATTACTCTTAATGAGAGAAAACAACCCTAGATCCCAGTTTCCTTCTCCTATTCATGATCAAAACCAACACCCTAGCCAACCTTGTCAAATCTCACCCTTATCAGTTAAGGAACATGAAGCCATCCCATATTGGATCATATCTTATTCTAATGACACAAACTATGGCATACCCTCTATTATAAAACCACCCTCTCAAACACCCATTCAGAAAAAGGAGAAGGTAGCCATGCCTTATGCTTTCCCATCATATAAATAAATCAAGGAAGACATAATGAAGAAAAAGGAGGTGTTAACTAAGGTGGTCTAGGAACTAGTCCAAGAAGAAAAGGTGTTAGCTCAGCTCAATGAGCTTACCTTACCAAAGTTTCAAGAATCTCCCTCTCTTACCCAAGAATCACATTAAATATCCTTCAAGGTCCCTAGTTGGAAAGATACTCTCTTGAGCTACAAATAAGGTGAACATTTTCACCCTGCCGCCATCTCCCTCATGGAGGAAGAGCCCATTTTACAAATAATATAAGAAGAGATTATAGTTAAAGTTGAGCTTAAAGAGGATAACATAAGTTTCTATGATGAATAGATCATGATAAGAAGTCCAATTCATTCAAAAGGAGAAGAGTCAAGTTCTAATTAGACTTATTGGCATAGCTTTGATGAATTAGAGCCTAAAAGTAGTATTGATGCCTTCAATCTTGAAGAGGTATGTATTCAAGATATAATTGAGGGCAAAGGGGATTTTTTTTTATTCCAAGAGATTCCATTTAGAGTGGCTATAGATGAGGATAACCAAGGTATAGAGATTGACATAGTCAATTAGCCAGCTGACAAGGTTGGAGAGGCCATAAATAAACCAAAAGAATAAATAAAGAAAAATGATGATCAGGATGAAGCATGGAAACAATTGTACCATGAATCCATGCACTAGGTAGAGGTTATAAACTAGCATATGCCTCTTTTAGAGCATGAATATGAACTTACCAATTAGGTTGAAGAAGTTGAATAGTCTCAAGATAGATTGTCCATTAAAAGTAGTACAAATGTCTTAAGTAATGAAGAAGAATGGTCGAATCTAGAGCCACAAGAACATGATTTTTGGGTCATAGGTGGATTGATGAGATACTATGTGGATCCTTTCAGAGCAAGCAAAGTAAATATGTTATTAAAGTTGACATTATCTTGAATGACCAAGGGGAAGCTACATTTTGGGATGACTTACAGATTTTCTACCTAAGCCTAGATAGTCAATTAAACACCAGTTTAAAAGAGTCATCATATGGTGTGCTTAATTCAAAGCACAAAATTGAACCATTAGATAAGGAATTTGCAAGAGCCCCTATAGTATAACTTGGAGAAAACCTTCAGGAAATGGGCTAATATGTCTACATTGGAGACATGTTTATCCCATTTCTTCCACTTGAGAGCATTCTAAAAGAGTCAACAATTAGGGATCTTGGCTCACCCATCATGAGCTCTCAAAAGCAAGGTGTTTTCCATCCTAGTCCATCACAATTGAGTGATGATAAATATTTTCCATTTGATCCAAGGGAAGATGTTAGTAAATTTTAACCATGTACATATTAGAATATTTTTCATGTTTTCCTTCAAGTGTCTTTATGCACATTTATTTACTAAGTTATTCCTTATTTCCTACAAGTGCCTATGTGTACTTGCCTTTGGTTATTTTATTCTTATTGTATTTTTTTATTCAAGAGAAAGTTTTGGAAGGGACCATCCTTATATCATTTCAGAGCATTTGGTAGAGGGAGGTGACTCTATGCCCAATGGATCAGATAAGGTAAATAATCTAGGTTCTCAAGCATAGCAAACATACTTCCCTGAGAGTCACCATAAATGTTGGAAATTTTTGTCCCACATACAAAATAACCTAGATATAGTATAGTCTCTAGAGGTCCTAGTACAAATAAAGAATGATCAAATAGTTTGAGTACAATTATAGGTGGAATGAGTGGTCCCAAAGTCTCATGTTGCTCACAAAGATTTGGAAACACTTTAATCTTTCTTAAAGTGTAATTTATCAATATTTAAAGGAAAAGTCTACCAAGCAAAGAGAGGGATCTGAGGAAGTTCTCATGGTGGTCAAAGTAGTTCAGGGTCATGTAATAATTTTACACAAGCTTCAAGTTTTCATAATTCATTTATGCCTTAAAAGATATAGTAATAGTTCAAGCACAAATTTAGAAGAGCATATAGGTTAAAAATGTAAGTGAAAAACCTTTTATTTGGCTAAGTCCTTACTTGGCATATTATTTGAAACTCTTATTTGGATAATTTCAATTCTTGAGGGCCTTTTTATTTGGCCAAGTATTAATATTTAAGGCCAATTGCTAACATTTCCTTTAGGCTAATGGTTTTGGGTTTTTTTGGCTAAGTGTTGAGAATTGTTTTGGATATTTTGTCTAAAACAAATATCTTGAAGTGCAAATTATTTCAAAAAAATTGTCTGCAGCAAAAGGCCAGGTATAATTGTGTCGATAAAATTGTCTAGGATAATGTTCTTGAGGACCAAGTTCTTTTGGACATTTTATCTACAACAAATATCCCAAATACAAAATTCTCAAAGACTTAATTCTTTTGGGGAAAGTGGCTAAAAAAAAACCTACAAAAAAAGTCCTAAAGACATAATTGCATTGGATAAATTATCTTAAGGAAATTGTTCCAACAGAGTGACATTCATGCAAGTGTCAAATTTTAATCTTAAAAATCATCCATTAGGGTCCAAAGATTGATGGTCTCATAGATGTCATTGATGATCATGTGGACCTCAAATGGCAAGTGTGTAGATGTCAAATTAAGGCTACAATAAATAACCATTAGATTTCAAGTATTTGAGTGATGTTTGTGTGGACATTAAATATGTTAATTCATATATGAAATATAGTCATGTGGACATCAAAGTAAAGCCTTATGAATGACTGTTTGGGTTCAAAAATTACAAAGGATATATAAAATGAATGCACAAGTGCCAAGTGGCATGATCTTGGGAGCAAAATGAGATCTATTAGTGAGTAGGTAAATATGGAGTTAGTGGGTCTCGACAAGATCAATGGTTTACATTTAATTACACAAAAGAAATTAAAAGTATACATTAGGTCAAAGAGTCAATGTTCCTAAGTATGAACATAAGACCACCACATGGCATAAGCATGGAAGTAGATAGAATTATAGTAAGATCCTAAGAAGAAATGTGGGGCTGCCAAGTGGTACTATCTTGGATTAAGTTGAAAAGTCAAGGGTAGATATAAGACTTGTGGGTATTCGTACAAGTAATATCAACAATGAGTAGGGGTTAGAGAGGTCAAAAAGATGATAAGGATCAAATTGATCATAAGGTTTCCAAGTGTCTTAATTTGGTCAATGAGCCTAAGGAGCTTCTAACAAGGGTCAAAGAGGCAATTTTTTACCAAGGTTGGTAGATACATAGTGCATCGAGTTAAAATATAATATGGTTTGAGTCAAGATGAAAATTTCAAGGATGGAATGGTTCCATTAAAGATTTGTAGAGACAAAATAAGTTTTTTAGACCTAGTGTAGATCAAAGGTCAACAACTTGTTGATCAAAATGGACCAGGCATTGAGTAGAGTGTTATCTATGTTAAAACTATAGGAAAACCAATAGTTTGGATTGATTTTCATCTATAATGGACCCATGTTTAGTTTCCTATGCAAAGGTAGATATTTTCTTATGGGTAGCTATATGATTATGGGGAAGCTTATTGTCCTTTGGCATGGTCTTTTTCTTGACAAGTAGATATTTACATCCACCTAAAAAATACCAAGCATGGATCTGTTAGTTCCAAGGTATGAAGATTTGGTCTTCATTAATAGATCAAAGTAAATGTGACATAAAGTCTTGAGAAGTGATCGAGTAGTTGGATAAAGATCATGGATCATTCATTTATTTTGTGGAGACTTTAAAAGTTTGTTCCTTATTGATAAGATCATGACTAAGCATCTTTAAGTTGGTGTTAATCCATCAAGGGTGGTTGGGCCTCAGTCAATGTTTTGTATCTACTTAGTTCCCTCTCTTTCCTTCCTTTTTCTATAAATATAGACTTCTAAGCCTTGAAATATTTCCCTCTCTTTGGTATGACTAAAATCTATTGATATTTGTACTATAAAACCTATTGCATGCAATAAAAGACCAAATTCCTCCATTTTTTAGCTAAATTGAAGTGTGTCTTATGATTTCATTAATTGGTTAAGTGAATTTATGCTTTCCTTGCCTCTGACTAAATTTTCTCACCTTCATGAAATACTTTGGAAATATTCAAAGGTCATTCTAAGTGCAATATATGGTTAGTTGGTCAGTTTTAGAAGTGGATAATTTCCCTACCATAATATATTAATAGTCAGTCCATGCCTTTTTTGAAATATTAATAGTCAGTCCATAATATATTCATTTTTTGTAGTCTTGAATGCATCCTATAGTGTGTTTTGTGTAAGTATGAGTAACCAAATCATTGGTTCATCACCTATTTGCATGATTTCATAATTTATTGTTAAAATATCTCTTTATTTTCCAATAAAGTGCTAGTTTAGGTTTAGTATAGATGATAGATCTAGAAGGAAGTTAACCTTCTCTAGAGGTTTGATCCAATCTTTAGGTGACCTATGGCCTAAGATCAGTCCCATGTTGGACTAGATTTTATTAGAGGACTTGAACAATCCCCTTTCCAGCTAGTGTTCTAATCTATAACACCAATATGCCCTCTTTAAAGTATTATCTATGTAGTCAACGCTCATTGATAGAGGGGTATTTAGGGTCAAATTGACACTATGTGCCCACTAACCAATTTTTCCCCAAGGTCACTATGAGGATGAATAACTAGGGTTCTATAATTTAATTAGGAACAACAATTCATGACCTAAATTTGAATGCACTAGAGTGAAGGATAAGATAAACCTATAAGGATATGAGTGGTTACATCCTTATCTAGTAGGTATTCTATATAATAAACCTACATCAAGTTTAGATAGTAGCAGCAATGTAATGTCAAAGGTTGATGTTAGTGTTTTCATCTTTAGAGGCATTTAATATATAATTTATTGATTATTCCAAAACCCTATTCTAGTCTACTTTTCATATGTTCTAGATCTAAAACTATGTTAGTATTAGAACTAGCTAAGTACTTCATTTCTTTGTCATTTCCATATTTAGCATAGTTGTACTCACTATTTTATGTTATCTCATTTTAATGAATTCAACATATGTTATATATGAGTTTAGCACCAAATTAGCATGTTATAGAGATAATTTATCTCCCTTATACCTTAGGCTATCTATATCCCCTTTAACTTTAGATAACTCCAATCTATATTCTTAAGGTTAAACTAGGAGTCAAAAAAAGATATAGACTTTGATCCAAAATCTATTTGACATTCAAGATACCTTTATGATGAATAAGTGTAAGGGGAAATATAGGGTGGAGACAAAGATAAAATTAAAGGACAAAGGGAAGATAAAAATTGAATTAAAGGATAAATAATATATAACAAGACTAAAAATGAGGAAAAGTGAAGCATAATGATATAAAAACTTACCCCAAAGGGAAATTAGTGAACTAAAGATGGATGATGAAGAAAAGAAAGAAAAATGGATGAAAAATAATATGATAGAGGGGAAGCAATAAGTGTGAAACACACAATTAGTCTAAGAATATTTGAAGGGTATATAGATCATAAGGGTTTACAAAATGGGGATGCAAATTTTAAATAAGTTAGGGAAAAAAGTGCTCCAGGTGATGATGACAATGTTTAGCACTCAAAAAAAATATGCACATTGTTTTAGGTGATTATATTAAGGAATAAACATATGCTAGCCATAATATCCCATAAATTTGATTAGAATAAAAAGGAGAAGCCAATAGTCTACCACTAGATTTGTAGATTTCATTATATTCACCACTAGTTTACCCAAATGATATTAATATTTTTAGAGTGTCAAACATCATGGGAGTTGAGCCAAATGAATTTGATATTAAGACATTTTTTTAAGATTAATTCTTCATGAAAAATGAATTTGGGGATAATAAATGTATATATTAGAGTGTAAGATAATGTAGTGCAATGGAAGGACATTTGAAATCATAATGGTATTGTATCTTATGAAATTGATTCCCACTTTGTGAGTTGGTCTAATGGAAATTTTTAGTTTCTTATAGGAAATTATGTGCTCAAAATATCTATTCAATATATAATACATGATAATGTTCTACAAAAAAGATTAAAAAATAGAGGATAATATCAAAAAATAGAGAGTAGAGAATGAGACAATGGAGTTTAGAATTGAAAATATAAAGGTGGAATCAAGTGGATTTGACATAAAAAAAGGGATAGGAAAAATTAGAAGGAAATGATAGTATAGAACAATCAAAGATAACATATAATTTATAATTAATGTTAACAACACCAAAACCTATGATAAGAATGGAAAGAGTATGGGAATTCATATATAAAATGGATGTAATAAGCACTTATTAAACACCCAAACATGGTATAAAAATAATTTCATAAATAAGATAATGTGTGTCCATGATTAACATGTTAGATAAAATATTAAAGGAAAAATCTTTGGAAGCAGAAGGCTAAATAGGATCCTTATCAAGTATAATAATACTAAGTTAGATAACATGAAAAAATAATCTAGTTAAGAGTAGTATAAAAAAATGGGAGATAAGGAAGATCAAGAAAATTATTATTGGTTGGAATATGGTAGCATACTCTATTTAAAAATGTACACATTCATGTGCAATAATGTGATATTTGTCAAAGAGTGGGAAAGACACTCTATTAATGAATATTAGGTACAAAATGTAACCTATAGAATCTCATGATCACACTACTACATAAGATAACTACACACATTATTTGTGGTATTTATTATACTTATTCTCATCTCACAAAACAAAAAAACAATGGATATTCAAAAATAAAATGTTTATATTAATATTTTCTATTATTTGTATGTATAACCATGTTGTATTATATCATACTTAAACTCTCTAGTGACGTATTGTGTAGTTTATCCTTAAAGCTTTTGGATAAAAATTTTACCTAAAAATGTATAAGTCTAATTTTAGTAGTCAGTTTATTGAATTAGTAATGTGTATTGGAAATATTTGAAGAGGTTTTACTTGAAAAATTATTTGCTTACTTTTAATGGTCTATTTCTTGAAATAATAATGTGGTGGTTATAGATCTAATTCCATGAATCCAAATTAATTTTTGTTAATAGGATTAAATAATGTAGATTAATGGTAATGTGATATATGGTGGTAAAGTGAGTAAAATTTGAGTTCAACATCATACATATATAGATAAACTACATGGTATTGACACCTTCAGGGCATCAAACATCTTCTCGATATCTTTAGAATGTAAATATTGTTTTTGTATTATTTTTAGATATATGTATCATAAAATGGTATTAAAATAGACAATAACCATATAATTTCATAAAATAGGAGGAAAATATGAAAAATTCATTATCCACACCCATATCAACTCCTCACCAATTAAATAAAAGTAAAATAAGAGCTAACAAAACATGGGGGATGAAACCCCAAACATACAATATCATAAAATAAGATGAAAGATTATATTTAGTTTAAATAGTGAATTATGGATAGATAGATATTTTAAATACTTACATGAGACCAAACACATTATATGGGACTCCAAACCAAAAAAATATAACCCAAAGGAGTGAATAAGTCATTAAGGAAAGAGAGAATATTTGAGTTTCCAGACCCTGGTTCACAACCCTACCATCATTCTGCATTTGAAGGTTCACTCTCCTACTATGGATTTTAAGAAAAAATAAATTATGTTTCTATCAATTCTCTCAAGTTAAAATATAATTAACATAGATACTTCCTTTAGGTTATCCAAGTATTTATCTAGGATGTTATCATATGTGGAGCACTCCATCCATATTCAAATCGTGGCATTAGACACATTTATCTTATTAATTGCATGCATTTTAAGGGAGAGTATTGTTTATAGATTAATTAAAACATAATTATATTAAAATAACATGCAAAAAAAATCACCTCATATCATTATTTTGAAAATAAAAAATAGGTTGCCAAGTATACACTAATAATTTTATATTTTAGTACATCCATATTCAAATTTGGATGCCAACATAATTTTCAAATCTTTTAAAATGGCATGTCATTTAGAATACTAAAAATCTTGATAAATATTATTATATTATAAGGCCACTTACATATCGTGTAAATATTTTGTGTATCTAAGGGAATATTATGACTTACTTTATCTTTAATCAAATGGAAAATACTTATATTTATTGATGTTGCTAAAATCTTGGATAATGTTTGAAAATTGAAACATACTAGTGAGAATATTGATTTCACACAAAGCTTGATTTATAAAAATGAAGATGTTAATATTAAAATGGAATGAGAAACCACCTATGCCTAATTCCTAATGATATACATTAATTACATGCTTATTCAAATAGATACAATTCATTTAATGTAAGAGTTATGTTCTACTAGGATCATCTTCATCACTAATATTCCATTATTCAAATCTTAAAAACCCAATAATTTGGGTCACTATGGTTTATAAAAGTATATAAATGTATAGGAATTATAGATTAAAGAAAGCTTGAATGACTAAACACATGAGAAATCACTGTGCACTTTAGCCCATAATCATTACCAAAAAACCCTTTGTATTGGTATTCCCTATAACCCAGGATCATAAGGGACTCATGTAGATTTTACTATGCACATTTAGTGAAATCCATAAAAAGGATGATTCCAACTACTAGTTATCCAATTGCAATCATCATTTATATTTCCTACTCACTTTTTCCTCTACATTTTTTAACTAAAATGTTACGATGGTAATTTTATATTCATTGATATTGGTACTAACATGAAATCAAGAGTAGAAATAAAAAATACCATGTGTAAATACCATGGGATTTTGGTTCTTATAAAATTAATATAGTATTATTTATCCAAACACTAAATCTTTACACTTTGCAAGTCATGATGAGAGTATTAATTTGATAAAAATCTTGAACAATGAAGATATAAATGTTTAAATGAAATAGGAAACCAACACTACCTAATTCTAAATAATGTCATTAATTTCATTCTATTTTTTAGTTATCTCTGAATCTACATTATTCTATTCTTTTTGCATGTCTTTTCTTTCTCATTCTTTGGCCAGCCCTAGTTATTTTTATAATGTTGGTGTTAGGTGTAATTAATTTAATCAATTCGTCAATATTACATTGTAACACTGTCCTCATATATTGATGAATTTATGGATATCAAGAATAAGGTTATATCCAATTATCCATCACTATTTGATGATTTATAGATTTAAAAGGGGTGCAATACAATACCATTAATCATATAAGTTTGTGCAATTGTTGTGAGAAGGGTGTTGACAAAATGACCCATATAGGCCCTCCTATAGTCAAAATTAGTCATCCTCCCACTATTAGATATTTTAGGGTTTCAAAATTTATAATGTTATGAAAAATGTTTATAGAATCCATATTTCTTATATATACAATAATATCAAATAGTTTATTAGAAATTATATTTTTCTAATCTATATAGTTGAAAGTTTTGAATGAATATTTATGGAATGATGTAATATATAGGACTATAATATTGTGATCAATTTGTTTTGTGTAATAATAACTTTGTAAGATATCAAAGGTATGTTATATTTTTGTTATACGTATTTATTTTCATTGTTACATTTTTGTAATATATTTTGTTCTATTTTTATTTATGGAATTTTATATTTTTTATTTATGAATGTAAAAATTTGTGATTATTTTTTGAATTTTTATAGGTGTTAGAGTAATGTTTTTAGAATAATAGTGTCACAATTTTATGTAATTAAGCCAAATTATCTTCCTAATGTCAATTTAATATTTTTGAGTCCATCCTATAATATTGTAATACATATTAGCTTCCACTTTACAAGATATTTAAATTAAAAATAAATGTTTTTATAAAATAAAAATATTTAGCCATTAGGTACTAAAGACACATCACACATTTCATTAAATATGGTTTTTGT
This sequence comes from Torreya grandis, assembly GCA_037957365.1. Classification (NCBI taxonomy): domain Eukaryota; kingdom Viridiplantae; phylum Streptophyta; class Pinopsida; order Cupressales; family Taxaceae; genus Torreya; species Torreya grandis. Next base: position 996,819 of record JARHVA010004232.1, on the reverse strand, counting down.
TACTCTTGAAGGAAAATGTTGAATTAATAATAGTCATAAATTTATTCCATCAAATTAACTATTACATGGAATCCATTCAAATTCCCTTCAGATTTGGAACCGTGCCCTACATGTTTTTATGACTATTATCTATTCAAGATTTAACTTTAAATGCTAATACTATTTTAATAGTCAAAGGAAGAAACACTAGATAAAACATATATATTCATTATAGACTTAGATTTTAATATAATGTTGAGCATGATCAAATGTGTAATTAGTGGAGTTTTGAATGGGACATGAATACTAAAATGTATTTATCAATGTATTATTATTTTAAGTGATTAATAAATTATACATCATTGAGTTAAAATAAAAGAGTCAAATATTTTTTATAGGTAAATGTTATTATAGAAACCTAAATTTAACCACTTTGTGTCAAAATTAAATTTTGACACTCTAACACTTCACCATCCCCAATTCAAATTCATATTAACATCATATCTATCCACTTTCAAATAATTGATTAATTATTAATTAATTAATTAATTAATTATAAGCATGCAAATTAGTTTCCTCAAATACTAATTGAAAATATAGATTTGACACCTTACCCAGACATCCTCCATATTTGTCTCAATTATGTGTTGACTGATCTATCCAACCGCTCAACTTCCTCAACCATCTTATGAGTCATATTTGAACATTTCAACCTCATGGATGACTCAACCAACTAACTTGACCAATTCTTAGTAACTCACTCAATCACCTCTCATTTTTCCTCATCACATGGAGTTAGTCATCATCAAATATAACCATCTAATATTTAGATAATTTGAAAAATTTAAATAATCTTGAACCATTCATATCATCTCCTTCAATCCTATAAAGTGATGTGAAATCCATCAATTTTAATGATTGACCTTCAAGATAACTAAGTGATATTAAATTTACATTGTGAATTAAAGTTAATCAAATCCATCAAAATAATTTTTGAACCCAAAAGTGTTGTCCAATTCTCTTTTCTTTGGAAAGGAGTTAAACACCCACATTTTGCATTCAAAAAAAATAGCTATTTGATCCCAATGGATAAGGTGAAAAATACTTCACAGTTGTAAGTATTTTTTTGTTTATTACTTTCTTTTATTTGTTGATCTATCTTGAAATGTACATTTTAGTTTAGTTTAAATTTCATTGTTTGATTTCTTAGCTATCTTTCACTCTAAATCTAATGATTATATTTGATCATGTTTGGTTGGAATTTTCCCTCATATTTAACATCATAAGTACATTTATGGAGCTATTTCAGATATTTTTTTTGTTTTTATTATGTATATACATTTAACACTTGTCTTGGAGTTTTATGTTTGTTATTACAGGTCATTTTTTCTAAGTTTTTGACCTTGTTGTTTATTAACCTACAAAACAACAAATTCATTGTGTAGAATAGCAAATTCATTTAATTAAACAGTGAGTTCATTCCTATGTCATTTTTACTCAATTTTTTTTTAGTTTTTTAGTCTTTTAATAGTTTGTGTGTCTAGTTTACCTAACCCTTTTTTGTTTAATTTTTGGTCTCTATTATGGTTTCTATTTTCTATTTAATTCTTCTTGCAGATGAGAAAATTCATCTCTAACATCAGTGAAATCATATAGAAAATAATTGAAATCATCTTGAACATTAATGAAATCATCTATAACATCAAAAAAATCATTCCAAATATTAGTGAAATCATTCCAAGCATTATAATCATTTGTAATTGTCCATTTTTCGTTTCCTACTTTCTATTTTTCTATAAGTGTTAACTATTAATGATTTCTCTTTTTGTTATTTTTTGTAACAATGAAATAATTTTAGAGTGCTAATTTTATTTACCATTTTATCATCTTTTCATCTAAATTTTATAGCTTTCTTTGATCATTTATCCATATAAATGTGTTTAACAATTTTATTGTAGGTCGTTAATCTAAGACCAACCAAGGAAATCTAGCCAAATCATTTTTTATTAATTCATATTTTATTTTTAGGCTAACCATTTATTTTTATTTCAATTTTTATAACATTTTCCATTTAAAAATTATTATTTTTAGTATTAGCTTAAATCATTTTTCTTTTTTGAGTTAATTAACATTACTTTCCAAGCGTTTTTTCATTGGCTCTTATTGTATATGTTATTTTCCATGTCATTAACTCGGTGAGGATACTCAAACACTATAAATAATATTTACAAAATTTTGTTACCCAAGACTCACTTATACATATATTCTTCTCTTGGCATCACATTGGTGACGATACCTAAGAATCAAAGCCAAGTGTAAGTCTTCTTTATTTATTTTTATTATTTATTATATCTATTGTGGATTTCACCACCATGTAATAGGCCAAACCTCATATACCAGTGGGTTATACAAATTGAGTGTAAACTATTTCAAAGGACTAAGTAGTGTTGTGTTATAAGCACATTGTGATGAGAGGGATTTTATGCTCCAGTACCTAGGGTTTTAAAATTTTCTTCGAAGTTCTATTTTTTCAATGTTAACACACTAAAATATTATAGATGTGTTGGGAACATTGGGACTAAACCCATTTGTGTGTATCCATTAAATTATATTCTTCAATAGTTTTGGGCCTCACATATTAAAATGTATTTAGAGGATTCCACTTAGATAATCATGTAAAATTAATAAACCTATGTAATATTTTTTTCTATTTAAATTTAATGTATCAATTAGCAGTTAATAGTAAGAAGTTACTTTCAATGCACCCTTAAAATTGGGTTTATCGAGTTATGGTATGGCACTTCCTCCATAGTCAGTAATATGAAATATTAGCACAACACTATTTAATGGATAATCTAGTAGCATGGAAAGCCTAGAAGTTGTTCAAACCCTTCACCCTCGTTTTATCCATTTTTTTGCAATGCATGTGTGTTTAAAGTAAGACTTGTTTGTTTGTTTGCTTATGAGAACCATTTCCTAAAATCCTTTGATTGAAGATAAAAATATTTTGAGTATTAAAAACAAGAAATAAATTCATAATTCAAAAATACAAATTTTAGTCCTAAAGCCAAAACTTATAAAAACTAATTATCAATCAGTTTACTTTAAATCATTTTGGTCTTTCACTTTATTAGAGTTAGATATTTGTCTATATGAACTAAATTTAGATATTCAAATACAGTAAATTAATCCTAATCTAAGATAAAATTTAACTAATCTAGAGAAAAAAATGAAGAAAAAAATCAAAACTTCACATTCTAAATACAAGATTCCTCCATTATGATGTGTATCTAATTTGATCTTTCAAGTATGTGGTACTCGTTCCTTCAATTCAAAGAGAGAATGGGAAGTATTTTGGTGTAAAATGATGAATTTGATTCACTTTGGGTGAAATATCTCAAGATCATAAGATTGTGACTTCAAAAGGGATTGAAAAGGATTATTTTGATCTCTCAAGATTTATGATTGTAAAGGATGGAGATTTGCAAGATTATATATAGAAGGTTGGAAAAGGATCCAATGGTGGAGGATCATTTGGAATTTTTCAATGCTCTAAATGATCAATAGTTGAGGATGATTCTTCACCCATGAGGATGGAGACATTTTCAACCTGGTTGAGGAAAGAGTGGGGTTGGTTAGTTGAATCAACAAGACTTATTTAATTTTCTTGACAACTCAGGAAGGAGCCATAAGAGGTGGAGAACTTTGTGTATTTGGTAAGGATGAGGGAGAAAAAGTTGGAAGAGGTTTTAATAGGTGGAAAATCTAGATTTAAATATTTAAAATAAAGATTTAAAGGTACATAATTGACCTATTCAATATGTTGAATTATTTAATTATTTGATTTAAAAGGAAATATTATTTATTAATTTTAAAAATAATTATTAATATATTGAGGTGCATTTTGATACTAAATGAAATTTAGGTGTCTACATTTTCCCCTTTTTGAAATGATTTTGTGAATCAATATTGTTTCAAGTAATAGAAGAAGTAGAGTGTTGATGATTATAAAGCAAAAAAAATTCACCAAATGAATGAAAATGAGTATAATGATGCCCCCATGAGAGTTTGTGAAAGAAATGGATGAACACTCAAAATTGATGAAAAGAGGAAATGGTTAAAATGATGATGTAAACAAATTATAAATCAAGTTATTTTAGGATTGATGTAAAGTTTTCAAAATGTTGGTGGTTAAAAGTTTGTCCCTAGTTAATTAAAACGAGAGTATTGATTTAAAAATCAATAATTTAACCATTCAGAGATTACACGCTTAATGTTGTTTCTAATGATGAAGGGGTCAATTGATTGGTTGTGCAAATGATATATCCTAGCAATAATAATTTTTGGATCTATAAATAGAAAAATTTATTGAATTTGTATATGATTTTATTGATTTTATGTTGATAAATGATTGCAAGATTTGAAAACAAATTAAGAATAAATTAATTTAATGTTTTTGTATATTTGAAAAAAGGGATGAATAATGAGATGTATGAAGGGTTGGAAATGAGAAAACTATCATCAATAATATAGATACTTGTCTCAATACTAATGTTTGAAAAACTATAGAGGGTACGTGTAAAACTAGTTACCCTTAGTTGTTAAATGCTAGAGAAGATATTGGAAAAAGTACATTTCCCACCTTATAGACTGTATGCTTGGATTTTTCTTAGACTCAGCGGTCTCATGAGTGGATGTGGGAATAATATATCCTAATGGTGGTAATCCATAAGCTATAAAAATGAAAAATATAGATTATATGATTTGTGATAAAGTTTTACAAAATTGATATTTGCAAGCATTGATAAGGAGATATAGTACTTTGATTAAATGATAGTAACAAATGAAGATGAAAGGAATTGAATGGATGATGGTGTCTAAAATAACCCTAGATACCCATGTCTCTAAGTGTTGCCTACATATTCCACTTAGATAATGTCTATGTGTGGATATCAGACCATATGTAGCTCTCCCAATATGGGAAGAGTAGTGATGATGTAATGTAATATTGACCAATGGATGTTAGTAACATATTTAAGTTAATGGTTGTACATTGTTATTGGATGATGGATAAATGATGGAAATTATTATTTTTTGGTCTCAATCGAAAAGTTTGAGAGATTGAATGAAAATATTAGGAAATGATTATGGATGATTGATATGCAAGAATTAGTAAAATGATTTGATAAAATGTATGAGATAAGGATGGATGGAAGAGAGAGATGACACATAAATGCATTGTCTAAGAATGTGATATGATTTGATAACTTCTTTGTGTTTATTTTATTCTTTGCATTAGATTTCCAATAAAATTTGGAGTAAGAGTTGAACAACATGAGTTTTGATATTATGCATGATAATATGCACCAATGGTATAGAAAAACCATGATGACTCTCTTGTGATATGCATAAATACTAACAGAGTCACAAGGACAAAACATAGTCCACCATGATATGGAAGATCATAATAACACCACTAGTAATGTGCATAGTGATCTAGACACAAGAAATAATAATATAAGATAAGATAAAAAGAGATGTTTACAATAATGAAAATGATGTAAGTAAAACAAACACACAAGTAAATAAACATTGTATAAGTAAGCAAACACCCATGATGTAAAATAAAGTAAATGACTATACATATATGTAAGTAACTAACTAGAACAAATAAGCAAATGAATAAAATAAATAGGTAAGCAAATTACTAAAACAAGTAACTAAATGACTAAAATAAGTCTGGAAATGACTAAAATAAATAGGTAAGAAAATGAATTAAAAAAGTAAGAAAATGAATTTTTTAGATGTCCTTGGCTAGAGTATAACCTTTTGGCATATGCGATTTTTGACAATGTCGAATTTTTTGATGAGTAATTCATATAGGGGATGACTAGGATACGTAACAAAAGATAAGCAATTTTTTTTTATTGTTGTTTGGATTTTTTTTTTGTATTTTTTTATATTTTTTGGAGTTTGTAATGTTTTTAGATTATTTTTTGAATTTATGTGTATACACAAGGAATACCAGTAAAGGGAAAACCATATTCTAGCATCTAAGAGTGAGTGGTAGGGGATGGAAGGAATACATTACATATGGAGTATGGATGAATAGGAATGGATTGAAATTAAGATGATAACTCTAGGTAGCACACGACATAAGAACCAAGTGTATAATCATCAAAATATCATTGCAAGGATACACCAAGATGTTTCTAATAACATATATCAAGACATTTCCACTCCTTTATCAAGGTCAAAATGGGAATAAAGATGGTATTATGATGGCAAGGATTGGATGGGTTTTGATGGGTTAGGGGTAAAATGTATAAGGATGGGTTTAGATAGATAAGGGAATTTAGGGATGATATATAATGGTTGAGGATGAGACTATGATGGATTGGATATGCATAAGATGGGTAAGGATGGAGGGATGATCTATAATGCATAGGATTGAAATGGAATAAGCTTCCCTCCAAGTGTAGGGTACTTGTAGATAACTAATTATTTTATGCATGATACTAAAAACTAGTTTTCATCATAGTACTTAACCAATGCACCATAGAAATGGTTTTCATATTTGGATAAATTTATTTTTCTATTTCTTTTTCTAATTTTTTTGTTTGCTTTTTCTTATTATTATTTTAATTCTTTTTTGAATTTTTTTGGCATCTCAATTAAAAAAGGGTTCAAGATGCATGATACTTACCACTATTGATATTTTAGGTATGTACTCCATAAATTTATTTAGTAACTTCATTTATTTCCAAGTTTTTCTCTTCCAAATTTACCAAGATATTATCATAGCCCCTATGATAAAGGGTGCTTCTAGACAGGGTGAAGTAAAAAGTATGTTAGATGAAAGATGTGTGTTGAGTGCATGAATTATTTATATGGATTAAATTATAGTGAGTATGAGTATATGGTTCATGATGTAAAGGGTGAATGGGACCAAAAGTCTCAATATTAGCATGACTAGGAGTAACTACAAGTTGGATGATTTGGGAATTCAATGCTTCTTTAATGATGTTTTCAACTTGTGATGGGGATCCATCCAAAAAATATTCTAATATAGAGGATATATTAATTTTATCATCCATTGGTGCCATAAAAATGTTTTCACCAAATGATTTTTCTTTATTTTTTATTGGGATTTAGATTTGGATTGTCCAATAATGCCTCAAAGAGGTTTTCACTAAGAGACTCATATTTTTTGATTTTATATATTTTGACTGAAATTTGTATTTTGATCAAAATTTGTATTTTGATCATCTGATAGTGCCTTATATAGGTTGTCCCTATGGGTTGTGGATTTTGTATTTACACTGTAGGATTAATTTTGATTAAGTTACACTTGTTCCTCAGAATAGACAGATGTTTCTTGATGTTATTTTTATAGTAGACCAACTAGGAAGTTTGCAATTATTTTATCATCATGAAAGCAAGTTAACTATAAGTAAGATATTTGGTCCCAATTAAAAGGTGCATGATACTATATTTTAATATGAAAGGTAGGATTTGTGAGGTTGATAAAAGGAGTGATGTCAGAACAATCCTCGTAGAGACTACGAATGGATCCTATTTTTAATTATGGATGAGGTTTCCTTAGAAACCACAAAAGTATCACTAATGTATTTACAAAATTTCAAATGGCATGTAACTGATGTTATGGGGTTTAGCATTTTATTCAAAATGGATGGGCTTTATAATTCCTTGTTCATGGATTGTTTTATATATAAGTACCTCTATCACTTGGGGTGCATGTTTTGGGATGATGGGAAATCAAATAGGTGATAAGGTTTTGGGTGTTTAGACAATGGGTAAAAGGCAATGTTGGTTGAAGGAGGTTTTTTCCAAGATAGGATCTTGGGTAGAAATGGTATCTTTGTAAAAAAAATCAGAACTTGATAAAAAATGGGATCTTGATCAAAGATAGGTTTTTGGTCAAAGATAGGATATTCAATAAATATGGGCTCTTCATCAAAAATGGATGGTAAAACCATGGTTATCAAAGCTAGGTTGATTGACTATGGATTTGGTTAAAATGAATGTGTCAAAAATAGGATCTTAAGGAATGGATGGAAGTTTATGACCTTGACATGGAAGTGGTATGGCTTGATTAGGCTCAATAAATACATCATGGCATATCCCCAAGCTATTATTTTTAGATGTGGATACACTTGGCTCTACCTTAATGTACCCTTTATTAATAAAATCTTGGATATAATGCTTTAGCCTCATATAATGGTTTATAGAATGGCCTTCAATTTTTTGAGAATCACAATATTCATTAGGTCTATACCAATTAGGTTTTGGGACATTCACCGTAAAGTATTTAGTGTTCATAAATATGACTAAGTTTGTAGCAATCAATTTTTGAAATAATACATCATAAGGTTACCCTAAATGAATGATTTTTTTCTTAATAGGCATGGTAATGTTTTTAATAGTTTGTGAGTTTTGAAGTTATTGTATCTTTGGGGTTGGAATGATATTAGATGTCAGAGGTGATAGAATTGGATTCCATTTATTAGTGTGATAGGGGATGTTAGAATCAAGGCTATAGCTAATGGAGAGGAGACTTGGTTAATTTTTTAAAATATGTTTACTAATGGTAAGGTGATGTTGATGTGGAATGTTTTTGTATTCACTAGTTATAAAGGTAGATTTATCTTAGAAGGATGTATTTGTGAAGGTTGATGGACTTGAATCTATTGGGTTTGTGAACAAATGTGAATTTGATGTAGTTTGGTTCGAGTTTGGGAATGGGTTGGATGTAGAACTAAATGGTTGATTTTTATGAATGTAAGAAGGTTGGTTCTGATTGGTGTAGAAATTGGAAGGTGAATTGGGATGGAACATGTTTGGACTTGACTAGATTTGAGTTTGACTAGCGAATGTATTTTGCTATATATGAATATTAAAAAATAGTAGTGAGGTTGGAATAAAAGTTTGACTTATGGAGATATTATGATTAAAACCATAAGGATCTGTGTACATAGTTTGATTTGGATTAGGTGACATTTCATAGGGGAATGAAGTTAGACAAGGAGAACAATTTAGAAAAAATTTGTTATTGTATTTAGGAAATTGATTTGACCCTATTCTTATATTAAAGTTTCAATGTTGTTCAATATGTGAATATGAATAGGAAATGGATTGTTGATGTGGAATGAATTGGTTGTTTGGGGAATTCAAAAAACCATCCATGTTTTGATGTAGAACTATATGGTTGATTTTAATTACTGTGGGAAGGTTGGTTTTGATTGGTGTAGAAATTAGAAGGTGAATTGGGATGGAATGTGTTTGGACTTGACTAGATTTGAGTTTTACTAGAAAAGGTATTTTGGTATATGAGTAGTGGAAAATGGTAGTGAGGGTGGACTAAAATTCTTACTTATGGATATTTTATGATTATAACCATATGAATCTATGTACATAGTTTGATTTGGGTTAGGTGACATTTGATAGGGGGTGGATTTAGACTAGGAGAACAATTCAAAAAAAATTGGTTATTGTATCTAGGAAATTAATTTGACTCTATTATTGTATTAAATTTTTGATGTTGTTCCAAAGGTAAATATGAATAGGAAATGGATTGTTGATGTGGATTGAATTAAATATTTATAGAATTCAAATAACTATCTATGTTTGACTCAATTGATTAAGGTTTGAGTTTAAATACATATTTAAACTTGGATTTTGATTGGCTTGATGGTTGATTTGATTCAAAGGTGAATTTTAATTAAATTTGGGTGAATTAAACTTGGGATTATAGTATAGACTATTTGAATTATTTTTTGAGATGAAATTGTTTATGTTATTATTCCAAGAGGTCATGATTTTTATAATGGGTGACAAATGGCTAAAAACAAATTAAAGTCTAATTAAATGATTTCAAAAATAAGACACACACCAACGGTGAAGAAATAAAATAATAACCATAAAAGATTAATTTTAATCAAATAAATAAGTGCACAAAAAGGGTAAAAACTATGTATGAAGGTTTTGAACAACTTTTAGGATTTCCATTGTCACTCACTCAGTTGTGTTCTCAGTTGCAACCTAATATTTCAAGGTGATAACCATGCAAGAGCCAACCATTACCATGGATCACTAAGTTTCATTTTGAGGGTGTGTGGAAAGTTACTTCTCGATGCTCACCACTAACTAATGCAAAAAAAATGGAATAGAAAAAAGGTGATATTAGGCTTAAGATATATACGAGCTAATCTAGGGGGAATAAAATCATGAAATAAATTGATAGAATGGATGCACACTATTGGGTCTTGTCCCAAGGTGCTAACATAGTTGTAGGGGTCTTAGTGTGTTCATAATTGGCAATATCGATTCTTGATTCAGCTATTGAAATCTTGGGTAGTAAAGCATGAAATCCCATCATGTCATGATGTGTTTAAAACACATAACCTCTTAGGCAATTGAAATAGTTGTTTCTTGATTTGTATACCCCACTAGTGAACAGGGTTTGGCCTACCACATGGTGATGAAATCCATGGTTGATAGATCCCCTAAGAAAAGAAAAATTAAAAAAAGTAGATACCCATTTCTAATTTCCAAGTATCATCACCAATTTAACACCAAGGAAAGAGCATATGTGGATATCACTTGGGTAACATAGATAAATTATGAAAACATTTCTAATTTCTAGGTATCATTACCAATATAATTCCAAGAAAATAACATACACATATTTCACAACCATAAACAAAGATACTGAAATAAAAATGATGTAATTAATAGGAAATTGAAAAATAAAAACAAGAATGTTAGAATAAAGAAAAAATGGATTTTATATCAATTATTTGTTGATTATCTTTAGAAATCATCCTAAAAACAAGGTGTTAGATTGTTTGCTTTGGCTAGAAAATGAGAGAACCTACAATGAATAAGTGAAAACCCATGAAAAGCAACTGAAAAACAAATCTCTATTACAAAAATGATGTTACACATTCAAATCAGAAAATTAAAATTGGAAAATGATAATGTAGGAAAAATACAAAGAAAAGAAAATATAAAATAATAAAAACCATACTTACTAAATAATTTTGTTGTGTAAAGCAATGATTTCATTGTGAGCACCAATGAATTTTTTGTTAATAGGGGTGAATTCATTATGAAAAATGATGAAATTGTTGCACATAGAAGTGATTTCACTTCTCTCTTACAAAAATGTTGTTTCCAAATGAAAACATTGTTGACATGAAAAAAACATAGAAAACGTAGGAAAAAATACAATTTTGTTATTAAGTCCAATAATTTTGTTGTTAAAGTCTCTGAATTTTCTATTACATATGAGAAACATATACAAACAAATAGAAAACTAGTGATAGAAATGTATAGTCAATACCAACACTAAAATAAGTGATATTAAATGCAAAAGATAAGCATAAATAAGAAAATTCAGAAGAGAAATGTTATTTAAGTACAAAAGAAGATGATAAGAAGATTAAAAATACTTGGGTAAGTCCTACCAACTATGCCAAAAATATATGAACTAAATTTAGATATGAAAATAAAGTAAAATAATCCTAATATAAGATAAAATTAAACTAAACTAGAGTAAAAATTAAAGAAAACAATAGTCAAAACTTTACATTTTGAATAAAAGATTCCTTCATTATTATGTGTATCCAATTTGCTCATTTAAGCATGTGATGCTCACTACTCCAATGCAAAGAGAGAATGAGTAGAATTTTGGTGAAAAAGGATGAATTTGATTCACTTTGGGTGCAAGATATAAAGATATTGTGATTGTGACTTCAAAAGGTATTGCAAAGGATGATTGTGATCTCTCAATATTTATGATTACAAAAGATGGAGATTTCCAATCTTATTTATATAAGATTGGAAAAGGATCCAAGGGTGGAGGATCATTTGGAATTTTTAAATGTTCCAAATGATCAATAATTGAGTATGAGTCCTCACCCATGAGGATGGAGGCTTTTTCAACCTAATTTAGGAAAGATTGGAGTTCGTTAGCTGACTTAACAAAACTTAGTCAAACTGCTTGACAAGTCTGGGGAGGAGTCATAAGTGGTGGAAAACATTGTGTATTTGGTTGGGATGAGGTATAATAAGTTGGGAAAGGTTTGAGTAGGTGGAAAATATATATTTAAATATTTAAAATAAGGATTTAAATGTGTATAATTAAATTATTCAATATGTTAAATTATTTAATTATTTAATTTAGGAGGAAATGTTATTTATTAATTTTAAGAAGAATTATTAATAGATTTAGGTGCATTTTGACACTAAATAAAATTTATGTTTCTACACTATCTTTTTACTTATATTCAAATTCTTTCTCTGAGCAATTTCACCTATCACAAGGCACATGACTATGTTAAAAAATCTCAAGTTTGGGGAAGATCCTTTTGGCAATGACCCCCTTCACTTTGGTATCAAGAAAATCATGGACACCATGTCAAAATCCATGACAATGAAGAATAATAAATACATTATTAACTTACAGGTATCCCCAATTACATCTTACATCATTCATCATTTAATCAATACATCTTATTGAATATGAATTAAGTTTTACTCTAAACCTTGAATACAGGGTCAAAACTTGTATCACATTCTGACATTCAAAACCTACACCACTTACTTTCTAGAAGAGAGTCCTCATCACTAATCCAAGATCAATATACATCATAAGGCTCTTTATAAGCCAACAAGGTTATCATCAGTTAATCCAAATCTAGTAACCAATTATTTCAAGACAAAGGAAAAGTTATCCTTAATGAAGAATCATCCCAAGCAAGAAATGGGTTTTTTATGGAAGCCCATACCCATAAAATAAACCAATAGATTGTAAATGTCCAAGATAGTAATACAAACAATAATTTGGTTAACTAAAGTTACAAACCAAATCCAAGTTTGAGCATGAATCCAAATTCACCCTCATTAATTAATATGAATATGAGATTGAGTGCATATTCCATCTCACCTATCAATAATCAAATCAATCCAAATCTTATCTTGAATATCTATTCAAGCTAACCAATCATCAATCAATTGAATCCAAACTTGAATGTTTTCTTTAATTTTACCAATTATCAATAAATCAAATCTAGACTTGAATGTTTGTTCAAGTTTACCAATCAATCAAACACATCAAAATTTTAACTTCCATAGTCCACCAATTATCCATATAAATCAAAATCAAAATATGAACTTGAAAACTCATTATAGTTCACCTATCAATAATCAATCAAATCCAAATCCAAACATGAATGATTTTCAAGTTTACCCATCAACAAATATTAAAAAATTTATTTAGGAAGTACATCAAATCATTTTTTAAGTTTTTTCAACCTAAATTCTTTTATAGATTTAGTACCATTACATTAAATTATACGCCCATGAATCCAAGCTCATTCATAAAAAATAATTCAACCTTCATTCAAAATCAACCTTTTAACCCAAACACTCATCCAAACCCAAATTTTGGTTCACATAATTTTGAAAATAAAAACTTGAACCAAAATGCATTTATATATTCATCCAAAAATCAAACCAACCCAAATCAAACTAGCTTAAATCTTTATAAAATTTTAAAAACTCCAAACCTTTTTACAAACACCACCAATTCAAATATATTCATAAATCAAATAAATACTAACTTACTCACCAACCAAAAAAATTGAACCTTTTTACAAAATAAATAAATCCAAGTACTCACTTAAATATACTTGCCAATCAATTTATCAAAAAACTTACCTCATAATCAATATTTGTTTTGACAAGCCAACACCAATATGTACTTGTTTATTGGTCAAACATCCAACACATTTCCCTCTTCAATCCAAAGCAATAAACTCTCACCACACTTCATTGAAGAGTGGAAAAACGTGAAGGATAAAATCCAAAGCTTACAAGAGGGTAATTTTCCTAGATAAAAAATAATACATGTTTGAGTAAAATTTCCCCTATCCATTGATGTTAATAACATGATGACACTTTTTCCTACATACTGTGAGATTCATAAGTTTTAAAAATAGAATGGTAAGGGATATCCAAGGGAAAATATTATATAATTTTTTATGGATTTCATATACATCACCTATAACAATTAATATTTACTAAGACTCTTTACATGTAGTCTACAGGGTGAATCCTTAGATTGGTTCCTTCATTTACCTAAAAGATACATTTTGACCTTTGAAGATTTATCCAAAATATATGTGTACCACTTATCTTACAATATAGATTAGGAATTAACCATAGTTAACTTATGTAATACCAAACAACAAATTGGTGAAAATTATGCCTCCTTATTATAAAGATGTCAATCATTAGTAAACCATTTTCCATGGTCCCCACCTGAAAAACTACTTATTGTCATCTTTACTGACAATCACAATTTAGAATTATCACATCAATTATAAATTCATTATCCAACATCCTTTAATGGAATCATAGAAAAAGGAGTTCAAATTTAAATAACTTTAATTTCTAAGGGTGTCATCAATATTTTCAAATTTAACAATAATTATTCAAACCTAGAAGACAAACTAAAGTTCTTTGCTAAAAATAAAAATGTTTTAGGTAGTGGTGTGATAGATGTGAAACAAGTTCAAAACTTGCAATAGTGATTAAAAAATAAGAAAATTTAAGCACAAGTTCACTCATTTGGAAGACTCTTATGGATTATTATTTCAAAAGTTGGCTCAAGAAAACATTATCATATGTCCCAATACCAAACCCTTCAAGGAAAAAGTTCCTAAACTTTAGTGGTAAAATGACAATGAATATTTTCAATACCACATAATTAAAGGGCATTAAACCAATCAGTGTATGAGGCTAAATACTTATGTCTATGATATCATAGATCATAGGAACATAGAAATTAAAAATCAATCATTCACATAATCCAATAATAAAAATTTAACTATATAAAAATATCCATTTCCAAAAGATGAGTAAGGGCATAATACACAAGGTAAAGACCAAGTCCAAATAAGTAATGCCAATCATATTAATCACCCATTAAATTCTATAGTCAATTATTTTGATTATATGAATCATCATGTTTTTTTAATCATAATACAAGCCTAAGATTGCACTTTTACAATAAGAAACACCTAGATTACCATTTTGCGTGCTTCCTCACCTATCATTTAATGTAAGTACAACATTATATAGAAACTTAAGAAGAAACTAGCTCATATATCCATCATAGATCTTCTGAAGACATCAATTGTATATAAATATATCTTTTATAAAACCCTTCATGAGTCTAAATTTAATTAAGACATCAATCCATCCAATTTTCAAGCATTGGTTTGAAACTTATCCATAAAAAATCAAATTACATTAGATCATTTTGATATATCCCCTCTAAGATATACACATTATTTACCTTTTTATATATAATTCATAGTCTCTAGACACAAATTAAAAAGGTTGATTATAGACAATGGCTCATATTTGAATTGTGTACATTAAGATTAATAAAAAATTAGGGGTATCCTATAATAGCACTATAATATAATATCATTACCACTAAGGCATATGAAAATAATTAAGGTGAATCTATGGGAACCATATATCTTCCTTTGGTAGTGGGGACTATCATTTTGGAGACATAAACTCATGTGCTTAACTTGGGTTTACCATATAATTTACTCTGTAGACATCTATGGATACACACTATGAACACTATACCATCCAACCTACATAAGTGTTTGAGGTTTTCTCACATTGTCATGGAAGTAACCATACCTGGTGATCCTCAACCTTATAATAATATAAATTATTAGAAGGACCTTATCAAAAATCTAATTATATCCATTTAAAAAAACACATATACATCTATTGAGGAATCATAAAATCTTAGTAACTACATTCATCCTAACACATTACTTCAAACATGCCATCTTAGTGGTTGGTTGGATACACCATCCACATCCTCTGATACATCATCTTCAATTCAAGTTTCAAATCAACATTCTACTTCAAATATCACACAATCCCCTCAATACCAATTTACCATTGTAGATAAAGGCATGGGTGAATATGAAATTCATGATTCTCCTCACTTCGGTAAAATCCCAAGGAGGAAACATTATTGAAAGGATAGTTAAGTGGTTCATAACTTAGGAAAAACAACATCATATAATGTGGTACCCTTTCCAATGAGTACATAATATAGTTGAAATCTTCATGGATTTATTTTTATGAACAAGCTACATATTTCCTTAATAACAAATACCTTTTTGTTAAATCCATAACGTGTAACTTCATAATTTATAAAGGTAGGGGCCTTGATCTCTAAGAAAATAGTAATTTAGAACCAATAAGTATTAGTTCACATGAAGGCCTACATGGTATTGTATTTAAACCTTCTAATGTAAGAACTACACTCCATGTTATTGATCCTTCAAGTTAGTTTGAGGAAGCCTCTTCAAAAACCAAAACAAGTTATATTTAGAGCTAATTCAAAGAGCTTGCCATCACTAACCTATTCAATAATAATTCCATTATAATGACTGAACTTACACACCTAAATATTATCCAATGGGAATAAATAATAAAATAAATGAAGTGATACATGACAATATATAAAATGTAAATGATGGAAATCATAGAATAAATTAACATAACTCAATGTACACATGATACAAGATTGATGTGGGAAAACTTTGAGAGGTAAAAAACACACAAAGATGATATTCATTTATATGAGAAACTCTAAACTCCCTTAGAAAGACTTATTACTTCTCACTTATTCACATAAGCCTTCTCAAAAATCCTTTATGAGATATTTACCACATGCAAATATCCAACACATCATGTGTATCAAGATAACATGTTTTATCATAGTTGTAAAACGCTATTTACAATAGGAACAAGGGGAGGTGACTATTGTAACCAACGGTTCAATCCTTTCCTTAAAGAACAAAGTTGGTAATTAATAATTTGTTTAATTATTGCATTTACATGATGTTTTAACCCATGTTAAAAATAATAATAAAACATTTATTATTTTACCAAGTAAAGTGATAAGGGCCTAATAATGTTACCTACATAACATTAAATATTATAACACTCCCCAATAATGTTAAAGAGGGATGCACACATACACATATTAATAAAAGAATTATACCATGTACAAATTTGAAGGATTTAAAAACCTTAATCATGCCAAACATCACGTTTTAAAAGAAAAGAAATTATAAGCTATAATAGGCTAGTATGAACATGAGACTACATCTTATAATTTCTAATGAATAATTATCTAAGCATTATTTCAGCCTTTTATAACATAAGACCTCCATTAAAATATGATTTTAATTTTTGGATTATAAAATTAAAACTTCCACTTGAAGTTTAAAAAAATCACATAACATGATATATTACAATGACAATAAGTATAGAGAATAAGAAGAAAAACATGGATGTTATTAAGTGGCATTGTGATGTACACTCTCCTTAAATGTCAACTTTGATAGGCTAGACATTAAATGAAACTAACAAAACATGGTAGCACAAAGTGGTTTTATGAAGATATATGCCACCTATTCATCTATAGGAATAAAATGAAAGATTAATATCACCATTGAGGAATTTATCTTAGATAAAATGCACATGAAGTTCAATATGTTTAGTTCATTATTATTGTACTAAATTTTTTACTAGAGCTATAAAATTTTGGTTATAATAAATAAGGGTGGTAACATGAGAAACATCCAAATGAAGTTCTTTTAACAACATTAATAGTTGTATGGATTATTTAGCATCTTACATATCACTTATATAATCTATTATTATAAAACAAATAGAAATAATAGTTTGATTTTTGCTACTCCAAGTGATAGCACCTACACCAAACTTAACCACATATCTAAAAGTAGATTTATAATCTATAGTATCACCAATATGGCTAGACTCATAATACAAATATAAAATATTTTTGTCAACAAAAAAATAAAATAAACCAAAATTTGCAGTTCCTTTGATATATTGAAGTATATGTTCTACTAATTTTCAATGATTCAAATATGTATCCTACATAAATATAGAAACAACACGAACATCATATGAAATATCCATCCTAGTAATGGCTAGATGAATTAAACTATCACTAAGTTGTCTAAACATAGTAGGGTTCATTTTTTCACATGTAGGTTTTGGATTAAGCTAACACCAACTTCAATAGGAGTAGATGTAGGCTTAAAATCAAGTATATTAAACTTAACAACAAGATTATGTGCATACAAATATTGTGATACAATAATAGAATTATATCTTGAAATATAACCATTACTAAAAAATGGTTCAGAATGTTTAAATCAGTCATTTAAAATTTTTGGCGTAGTTTATCCTTATACTTATTAACTAGACTAATTAGATCAATAGTAATCAAAATATCATCAACATATAATAAAATCAAGAGTAAATAACCATTTTCAACTTTAAAAAAAGAGATGTGTATCAAAATTAGTTAGAGCAGCCAAGTTATTTAATATAACTAGTAATTTTAGATTACTAGTTTGAAGAGTTTATTTCAAACCATATAGAGATTTATTTAACTTGAAAACATAATTCTCTTTGTTAGTGTCAATGAAACATTTAGTTTGAGTCATACACATTTATTATTCTAAATCACCATTCAGGAATGAGTGTTTATCATCCATTTGATGTATAATACAACCATTTTAAGTTTTAAGAGTAATAAGCAATATAACAGTATTTATTTTTCATATAAGAATAATGTTTTCAACATAGTCAAACTTGGGTTTTTGAGTAAACCCACAAGAAAATAATCTTGATTTAAACTTGTTAGTTTTACCAATTGAATTATATATGATTTTATAAAGCCACCTCAAACAAACAATATGCCTTTGAGGTAGAGGTGGGATGAGATCCCAAGTCTAATTTTTAATTAAGGTATTATTCTTAACTTCCATAGAAACTTTCCATATATCATATTGAAGGGATTTGTTAAAATATTGATCACATTCTTACATATAAAGAATATTTTTTTTTGGTGAATTTTCATTATTTCATGAGTATTATGGTTTTATAAATTGGTATTTGGTAATTTTTTGGGGTAGTAAATAGTGCAAACTCACCTAAATTTTTGGGATGTAACTTAATTTTTAGGGTTGGATCATTTACTATATAAAATAAAATACATTATTATAAATGTATTTAAATGGTACCTATAAAATCAATCTAGGTGTATTTGACACTATTTATACCATATTGGACAACCTAACTACATTTAACCATCTGTATTTGCTATCAATCATTTACAATTGATATCAATCAATTATATTTTTTCTCAATCATCTGCATTTGTCATTGATCACTTACATTCTAACCAATCATCTATCATTCATTTGAGTGTTTTAAATCATTTGTTCTTATGTTATTTACCTGTAGGCATGCTTATATGGCTTTTTCTAAAAATGTTAAAGGGGTGGGAAAATTAACCAAAATAATTAACCTATTATCTTATTACAATGGTGTTGGTATTTTTAAATAGTGTAGACTTGTTGGTAGGGATGATTTTAACCTAATGTTAGAGGCTAGAGTGCAATAAGACTAGGTGGAAAATGAAAAATAAGGGGTGAGGTTCCATTTTAAAGACAAAAGTTTTGTCATCATTAGATGTAATGGCATTTAATTTTGAGCCCACATGTACCATGTGACATGTACATATGACCCTTCAAATGGTCATGTATGGCATCCAATTTTTTTGAAAACATCCATAACCAGATAGATTTAGTTATACATAACTTAAAATTTATGAGATGATATTTTTTTCACAAACAAGATCTCAAAAAGAGTTACAGATCAAATGTTATATCCTATAGAAGTTTGTAATCTATATCATTAATGTATATAGGTCAAATGCATATATAGATGACCCATTTTCATGTGTAGTTGACCCATATTCATACAAATTTAACCTATATACATATGTAATCAACCTATTTACATGTGTATTTAACCTATTTACATAAATGATGTGGATTCTAAACCTTCAGAGGCCATAAATTTTGATATGTAACTCTATTTGAGCTCTCCTTTACACCAAAATGACCATCTCAAATAATTTAGTTCAATTAAAATCAGATATATTCATTTAGGGATGATTTAAAAACTTTTTAGAGGTCATATGTGACCATACAATAGATCATCTACACACATGTATAGGAGTTCATTTGTAGGTCCATTAGTTATACCTAACACATTCATCTGAGTATCATCCCACCATCCTTGATTCACCCATTTTAATGATTGATTCACTTGCACAATTATCCACCTTCTAAATTGTTTCACCATAATTTGAAAATATATTAGCATGGAAAACCCAAGTTCTTTTTATTATTGACAACAAAAAAAATCCTTGATACATAGTCATGAAAGCATAATATTAATGTTGACTTCTAGTTAATTTATTAAGATTATCAAGACTAGAATACTCGATTAGGTATTTTTCCCATTCATGTCCTTTATATTGAACATGAAATTTATAGGGTTCTTTATAATCCAAGTTATCCATCCTCTAGGGCATCTATTTCTTCACAAGGAGAAATAAGAGAGCCAATTTCATCAAAAGAACATTGAAGAGGTTCCACAAAGGGCTCACAAAAGGGTTTTTATAGAATAAGAACATTCATATTCTCAATTATATCCCATTTATATGGATCATAAATTTTTAATACTTTTTTTTACCTACATAACCAAAAAAACATAAGAATAAGTAGGATCAAGCTTCTTTCTTTAAATTTTAGGAACAAATATGGAAGCAGGGCCACCAAAGATCCTATGATGAGCCACATTGGGTTTATTTTTAGAACACATTTCTAAAGGATTATAAAAATGTAAATATTTATTATGGACTCTATTCCTAATATGCACAATAATATATATGGCTTTGGCCCATAATAAATTATGAATATTTGTAGAATGAAACATTTTCTAGTCATTTCTATAATGGTGAAATTTTTCTTTCCAGTAATACCATTTTAATTAGGGTAATAGGGAGTTGTTAATTCCATTTGAATACTAATGTAGATTAGAAATAAAAGAGAGATTTATTTAAATTTTTAGTGAAAAAACCAAAAATAATATAGAGACATAACCAACTCAATTCCAATCAATTGGGTCAGCTATAAAGGTAACAAGCAAAGAATGCAATTAGAAGGATAAATACCAGCTTTTACATCCCTTCAAGACTCACTTGAAGACTGATACATATATGTTGATCTTGAATTGTGACATAGGAGTCTTTGGGAATGTTATTTCTTTATGGGAAGCATCTTTTCTTTTTCACTTATGGTTTGGCTTGACATATGAGATGAAAAGGTGAAGCTTCTTACTAGATTTTGTCATAATAACTCTACACTCAAAAATATTGTCCATAATGGCCATTAACACTTGATTTTATATAATTTTATGATGATTATATACCACTAAATTAAGATCAATATCAATGGTGGTGGATGAATCCTCACACCCATTACACACATGGAGTCTGTAAGATATGCCATTTAAGGCCTTTTTGGAGTGTGGAAGGAAAATTAGAAGAAAATATAATCATGACCTCTTGGAGTGTGTAAGAGGGGTGTAAGAGGAAGAGTGTGTAATATGGGTGTAAGAGATTACTTGCACTCCTAATATTTCTCATTGAATTTTTTGATTGAAATCATCTATGTGAGTTAAGAGGATTACTTGCACTCCTAAAAAGTCATGGATTTTCCTATTAAAGGAAGATCAAGTTAATTAATCAAAGATCAATTAGAAATTATAATAATGAGACCTTTACAATTTTATTTTGTCCATCCAATTTTTATTTAATTGGCTTTTGATAACATTTTCAAAGGTTAAATTTGATATTGGATAGATTTGATCATATTAATATTGTGAGATGATCCATTACCCCAATTAGGGATGTGTCACTACAATTTTGGATGAAAATAATAATTGTGTAGGTAAATTTGTCTTAAAATTGATGTAAAATCTAAAAATTACACGTGAATGTATAAAATCACCTTTAAATGTAGTATAGCCACTAAAGTGGTTAAAATGAGGTGTCTAGATTTTCCTCCTATTTGAGAAAGCATTTATGAGATAATGGGCACAATAATTTATTTTCAAAGAATGAAAAATTCATTAAGAAGTTTGAAAAACTACCTAAAGAAATAATAGATGATGCATGATGCCCCCTTGAGAGGACATGCAAGGATGAAAGATACAAATGGGATCTCAAAAACGATAGGGAAATGAGAAGGATGCATCCAAAACAAGTGACACACTTTGATCTACCCTAAGACAGGGTAAAATTTTCTAGCTTAAGAATTAGAATAATTTACCCTAGTAGGGTATAGTGATAGTATAATCCCCAATTAAAGTGGTCTAGGTTGATGATAATAATTCACCCTAGCATGGTGGATGTTAATCAATGACTAACTAATTTTTACCCAAATAGGGTATATGTAAATGTTAATTTAAATAGATTTGACCTAGTAGGGTGAATGTTTGATCATAACTTGGTCCAAATGGTGAAGAAAGAGATGAATGATAATTCTTGAATAATGATGCAATTTTATTAAAATAGTTTTCTTATCACTTTTTGTATATGCTCATATGTATCATTAGGATCATATAAATTAATTATGGTGGGTCAATTGATGGGAATTAAGTGAATAAGGAAAATTTGTGCTACAACATTTTTAAGTAGACTCCCAGATATATAATTTTGGTATAGCATAGAATAGTATGCACCATGGTAAAAAACCATTTTTATTTAACTATAATGTGCATAAAGACTGACATAGATAACATTCAAAAAATCACCAATGATAAAAACCATGATGGTAACCTTGATAGTTTGGCCTCCTAGGCTAAACATCAACCCATATAATTTGAAAAAATTCCATGAAAACCCCTTCAAATCTTGTATAATGTGATATTCATTCATTTTGATGTCGTCTTTGGTCTATTTTGTGAGCCTTTTAGCATTATTTTAGGTGTCATAGTATGTTATAGGCATGCTTGTGAAATCATCATGTCATAATTGTTTTGGGTCATTAGATGGTGTACTAAGTTTTAATGATGGTACTTGAATAGGTGGAAGAGTGTGAAAGTGGTTTTGAGGCATAAAAGGTGATCTAAACATTATTTGACAAAATTAAGTATCTTTATCAAATGTTAAAGTAATTTGACAAGATTAAGGTTGATATTTCTCATGGTTTTAGGCCTATTTTAAGCCAATTTTTATGACATGAGCTTTCTCAGCATGATATAGGTGTGTCCAAGCTGAAAGAGTTATTAAAAATATTTATCCAAGATCTCTCCAAGAGTTAATTACCATATCCATAACCATTAACACATTCCTCACAAAAATAAACAATTCTCTATAAAACAAATGGTTATACAAGTGAATGACTTTTTCTCTATTTAAGATGCACTACTAGAGTGCTTGTAAATGAGAGAGAGAGAGAGAGTGGTTGATTGGGTATGTCAAAATAAACATGTGTATACCATAAACATACTTAACTAATGAAATTAAACTACATTAAATATTATAACACCCCACCCTTAATCATAGCTTAGGTGGGTACATTAAAGGATACAATGTGAATCCACATGTCCCTATAGATGTCAATCCATCTTGTTAGAGTACATGGATGCTAAGTCATTGTAACCTCCAAGTGAAAGTAGGAATGTTGATGAATATAAGGATCACTGAACATTAAAGCTATGGTCCAGAATACTAGGTAGAATGATGAAATTGAAGAAGTATTGCTTGAACACCCTCTAATAAGATGGTGAGAAGTGAGCACAAATATTGGAGGGGATACAACACTGGTGTCACTAGTTGGGATACCACACTAGTGTCACTATAAAAATCACCAAAAAGGCCATCAATTTAAATAAAAATCTTCATATGGGTTACAAAAAATAAAGTGCCTAAATAAGATACCCATGTAAAAAGGAGAAATCTAAAAAACATTAAAAATTTGAAAGATATACATATAACTCTCAAAAAGTGGAGAAAAGAAAGAAGACTAGTAGGAAAAACTCCACCCCTAAAAGAGATAAAATAAGAAGAGATAGCTATAAAACCCCCCAAATATGATTCCTAACTTGTCCACACTCCAAGTACATGCAAGTCATAAAGGAACTCAATCGACAAAAGCCATCTAAATCCTCTACTTGATCATAAAAATAACTGACATTGGGATTCACCAAAATAAATTCAATTAATAACACTATCAATGGTGATAAAACTATAAAAGAGTGTTGCATGTACAAGGAATCCTAAATACCTAAGAATTAGAATGTACATCACACCCCCCCATACTATTGACTAGGTAGAGTGAAGGGAAAAGGTCTACATGAGTGGTCTGAAACCACTACTCTAACACTGAAAGAGCTAACACTGGATGCACCAAAATAGTTCCATGTCATGATAAAAGAGACTTTTGAACTATCAAAAAATACAAGATGAAACTGGGACTCACCAGAATAGCTACATTTCAAGCTGTTGGAGACTATCAACTGTCAAAAAAAGTGTTAAAAGTACAAATAAAAATCTTTCAAAGATGATGGCCCATGGTGGTGATGGAAAATACAAGCAACTAAAGAAGTGAGAAGGTGCCTAGAATATAGCACACAAACATATGAAGCTAAACAAGGATGAATCAATAAACCCCCCATGTCACTTTATAAATCGATGTGAGTATAATATATCCCATACATAAAAAAATACCAAATGAAAATAAGGAAGACAATAGGCTTCACTAGAATAGCTCAAAATGAGAAGACTATCAACCTATAAAATAATCCATCTAGTATCATGATATATGCTCAAATAAAAGGGATTGTACAATATGTATACATAAAAAAGGTGAGGTTCTAAGAAAGGGGCATTGAGGAGACATGACATAAACTACCAATGTGTCAAAGTACTAATGCATAGACTAGCATGTCATGGTATGATAGAAGAGTGTGTAAATGGAAAAAAATCTATCATGTATGTAAAAAACACACCAAAAAAGGATCAAGAGCCAAAAACAACAACCTATAAAGTATATGCAAAACTACATTGGGCTCAATTGAAAATGTATTTGAGATAGTATGTGTGTGAAGTATAATATAAATAGTAGTAGAAACCATAACTTAGGTAACTCCCTAGTAGTGAAAATTCACACTCAATAACAGGAGGTTAGACTCAACCAAAAAATGATGACATGGCAATCTAGAAGAAGCAAGAAGGATGTTTGTGTTGTTTATGAGGGGTTATGACCTCCTGCTAGATCAAACCTCACCCTCTAATATTCAAAAAATGAAAGAGATAAGGTATGTGTAAAACAAATAATATTCCCTTAAAAAATTCTCATAACATAGTAGATGTGTCACCACTAAATTGTCACCATGTGAAAACAAACCATAAGCACAAGGCAACACAACCAATATGAATAAACCCCCCAGAATGTGATACTTTATATTTTAGTGTATTTTACAATATAAATATGACCAATGTGTGGTAAATGAAAAAATATGAACTTTTTAAAAAAATGATGCTCAATTTTGAGCTACCAATCAAAAGTTATTACATAATCAATTTCCTATAAATGAAGCCTATTTAATAAAAAAATGCACTAAAATTAAAAAAACACTACAGCTAAGGTAGGCCTGGCCTTCCAACTAATCATTAGAACTATAATGGAGCCATGAATATCCTCAATCCAAATAAAGTAAAAAAACATTCCCCTATATACCCTTCTAAACACTAAAGTGATAAATAGGCCACTTAAGGCATACATACAAGGAGTTTTAATTAAACAATTTAAAATATTTTTTAATTGAAATTAAAACATGCTTTAATTTTAATCATTTTAGGGAAGAATTAAGTTTTCAAGGTTTTAAACTCATTTTCTACAAATTTTGAGGTCAAGGATGATGAAATACCTACTCTGTAATAGATTTAATCCCTCCATGATTGAGCATTTCATATGTCTCTCCAAGGATGGGATTGAAAGGTTTACAAGTTCTTTGGTATGCATAATGGATATAAATTTCCCATGATGATGTATACATCATCTTATGATATGGATCATCACACTCATCTACTAGATCAATCAAATGAGAGTACTCTATTAACTTAGACATCTTCTAAAGCATTGTGATAGGCTCAAAAATTACAATTGGGATTCATTGAGGTGACATCTGATCCAATATATTTTTGCATCATTTTCCAATAATTATCTTGATTCTCTTTCATGGAACATCATATTTCTCTCCTTTAGGATTAACTATTTCCAAGCCCTCATATCCCATGTGACTACTAATAGATTTATGCATAACATTACTGAAGTTGGAAAGGCCAAAGGTGAAATTAGTAGAAAAACTACCACCTTACAATTCCAAATCCAACAGCTTTAGATTTAGTCTCAGATAGATGTGGCTCACCTTGATTCCTAGACTTATAATGATGCACCTCATTTCTTTCTCCATAGCTATTAGCTCTAGTTTTCCAATAGGGATAACATTATAAAGGAGATCATGTTCAATTTCTAATGGTAAAGTAATCTCCAAAAATTTAGGATGGTGTGACAAAAAGGATCATTTCACAAAGACAAAGGGGATGAAAAGGATCTCAAAGTGGAAGGTAATCTCCATGCTAAATTTACACATACACCTCATTTAGTTGATCAATTAGGCAATCCACTAACACCCCTTTGTCTAGGCTATGGGTTGGTATTATTTCATTATAATCATGGAGATGTGTTCACACAACCTAAAAATGGCCTCTTGTTCACACAACCTAAAAATGCCACCCATGCTCATTCTACAGTATCTAGTTCACACCTGCTACCATCAATAACTCCATCAAGGTGGCATCTACCAATTATACTACCATGTGTAGTAGTGTCTACATTTTAGGCATGTTCCTCCTATCGATCATGGTCATGATGGATTTCACCCATTACTCTTCCTTGAATGACTCTTCCTTTGACATAAAAGATGAGACAATGATCCTCATGTGGGAAATTAGATAATTAATAACCAAAGAAAATGGCTTGACCCAGATATAATAGAGGTCAATCTAAGCATATAATCAAAAAAAATCCATAATGTGGATCATTGTTGGGTGATTTTTATATGGATGTATTTATCTAATGAAAACACATGTTGAATAATTGTGATGCCATGGAATAATAATGCACAACCTAAATTTCTAACATAATAGCTATATGGTCAAAGAAAGACCAAATATAATTAATATGTCTATATTGCCAAGAATATAAAAACCAAATTAGATGTTTGTATTGCTAAGAATATAAAAAATAAGTAATGGTTACATACTAGCTGAGTAATGGCTATTAAAGGGTGGATCTGATACCATGAAATAGATATCAAGACTCTTCAACCAATATCTTTCCAATATCTCATTCCCAAAACCATCATAATTAACACATTTATCACATAAATAAATGACTCTCTATAACACAAATGGTTATACAAGTGAATATCTCCACTTCTTTGCTATATAATATGTACGACTAGAGTGCTTATAAATAAGAGATAAGAGTGTGGTTGAATGGGTATGTTAACATAATATAAACATAAACATGTGCACACCCTAAGCAATCTTATCTAAAGTAATTAAACTACATTAATTACACTAACACAAGCCTATTTTGAATCATGACATGAGGTCTACGATGTATCTAAGGTCATTCTCTATGATATACCCATTCAAACCTATTTTAAGCCTTCATAAACCCTTCAAGTCTTCAGATAACTCTTTAACACCTCATATTAGTCAAAATTTCATTGTAAACCTTTATAAAGAGGAATTTTTTGATGTTACATTATATTAGGAAATGCATTAAAAGGGTTTCATCACCATCCATTATCATGAAAAGGTGTCCATATGCATAAAAAGTCCATTTAAGAGGTCAAATCCACTTCCCATTCACCAAATAGACCCCACACATGTGTAATTATGGATTTCAGATTCCCTAGCCATACCATAGGTTTTGAAATGTTATTTGACCTCTATTTTCCCTCCTCACATCCTCTAATGCAATTTCAAGTTTTGAAACTCGAGAAAATGAAGGAAAGTTATAGGTTACAGGTCCTTTCAGACTTGTACAAATCTGTATAATATGGCCATGATCAAAAGGAGTCATAAATATGTAAAGGGGACTTAGCTCATACACCATATGGAATAATCTTTCAGTTTTAGAACAAAAAGAGCCAAAATATGGTCCATTTTCTCTATTGAGGTCTTTGGTAGCTATGGATAACACTTCAAGTTTCTATTTAGTTCATATAGGAAAGAGAAGGTGAGGATTTAAGACTTTATGTAGAGGAATGGCATCTCATGACATTTTCATTCTTGGAATTAGTCTACAAATTCATGGCTTATACTTTATGAAAAAACATTAAGAACTTAAGTAGTTAGAGTTGCCTTCTTCATCTATGTAGGGGTCATTTTAATACATCTTAGACCTGTTTGATGAAACCAATTATTGTACATGTATTCTAAAAATCCTAAAGTTCCTTTAATGGCACTCTTCACCCATAATTCATATGTGTGAGTCTAGAGAGCAAGGAAAACTTTAGGTTATCACTTGTGTAGGCTATATATAGTATTTATTCATGCTACAAAGTCTTTAATGCTTAGATTATGAAGTGAGTAATGGTTTAAGTGGATGATGGGATTATTTTATTTCATTAAAACCTTTTTCTACCTAATATACTTAGCTAAATAATAGATCAAATAAGTTATTCAAGACCCTATCTCTAATTTAAGTGTCATATATGTTGTGATCTCCTTTGTAAAGTGAAAATAAGGTAGTTTTCAGAGTCATTAGGTTTTTATAAAGGAATACATGTACTTCAATCTATGGTCATGTTACATGGTGTTTCCCTCATTCCTCTCACTTCCTTATACCCAAATCCCATCCTCATCCTTAATCCCTTGAGAGATAAGCCCTCATCTAGACACCTACAGACCTTATGCAAGCTAAACAAATGAAGTAATGGCTATTTTGATGGAGTGTAGAAGGTTTCAAGGAGCCTATAAGAGATTCATAAGGACCTATAAATATAATGGAAGATTGAAAACTAGGTTCAAGTAGGATCAACACCTTCAACTTAATCCTAAAAATATAAACTCAGTAAAGACTCCTACTTCATCCACACAAGGCTATAGTGGTAGGTTTGAAAAAAGGTAAGGGCATGATGAATTTAAGGATATTAAATGGGTTTTAATTATAAATAAGAGTTCATCAATATAATTATTTCACTTAAGGAGATAGTGAAGGATAAAATCACCCCTTAAGTAGGCTCACACAATCACACCAGGCTTAGTATTGAGTGTTTATAGGCCTAACTATAGGTAGAGAAAAGGTTGGAAATCAACCCTAATAAGGGTGTATTAAAGGTGATAATAATTTAATGAGGTTTAGAAACCAAACATACATTAATATCAATTTTTGTGAGTAGGGAGAGTTTCCATGAAGGAATCAATCATACCTCTCACCTAACAACATAGTCAAGGGACCCAAATGCTATAACCCGTAAGTGAAACAAGGAAAAGAGATGCATATTCAATTAATATATATACTTTTAGGTTAAATAAATATGTGTGAATCAATTAAATATGATGTTATGGTGATAATAAGGTAATTTCATCAAATAGGAAGAGACTCACCCCTTACACACACTCTAACCAACTAGCCAAACATACCTACAGGTAGGATCATGAGAAAGAGGGATAAAGTATGTTGAAACCTACATGGAAGTGAATTATAAATGAGTAACATATGGTATTATTAATTTTTAACTATAATTTCTTAGTCTACATTTAGTGATTTGGTCCTCTAAGATAGGAAAAAGAGCTCAAGGCCTAAAATAGGTAGTATAAACCTAGGCATAAAATTTAGAGATAATTGCACATTTGAAAGTGCTTGAGGTTTGGAAAAAATTGAAGGGAAAGTAATAAAATAATATAATTGGTTTAAAATATTATGGGAACTTCAATTATAGAATATAAGACACTAAACCAGCTATTAGGTCTACATAAGCTCAACTATCCATATAGCCTAGGCCTGATTGTAAGGGTATGAGTAGTGTAAAGGGAGAAAAAGTGAAAGGATTAAAATCCAATGAGTATTAAAAAATATTAATAGAATTTTATATGGGTTTAAAACTCCATCATTCCTATAGGAGAGATAATAACCTACTCTAGGTATCCAATACTAATGTTAAGCACTCAGGCTAGGTAATAGCACTTAGGGTAGACCTTCAAGAGAAAGGAGGTAGATATGGGAGTATATAAAAATTGAGACACTAAAAAAAAATGTGGAAACAAGTTGAAATGGATTATATGAAGCACTAAAACCATCAATTACTACCTATATATAACTTATAACCCTAGGACTCACTATATGCCTATTAAGCCTAAAGTCATTCTTGACTACTCAAACCCCAACCTCCTCTTAGTGGTAGAATAAAACATCATAATCAGATTGAAGACCATAAAAATGTGTATAATTATTTTCTAGGTCATAATAAAGTTTCTCCAGGTAGAATAAGGTAGAAATGTGATCATTTTAGTCTTAACACCCATTTCAAGCTCTATTGTCCTAAACTGCCACCTCAAGCTACTAATTCAGATACTCATATATTTTGTGGAAAAGTGAATTATATTTATTACTGCTAAGGGGATTTAAAAACCCTATTAATTAAAAATCCATGTAGGAAAGAGTTTTATTAAGGATTTTATCTCTATGAATAGTCACTAACTTTGCAACCTGCCTAAAATGATTAGCAAAAGGCTTAAAGTCTACCAAATTTAATGCATATCTCATTATACAAGTTGAATGATACCAAGACTAGTTCAAGGTTTTTATAAGGGTCTATTATATCAACATCCATTTCCATAAGTTTTGGATTATATGCCTATACTTTATGAACCATTATTAAGATGGTAGACCTCTAAAATAGTGCATATACCCTAATAATTACCTGATTGAGAAGATATAAAATAACTTACATATATTTGAAATGGGATGTCCTATTAAACACTTGGATCACATATTACACTAAGAGGAGATCCCATACATAGTATTGGTATGTATAGATAGTTGTATAAACATCTTTAAACCATGTTTTTTACAAATTTTAGTGATGAAAATAGGGTATAGAGCTGGATAAAATATTTAAATAATTTGGATCGAGCCAAAAATTTCTTGAATTTCTCCTTGTAAAGTCTTCTTCAAGTCTACAACAAATGGTCAGTCTGCAAAAGCTGTAAGAGATGACCTAGCCACTTAGATGGACAAAGTTATAGGTGTATACTATTGGTAAAGCACATGTCATGATATATCATGTTAATTAGCTATAAAACATACTAATTCACTTGTTATGAAGGTCTTATTCAGGTTTCATGTCCACCCAAGAAACAAGCACTGAAAAACTATGCCTTATTTTCTAGTAGGACTACTTGGCCAACTAAAGAAGATGTTTATTGGCATAGAGAGGATGATATATGAGTCAATGTCATGCCATTACACTCTTTTAAATACATCAATTAATAAATATTGGCACTTCTCATGGTCATTATGAAGGAAAGATTAGTTTCCAAACATAATCAACATGCAAGGAGAAAGGTTCGCTACTTAATGACTCATAGAGGCTAAGTAGAGAATAATGCACATTTATAAATACCAAAAGGTAGAGTGATTGACAAAATTTTAATACAAATTATATTAAATGGGTCAAATAATCTTGAAAAAGCCTCCACCACTCGATCTCTATGTCACACTCTTCATTAAAGACCACCAACCATGAAGGCAATGCATGAAGGGAGTCATGAGGGATGTTATAACTATTATTTGAGTGAACTAAGGTCATAAATGAAATATACATGTCACCTCCATGCCATATTTTCCTTTGTCACATTTTTATTCTTATATATTGAGTCTTTTTAGGCCATTTTATATATCCCTTAGCTAGATATGAGGAAACTCTACCTAGATTTGTATCTTGTCACCTCTTGATAAAATGTAAGAACTATTGCATCTTATTCATGTTAGTTTATAGTGTGTTATCTAATTTTTGGATATACATAATTGTATATTTTATCCCTTTGTATGTCCTTGCCTCACTTAGATTCAATTATATGTTTTATGCAAGTCACATAGTGTGCAAAATTGTTGGTGATTTAGTTTGAAGTAGAATTTGAGTGGTAAGTGTCTTGAGTTAGACCTTCCTTTCAAGGCCCTAATGTTCTAGCTATCTAACACTACCTCGATGTGAAAAACAATTGATTTAAATCTATTGTATATAGGAGTTCAATCACTTGTCTTATTCATCATTATTTTTAGAGATCAAATATAGTAGACAATTGATATTGGTGCATGACCATATTTAGATTAGGTTTACTTTTATGCATTTTTCTATCCCTTTTCACCCTAAAATATTAGTAGGTTTAGTTAATGTGTATTTAATGGATGCACTAGGAGAGATATCCCAATAATTTAGATATTTATCCTAGTCATAGGTCACCCACAACCTTGGGTTAATCCCATGTTACCCAAAACATAGAGGTAGGCCTAAACAATCTCTTCTTAGGGTGTGGTTTGGAGTGTTAATTATTCTAGCACACTCAATGTGATGAGGATTCAAGTGAGTTGGAACATGTACTTATAGCATTGGATACTCTTAATAAATTTCAAGTACTTTAATGGAAAATTTGTAATCAAATTTCATGTTGAGAAACATTATAAGGTCATTATATCAGGGGTAAGAATAAATGTTGTTATTAGTTTACATTGCTCTTCAATTATTTCATGTGTCATGTATAGATATGGAGGAGATGTATATATTATAGTTATTTATTATCCTTACTATTACCCATACCAACCCCATTATGATACCTAAAAACCCTACATTCACCCCTATCAACATCATGATTTATTACATCATTCCTATTACCCTCTTTACTACCAAGAATACCACCCTTACCCCTCCTTGTGAACCTTATCAACCACATCGAAAACCTATCTATCCTCTTTATTAGTCTTGGAAACATAATTAGGCTCATAATTAGCTTGACCATGTTATAAAATAATCTATTTTGAGCTTGAAATAAAATCTCATGCGTTATGAGAAATACATGGTTCGGATTGATATAGAAAGGAGTTATGGCCAATAGATTCTTAGGCATCTTATTAATAACATGACATATCCATTAAATAAATATAAGATGGAATGGGCATATATTATGAGAGAATATAATTTAGGGCTCATTAGTGATATGTTAGACATAGGTGGTCTAGTTTTAAGCATAAAAGAGATATTGTTGGTTTATGAGGGGAAATAGATCCAAAGTCATTAACCTCATATCCCCTCTTCCATCCTATATCATTAATTTTTCAAGCATCCCATCCTCCCTCAAGATTCAAAATTAATTGAATGTCAAAACCTTCTAAGTTACCCACAAGCTCCTCAATCCTTCCCTACTTGGAAGTCCATCCAAGAAACTATGCAAATGAGGGAAGTGTGTGTTGGGAGGGATGAATGTCATGGTTTAGATAAAAATTGGTATGGCCATTCCTTTCTCAATCATCCTAATGAGATTTTTGTTTATATAAGAATTTATTTTAAATCCCATCTAAAGAGAAATATTGAACTTTAAAATGAACACTTGTCTCCATCAATGGAAGAAACAATAACAATGCAACCTTAGGAGAATATACATTCATTCTTCCTCAATATGTAACACATGTTTCTAAATTAAAAATTCCAACTTGGAAACAAGTAGTGAAGTAATGGGGAAAGGAATATCAATAAAACCTACACAAGGATGTTGAATTGAAAGATAAATCTGAGACCATTCAACTCACACCCCTCTCTCCTCAAGATTCTAAATCATTCCAATAATGGAGGTCCATTCAAGAGAATGTGAAGAAGGAGAATGAGGTGCTAGTTTTCAAAGGTGAGAAGATTAATTAAAGAGAATAATAAATCACCCATGAAATTATTAAATATAACCTCCCTCCTAAAATTATTTCTAGGGTCTTCCATTCCAATCCTTGAGAAGGATCCTATCCTTGAGCAAACAAGTGAATAACGACAAGTTGTGGTGGTAGATAATGAAGGTAATTTAAGTGAGAAAGAAGAATAAATTACCATTATGACACTATTTTTGCTTTTATTTTCACCATTTGAGGAGATTCCTCAACTTTCCTCATCCAAGTGTCATAATGGAAACATCTCACTTGTTGTGGGTAGTCAATTTGATGAGATGAATCTCTAGAATGAAGGGCTATAGCTCCCTAGATGTGTCTTGAAATGCTTTCACCTATACTACTAGTTATTTATGAGAAAAAGGGGTAGATTTTGCATGAAATAAAAAATATTATATGGTTTTATTCACCAATATGTTTACCATAATACCATTATAATCCATCACTTTTGAGACAAGGCATACAACACTAGTCTATAAGTCCCAGAATACACTAGCATCAATATTTCAATATGAAGGTGATATGCATGAAGACTATATAAGGTAGGTAGAGACATAGATCATTTTTTAGATTATAATACTTCCTTTTACACTTAATAACATGTATATACACTTAAAAATAGTTCATATGACATATTAGGCATGGAATCACTTGCATTAAACATGGAAGGATGGAGAGAAAGTAAGGATAAGTAAATATCTCTTAACCATTCATAATACATCTCTTAACACACTTTTAGAAGATAATATATGAACTCAAAATATATTTATTTTATTTTATAATGTAATTAAAATTTCAATACTAGTTGGTTTTTACCATGCCTAGTGTTGTATTAGATTACAAAGGCCAAAATGGAAACTCTTATAGAATTTGAGAGAGAGAGGAGAAGAGAGAATTCCAAGGGTCATAAAGACACTTGTAAATATATGAGAATAAGTTAATTTTGTATAATAAGATGATGTGGGATGAAACATGTAAGGTCAAGAAGCCCAAGTGTCCATCCAAGTCATCAAACTCTTGCAAAGTGGCATTAAATTCCCTCAGCTAGCTTAGAAAACTACCTTCATGTTTAGCCCTATTTAAACATCCAAAAACTAATTAGGGATAATTATAATGATTTCCATGAATGATAAGGGTTTTATGAAAGCCTTTCCATGCATTACATGAAAGCTTTTTCATCTAAAATCATCTAGGAAGAAGCTATCACTGCCTACACTCCAAGAAACTCCTCTTTCATGGACCCTGCACACTTGGCCTCCAAAAAGGCATCAATTTTCCATGAATTTATTTATGGAGTGGATGACACCTATTATCATCCTCCATGATATTAAAGGCATCATGAACACCTTAAAATCACCCCACTTGATTTTTTCCACCCTTCTCGATAGTTTGTCTAATAGGCTAATTTTGGTTGGATGAGATGAGAGCTATTATTTACACATTTATAAGGAATTAAATTAATATGGGTATCTATAAAAAGTATAAATATTCCTCCTAAAGTTTTTTCCATCCTTAGACTCCTTTTGGAACCTACAAAATAAGTAAAATTGTCAAAAATGCCCTATTGTTCACCTTGTTCATACAATTTCGTATAGATAAAAAGCATCATAGGTATATTGAGTATGTCCTATGAAATTTAAAATAACTTTCATGGTCAAAATATGTTATCATATTAGCTTTCCAACTTCATTTCCTCAAACTAGTTACTGGTAAAGGTTTGCAAGAGTTTTAGGTCTATTTTGACTCTTAAGCTTTGTTCATAAATATATAACATAAAACTTAAAAAAAACTACACAAGTATGATGTTAAAGTACCATTATAATACCTCAAAACTCCATTGGTATCCATGAAAAGCATCAATATAGAAATGATCATTTGAAATCACCTTATTAAGCTTATTTTCTTGTTCTTTATAGGTCTAAGTTAGTTTTGAGCCATACATGGCTTCGTCAGAGGTTTATTTTCCTTACAAGAGTATTATCACCTCTATATCCACCCTAAAAACATATTTAAATCCATATATATTCTCATATCATGCTAAAAATGTGAAAGACCCCCATTTGACCTTAGGTTTGAACCCTACCTAATAGGCCTAATTGCACCTTAGAGCTCAAAATTACCTTTGATGGTTTTCATTTCCTATTGATAGCTCAATCACACTTTTATTCATCCCAAAAACATGTTCCAATAGTCTATAAATATCTATATCAGTTAGAATTGATAATGACCTATTGTTTGGGCTCTAGGCCAAAATCTTGCTCAAGAGTCATGACTGCAACTCGAAGAGTGTAGGTTACCCTATTGAGTTTCATCCCATTTTTCACATTATAGCATATTTATATTGATTTTTTATAAATTTACACACCTTCCTAAAGTGTTTATATGGCTCCTGGCCTCAAATTTTATCATTGACTCTCTAATCTACTAGTTTGTGCTCAAGGGGAAGTACCCCTTATCTAATACAAAATAGGGGGTAATTCCCCTATTATCTCAAGAAAAACTAATATTTTATATCCTTCCTAAATTTTTTATGACCCCTAAAACTAAAATTCATCCTTTGGTGACATAATTTTCCCTTTCAAATCCTACAAAACTAAAATAGGCTCTTAGGGAAAGGATTGTATGCAAGGTTTTACCATGTGGACTACATGTAGCTTGGTTAGACCCTTATCCATTAATTATATATAATTTATGAGAGTGTATATATTACATAAAAACTTTAAACAAGGTTATAAACTTCATTTTATCACCTTAAGATTCTACATACCCTTCCATACACTTTGCCAATCAAGACTGTGTGTCAAAC
>JARHVA010004232.1:0-255000 GCA_037957365.1 Torreya grandis | reverse complement strand
TGTGTCTTTTGATGGAATAATATTAAATAAGTATCCACAAAGTATATAATTTATTATTGACTTTAGAAACATGCTTCATACTACTATACTTTTATCTCATCATGGAAAATTTATATCTCTATGCATGGGACAACTTGTTGGAAGTCTATGTCTTCTTGAAAGGCCTCATTATCCTTCTCATTTTTTATAACCTCTTCAATGTCTTAAATAAGTATTGTGATATAACACTTTAGTAATGTTTCTTATTCAAAATCTTCCTTCATGGTTGTAGGAGTAACTTCACATGAGGTTATATAATTAAACTTTAAACTTTCTTCAAAAAATTCAAAGTCATAATGGATTAATCCATCATGGTTTAGAGCCTCTTGATGATGATACCTCTCAACATATACTTGTTCCTTAACAACTTGTGTTTATGTTCTTAGGAATCTTGTCCTCTCATTATCTTCATATTATTTGAACATTTGTATATATGTGTGCCACATGTGTTACCAAAAGTGTTGACCAAATTTGACTAGAGTTTACTTTAGTTGACTAAACAATCATAAGGAACATGGACTTAGACCAAGGATATATTAGGGATTGGTGAGGTATTTAGACACACATGAGACCTTGTTAGACATATAAGAACCTTTGAAAAAAATTCAATATTTAGGGGTTGATGCAATTTGCCTAAAAGTTAAATTTGGTCAATAGAACTAACTATACATGCTTTGAGTGCCTTTAGCATGACTAAAAAGAAAATTTTAAACATAGGTTATAACCCATTAAGCTATAGGGTTGGCCAATTTCCAATTCTAGGAATTGACCAATATTTTTGGTGACTCAGCTAGCTTGACCAACTTGCTAGTCATGAAACCTAGAATTTGATGAAGTTTGCTCATGAGAGGATTATAACTGCCTATTGGAAACACTTTGAAATAATGAGATACACATAAATAATAGGAAATCAATAAAAACACACAAAAAACCTACCTAAAAAACAAAAATAATAATAAATAGAGAAATAAGTAAGAGACTTTAGAGGTAAAGACAAACCTATCTACCTATGTATAAAGATCATGAGATAAAACTAGTAGATGAATTTAAGATACCTCACATTGATAGGGATGGGAAGAATCTATCCATTCAACTTAGAAATATCAAAATCATTCCTTTCTTTGTAACCTATGATGACATAAGGGCCACTCCAAAGACTTTCAAACTTGGATTTCTTTCTTTGTTTTGCATGGTCCTCATCACATTTGAGGACTATATCTCCTTGTTGAAATGTCTCTAAGGAAAATATATTATAAAATTACCTCTTTAATTGGTTTATATTTGACCACATGATGTGCATAGTAGTTTTCCTTGTTTCCTCCAATTGTCTTATCTCATTCAATCTTATCTATATAGAATCATCCTCAAACAACTCAAGTTGGTCTATAAGCTCTAATGTATGTAATTCAAGATAAATAATAATCTTGGCTTCTTTCCCATAGACAAAAAGGTATGAGGAGTGTCTTGTATCTTTCTTAGGTGTCACTCTATCTACTCATAGGGTAGTCCTTAATCTAGTAGGCCACTCCCTCTGACTATCCTCCATAGTTCTCTTGATAATCCTTAATAAGTTCTTATTTTTGGACTCTGATAGTTCATTAACCTATGGGTAGTAGTTAGAGGATTAATTGAGATAAATTACATGTAAAATATCCCACTCACATACCTTATTATTTCTGAAGGCCAATGTATTACCATAAATGATTGTAGAAGGCACATCAAATCTAGTCACAAGGCTATCATAAAAGTCCAAAATAGAATATTCATTAGATTCCTAAAGGGAAGTTGATTCATCCCATATTTTAAGCATTTGGTGGATATAATGATTCATTTATGTCATTTACTTAAAATATGTATCATCCCTATGAAATCTAGGCCCCATTGCATGAAATGTTGTTATACTTGTATTGGCTGCAAGGGAAGGGCAGCTAGTTTATGATTACCAAAAAACATTGCACATTTTGGGAATTTTATTACCTAAGAGTGTGCATATATAAACATGTTTGGACAAAATTACCTAGCTCTAATGATATTATAGGCTATGGTCTTTGTAGCAAAATTCCTACCAACTGGACCATCATGGAACTCTTCAAGTAAGTTGTCTACTTGGCATGATTTCACACACCTCAAAAGCATGCCTCCTACATATATCTTAAAAATTAATCAATTTATAAAGACATAAGGTATAATTTGAAACTTAAAGTGCCTTTTATTGGCCCTATATAGCTATATAAAACATTTTTTTGACTCAAGAAATCTGATTATATCATGTGTCCAACGGAAAGGTGTGTTGTTTGTAATTGCATGTTGGTGATCATGGACTATCAACACTTAATATTTATTTTGTTTTACCTATAATTCAAGGTGTTCACATAACCCTTTTCTCATTAAAATATTTTTAAATCTAACCTCAAGGTCATACTCCATGTATTTTATCACCCATACAAATCTTTTCTCTTTGAGGTTCTTGTTGACTATAAACTCTTTAACACTTGGGTGTACCACCATGAGTATGATCTTACTATTAGAGACCATGTGCAGAAAATTATTAAAAGCTTTCAATACTACAAGCACATGTTTCCCTAAAAATTTATACCTCTCCTCATACCCTTCTAAGGCCTTACTAAAGAAAGTAATAGGCTAGTCCAAACCTTTCTCATTTTATTGCATCAACATGGTAGAGATTGCAAATAATGGAGAGAAGGCATACAAGTAGAATTATTTTCTAAAATCAAGTTTAAGAAGTGTATGGGAATGAGATATGTCCTCCTTGATGGCACCAAAACTCCTATTAACTTATTTAGTTCATGTAAACTCCTTGAATTTGTTAACATGTGAGTAAGAGGATTGACTAGATCTGAAAAGACTAGGATAAACCATATAAAATTATTCTTTCCCAAGAAACTTTATAGACCCTTCTTATGCTTGAGTAAGGGTAGGGATAATATGGACTCAAATATTTTAGGATCTATGGAAAGAACATCCTTGGAAACTATATGGCCTAATAACCTACTCTCATGAACACCAAAAATACATTTTTTAAGGTTTAATGACACACCAAATTCTCTACATGTTTTAAATACTAACCTCAAGTGAGCAATGTGATCAATTGGGTCCTTTGGAAAATGTGATGTCATTTAGGTAGATGAGAATCATGTCATTGATAAAACCATCAAAGGAAACATTTTTGTGTAATTGGAAATACATCATGTCCATAAATTAATTCTGGATCAAATGGGATAGAACACACCTACATTCTGACTAGGGGCATACAATTGTTAACTGAGAGCATGACTAATGTTAGGATCTGTTAGACCTAATTATGGCATCACTTGTCACAACACACCATGTGAGGTAGGGTTTAAAATCCTACTGTCTAACATAATCAAACAAAAACACTAAAAAAATCCTATGATTTAATATTTCAATAATCTAATAAAAATAAAAGCAAATCTAATCTAGTGTGAACGAAAGCTTATGGTACAAAGTAGGGATTAAAAACAAAAAAATAAACAAACAAACTAAACATGTATAGGATATATATACTCACATTAATGTATACAAATTATTATTACATAGAAGAGAAGAATAAAAATGCACTATCTATCTACTCTTACAAAGGATGAATAAAGTTAGGAATACTTAACTTTGAAGATGAACCTACCAAGCCTTAATCTCCCCCTTGGCCAAGGTGCTTCATAAGAGATTGTCATGGTATGTAAATATAACTATGATAAATCAACTATAAGATACACAACCTATCCAAACATCCAAAATACTTATCCATAAGATAAGATCGGAGCTCTAAAGAAAGTATTGAACCCAAAGCTTTATTCCCCAAGTAGAATGGTCAATAGGTAGATGTGCATTCACACTTATTCACTTAATTGTTAGATCTTATTAATTAGTGGCAAATGACCTTGTATATATAGTATAAACTTACCCTAATAACACTTGGGAATGTTGGCTATGCTAGGTCAACTCGGTTGACCTAGTATGTTTTTAGGTCTAACTCTCTAGGTTTGTGCTAGGTCAACTGAGAGGCCAAAAAACCAAAAGAGAGAAAATGTCCCTAAATTATGCTAGGTCAACTTGGTTGACCTAGCATAAACAATAGCTAAAAAAGGTGATAAGGTAAGAAATGAAGGATAAAACATAGAAAATGATAGGAATAGGTAGAACTAAGAAGAATAAGTTTAGGTTCAATGATTTTAGGAGGCTAGTGTGTGGATAGCAAGTGACAAAATGAACAATATTCTTATGAAGCATCGATGGTCTGCCCACCCCTTTCCTAGTGAACCCATTAAGGTATGAACTTAGAGAGATTGAGACTTGATAGGTTCTTGAAATATACAAAGTGTTAGTAATCAATAAAAGTTAAAAATATTATGTGTATACATATGTCTTAGCTAAAGCTCATCATGTGTCACATAAGTGCAACATGGGATGGTGCTTTGGAAGAAAACATGATAACACAAAATATTGATGCTAATTATGGTGTAATAAGTAAAAAATAAGATAATTAAAAGGATATAATTAAAAAACACATACATTTACCTTACCTTAGTTTTATAGATAAATAAGTAGACTATAAAAATTGAAGGTGTCAAATGTATCATACACTAGGTGAACTTGTAGAACTTAGTGCAAAAATAGAGAGCCAAAAATTGAATTGTGTGAAAGATAGGCATATAGTGGTTAGATTGAGATTTTAGGAAAATTTGGAAAATTAGGATTAGTAAGGCAAGGTTTAGAATATTAAAGGCAAATAAA
Source organism: Torreya grandis (assembly GCA_037957365.1). Classification (NCBI taxonomy): domain Eukaryota; kingdom Viridiplantae; phylum Streptophyta; class Pinopsida; order Cupressales; family Taxaceae; genus Torreya; species Torreya grandis. The sequence goes on along the minus strand of JARHVA010004232.1, from coordinate 250,188 downwards.
TGACAAAAGAATGGCAAATGAATGACAAATGATTGACAATGAATGAAAAAGAAATGACAAAAAAGATGGCAAATGATTGACAAATGATAAGAAATAAATGATAAATAATATGAAATAAATGAAAAATGATATTGGAAAGAAAAGGAAAAATGATAGGTAAAATATGAATGGCCAAAAAGGAAATGTAGAACATACTAGATCACGTTGGGAAGCATATAAAACATGAATGACAAATTAAATAACAATGCAAGGCAAAGCTAACAAAGATATGTAAGAAAGTGAAAAGTAAGCTCATGTAAGATAGTCAAAAATATAAACATAAAGAAAAATATGAAATATTATTGAATTAAATTTAAGTCAAGATGTAAGACAAGCATGAGGAAAGCATATAAAGAGAAGTATGTAATAATGGCAAAAGGGTGCGGACACAGTTGTCCATAATAGAAGGGTAGTATAATAATGACAAATGAAAGAAAAGAGAGATCCATAGTTACTCAAACATGTTGTTTTGCATTGAAAGATAGATAAAACTAAAACAAAGTAATGCTATCATGTTTTTAAAATATGGAGAAGAAGGAATTAAAGAAGATGTAAAACAGATTTGAAATCACAATTTTCTATCAAGGGGGGAAATGAAATGGGTGGAGGGGAGAAAGAAGGAAAAATCAAGGTAGAGGAACTCTTTATCAAAGTCAAGACACTCAAATTAGGTTTATCAAAATGAGAGGACTATCAACCTTAAAGACTTTGAAGAACTTCTCTTAGCTATGTAAGTCTCAGGTCAAAAAATGGAGTGTATATATCATCCCATGAAGGATATATGTATGAAAATTAAAATAGACCTACCTCCCTATAATGTGTTCCCTATTGTTTAAGACACCTTATAGAGTTGTTGATATACTGAAAAGATTCGGTAATTACATAAGAAAGTAGGTATCACCATATAATTTTTTAAACTCCCATATTCTAATATACTACCCTACTATACCCTAAAGGACTTGGACTCTATGTGAAGCCAACTGTGGAGTTTGAACTTTGATTAGAGATAGGATATGTGCTTGTATTATTTTGGTGTGAATTTGATTTATGAGATTTTCATGTTACCTTTAAATATCATTGCCTTTTGTTTAAATTATTTGGATTTTAACTTTCTTTTGATTGCTTTTTAAGATTACTCTTCCATATGGATTTAGAAAACCAAACATGGGTGCTAATGATGACTTTCATTTGAAAACTTGAGACAAGGTTGCTAAGAGAGAGAATCTTAAAAGAGCATGGGGTCTAAGAGTCTCATAAATATATGTGAAATAAAAGTGCTATCTTGACTTTGAACTTGTTTTATCCAATTCAGAGATGAAAGAAAGGGGAAATCAAGAAGAATGAAAAATGGAACAATTTGAATGACTTCAAATTGTAAGAAAAATGTGACAAAGGGAAAAAAGGGATATACTGATAGTAAAGTATGATTCCTTATCATAAGAATGAGGGAAATAGAGGAAAACATTCTAACATAGATTGTTGAATATATTTAATCTATAAAAAGAACCTTGTTCTTAATGTTTAAGAACAAGGATCATAAACAACATTAAAAAATGACAATTTTATGAGGGTTAGGTCCTATCCAAGGTCTTACCTTACAACTTCATAAAAGAGAAACCATGAGGGTTCCAAAAAAAATTGACAAGAAGCAAAAAGGGAGAAAAATAAGTAAAAGATGGTAATTTTGTGAGGGGTGTCAGGTCGTATCCATGATCTTACAAATCAAATCACAAAATATAAACCCAAGGGGTATAAAAAAGGAAACGTCAAAATAGAAAGAAGACTATGGTACATCAAGAGTTAAATGCTAAAGAAAGGGTAAAAATGATCATAAAGCTACTAAGGCAAAGAATGGTATAAAAATATAAAAGGAAAAAAGATATATAAGGACTAAAAATGAAATCAAATGCCAAATGTGATGTGGAAGAAAACCAAAGAACATAAAGGGAAACAATTATTCTTAGAAAAGTGAAACTTAAAAAAATAAAAATGCCTAAAAATAAAGAAACATGAGACAAAAAGAACAAGTAAAATCTATGTTAATGTTTGTATCAAAGATGAACATGCAACATACAAGGTTGTAAGTCTCGAAAGGTTTCTTGAAGTTGGATTTGTTTATTATTATAGATTATAGAATAAGAGTGGGCATCACAAGATTTCCCAAAGGGTAAGTAGATGTAGGTATGGGCATCACAAGATGCCTTAAATTATAAATGAATATATGGATGTGTGTTTAAGATGCCCCAACATGTGAAGTGGAATGATGTGATATTGAACCATTATAATGACTTACATTAGGTTGGTAGGTGCATTTATAAATAGGTAAATATGTTGGTTTATTATATTTTAAAGAGGTTAAATGTGACATATGATGTGTAGGAGAGGTATAAAGAGATAAAGGAGAATCATGTATGATATGCTTTGGAGTAGGTATTTAAACTAGGCATTATTTTAGTTCATGTGACTTAAAAGGTTGAGGTTCAATGGATGCCAAAATATATTTAAATCTGTTCATGTTATTTATCCTTTCCTTATTGGTGTAGGAAGAAGGATTAAATATGGTTTGAACAAAATTAGTGGTTGAGGTTTGTTAATTAGATAGTTTATGCTGATGTGATTTTGGTTCTTGAGATTGATTTTGAGAAGCTTGAAGATGGTCTTGATAAAATTATTTTGTGAGAGTATCAAGATTTAAATGTGGACCAAGAAAGGAAGAAATAATAAATCAGTGAAGAACACAAGACTCATGAGAATGACCTATAGTAGCATGTCACCAACAAAATTTATTAGGATTGTACCATTTTGGAGGAGGTTTTGAAGGATTAAAGTTCATGGGTTTAGAGGTTGTAAATTTATTCTTAAGTTTTTCTAGACTAAAATGAGGGTGGGTTAGGTTACAATTGGTTGAATTGGATGCTCAATTTTGAGGTTGGGGATGCTTATATAAATCAATGGTATGAGAAGAAGATTAGAAAGGTGTTTTAGTATTTGTTTAGGGTGGTTCAAATTGATTCATAAGAAATTATTTTCTTTTTGATTGGTCTAAGGCTTCTTCTAAAGTTTTAGGTGAAAATATTTGAAATTTGTATTGAAGGGGAGGTTTAAGAGTTGTGACAAATAGTTTTAAAAGAGTATCATCATTCATGTTATGGTCCACTTTATGAGTGAGATATTTCCATCATTTGATGAAAGTATGAGACAATTCATTATGAATTTGATTCACATTGAAGAAATATCTAAGGTAATTTTTAGGAAGGTCATCATGTTAGAATTCCTTCACTAGAGCATTGACTAAATCCTCTAGTTGTGAGATGTAATGTCTAGGAAGTTGGTTATACCATTCAAGTACATAAAAAATAAAGGTTTTGTCTAAGATACTGGTGGTAGAAAAGTTATTAGTTTTTACCCATTCCTTATAGAGATTACCAAAATAATTAATAAATATATTAGGGTCTTTAATCACATTATAGGTGATAGTTGGAGAAATGTTTCCAATATCTATAGATGTAATAAATGGGGATAAAAGTTCATTTTGAAAATGCTTAAGGATTTTATTAGTTATTAAAGGTTTAGGCATGACATTCCCATTGGCATATATAAGAGTAGGAGGTAAAAAGTTTGGATTTGGTTCAGACATGATGTCTTGAGATGGTTGAAGAATCATGTTGCACAAGTGTTGTTGCATGCTCATCATTTGAGATTGATTGGAAATTCCCATGATGTTCATTTTTTGAATGACTTGGGAAAGAAGTTAAGTTGCATCAATAGGTGGGTTTTAAGGTGGGGTATTAGATTTTATGGGAGGATTATTATTTATAGGTGAAGGATTCCAAACATTAGTGTTAATTGTCTTAAGTGTGGTATAATAAGGAAGCTTATTCAAGCCACCATTATTATGAGGAGTGTAGAGAGTATTATCATCAAGATTTTTGAATATTTGGGAGCCATATAGATTAATAAATTTGAGTAGTATTATTTGGTGAAGGACTCAAATAATTTGTATTGGGAGGAGGATTATGATGAAGGATCTCAACTACATTGCATTGTGTAGTGAGTGGTTTAGGCTTAGGAGAAGGGGAAGGAAGAAATTAGATAGTTTCATCAAAAGTAATGAAATAAGTGAGGTTATTATCCAAGTAATTAATAATGAAATGTTATATAATAAGATAAGGATGAGAATATTTAATAATTATGAAAAAAGACTAGATAACCACACAAGGAGAATAAAAACTGACAAAAAGTAGTACAGGGTTGACTAGTTTGACCTAACATAGAAATAGGGATTGCAAAACTATACAAGATCAAATCAGTTGATATATTATAGTTAAAAAAAGTTGGAAGAAAAGGTAAAAGGGATGAATATATTATAATTTTGACCAAGTTGACCTAGTATAGTGGACAGAGGTTAAAAAAGATACTAGGTTAACAGGGTCGACCTAGTAAATAGACAAGTTATGATTTCTTGTTTTGCCTATATCTTTAGTTCTACTCATCCATTTTATAAATATTAAAATGCATTAGATTCATGATTATGTAGGGAATATGATAAATTTGATATAAAGTTGTGAATTAAAACAAGATAATTTTCAAGGAATGTAAGAATGTAAGTACTAAAAGGAAATAAATAGTCAATTGAATTGATGCTAGATAATCCAATTGATGCACACAAAGAAAAATATTGAAATAACAATGATTAATTAAAGATTTAGCACACACAATTGATGAAAGAGAAAGAAAAAAACTTGAAATTAAATGTAGATAATTAGTCAACCTATAATGTTTACTAGATTATTAAGAATGATTTTTAATGTAAAAGGAAGTTGTCTATAAGCAAGGTACTAGATAACAATCTAAGGATAGTTTCAAGTAGTTTGGGATTAAAGGGAATATAGTGGTAATGATACAAGATTTTTATTGGGTCCTACCCTCTCACTTCACACATCACAACAATAAGGGTAATGGGTTATTATCTAAAATATATCATTAACAACACTTTATACTTGACCAGAGCATCAACTCAACTTCCCCCTTAGTGATGAAATCCGAGGTAGACATAGGTAGTAAAATGTTTAAATACTTTTTGATGTTTATGTTATTTGACCATGTATTCAAAATAATATAAATAATTAAACTAAGCGATTGATTGAATATCCCCTAATTAGACTATGTGAACTATTCTAAGCATGTAAATAATTAAAAATAAAGATGTGATTAACATATATGGTTAATTCCAACTTTGAAACAAGGTATAGTTGAAAAAATATATGGAAAATCATTTATAATAGTGTTTATAGGGTCAAACATATAATATAGAAGCAAATTTTGAAAGTAAACTAGGTCAGTAAGGGTGACCTAGTTATTTCAGAAAACATAGAACATAGAACTAGGTCCATAGGGTTGACCTAGTTGATTTTGTGGAGGTAGTTTTGAATACTAAAAAATGTGAAAGGAAAGTAAATAAAAATAAAGATACAGAGGAATATAAATTTATTTAAATGGTTTAGAGATGAAAAGGATAATATTGTTGACCAAGAACCTTGGAGAAAATTGGTAAAAACATGTAATTTGGGTTGACCTGTTCGATCAAGCTATATAAGAACCTATTGAAAAAGTCCTAAAAATGCACTAGGTAAACTTAGTCAACCTATTAGGTTTACTAAGAAGTCTAAAATATTGAAAAACTTGTATTAGGTTGATCTAGTTGATCTAGTTGTCTAAATAGAATTTTGTAAGTCTAAAAATCTGTATTGGGTCGAGCTAGTTACCTATTCCTACAAATTTGCACACAAAGAAAAAAACTGGGTTGATAGGATCGATCCAACATAGTAAAGATATGATAAAAATAATGATTAATAGAAATTAAATAAGTGAAATAAATCCTACAAGGGTTGGTTTCATGTTGGGTTCACCAGAATGTATGCAATAAAAAATGCATCATGTCCATAAATCAATCCTGGATTAAATGAGATAAAGCACACCTACACTTCTAATTGGGGACATATAATTTTTAAGTGGGAGCATGACCAATGTATGGATCCATTAGACCTGATTAGGGTATCACTTGTCAAAACACACCATGTGAGGTAGGGTTCTAAAGCCTACAATCTAACACAATTACACAACGACCTTAAAAGACTCCTCTGATTTAATATTTAACTAATATAATAATAAGAAAAAAATCTAATATAGTGCACACCAAATATTGTGGTATAAATTAGGGGTTAGAAACAAAATAAATAAACAACTAAACTAAACATGTATAAGAGACATATACACATGTCAATGTATACAAAATATTAATACATGGAAGAGAAGAATACAAATGCAATATATATATATATATATATATATATATATATACATACATATATATATATATATATATATACATACATATATATACATATATATATATATATACATATATATATATACATATACATATATATATACATATACATATATATATGTACATATATATATATATGTGTATATATATATATATATATGTGTATATATATATATATATATATATATATATATATATATATATATATATATATATATATATATATATATATATATATATATATATATACTCTTACAAAGGAGGAATAAAGTTATTAATACTTACCTTTGAAGATGAACCTATCGAGCCTCAATCTCCCACATAACCAATGTGCTTCACAAGAGATTTTCATGGTACATAAGGATAACTAAGAAAAATCAGCTTTAGGCTACACAACCTATCCAAGATCCAAAAGACTTATCTATAAGATGTGATCAAAGGTCCAAAGAAAGTATTGAACCCTAAATCTTTATTCCAAAAGTAGAATGGTCAATAAGAAGATGTTTTTTCACACTTCTTCACTTAATTCTTTGTTTTTATTAAATGGTGGTAAATGACCTTGTATATATAGTATAAACTTACCATAAAAACATTTTAGAACATCAGCTGTGCTAGGTCAACCTAATCAACCTAACATGTTTTTGGGGCTAACTCTCTAGGTTTGTGATAGGTCAATTGAGAGGCTATCAAAATAAAAGAGAGAAAAGTCCCTAAACTATGCTAGGTTGACCTAGTCAACCTAGCAAAATGAATAGGTCAAAAGGGTGCTAAGGCAAGAAATGAAGGATAAAACATAAAAAATATAGGAATAGGTAGAACTAAGAAAAATAAGCTTGGGTTTAATGGTTTTAGGAAGATAGTGTGTGGATGGAAAGTGTCAAAAGGAACAAAAATCTTACTAAGCACTGATGTTCTTCCCACCCCTTTCCTGATGCGCCCCTTAAGGCATGCAATCAGATATATTGACACTTGGTAGGTTATTACAAGATATAAAGTGTTAGTAATCAATAAAAGTTAAAAATATTATGTGTATACAACATCCATTGCCCTTTGAAAAGTTTCCCCAACATTGGATAGTCTAAAGGGAATTTTCATATATGCATAAGTGCCCCTCTTTATGGTGAATGTAGTATTATTCCTATCTTCTTCCTTGGCCATAATATGATTATAACTAGAGTAGCCATCAAGTAATGATAATCTTTGAGAACCTACCACCTTTTGAAGAATCTAATGCATTGAGGGTAGTGGGTAATGGTCTCTTAGGGACACTTTATTGAGGTCTCTAAAGTCAACACATAATCATATTTGCCCACTTTTATTTCTCACTGGCATAACGTTTGCCACCCATGAGGAATGTTTAATGGGGAATACTATCCTATATTCAATCAACTTAAATAGTTCCCTTCTCATCAACTCCTCCACTTTTGGATTGACCAACCTTTTTTTCTACTTGATTGATTTTACATTGGTCTCTTGGTCAATGGTACATTGTGCAAGTTTGGGATCAAATACCTTCAAATCCTTGTATTCCCATGCAAATAAATTAGATAATTCTTGACATAAAGTAATAAATACAACTTTCTCTTCTACTATGGTGATCTTTCCTAACTTCAAAAATTTATCTTTAAATATTTTTATCCTCTCATAATGTTCCTCCTTAGCTAAGATACATGCCTTAACTCTTCTCACTTGGTCATCTTCATTGAAGATTATTGACAATGTCACAAGCCCCTTAGGTAACTTTTTAGATCTCAACTACACTATATGATCATCATACTGATGTTGGAATTTTTTTAGATTCTTATGGTAGAATTTTTCCTCCTATATTAGAAAACATATAATTTGGTCATCATTATCAAACGCCTAGCAACTCACCTCATTATTAGGTACAAATGGATTGCATATGACCATGATCTTTTCTTACATCTAGTTGCATTTAATTCCTTATACAACCTCATACTGACCTCCAATGACTGCAATCCTATCATCACGTTGATTTACCTCTATTGTTATGGACTGTATATTGAATGCCAAGAAGTCCTTTATGAAATCCCATACATGATGCTTGTAAGCTTTCAAATGATGGTTATTGATTTTAATTATTCCTCTCACTTGTTAAAAAACAATATCACTATCACCCTTGACTTGAATAAGTTTGACACATCTTTTTCTTGCCTCTTGCAAACCATGCAAAAGGGATTCATATTCAATTGTGTTTAAAGTGAAACTAAATTAAAATATTGTAGCTAAATAGTAATTCTAATCTGAGGGTAAAACCAACATGATTCTAGCTCTACTACCATTCTTTGACCTTGATCCATCAAAGAATAAAGTCCATAAACCATTTTACTTTTGAGTGGTGTTAGTTAAGCAAGATATAGTAGCACCCTACTCATGCATATAATACATCCCTAAATCTACTTCTTTAATATTTCTATAAGGATAAAATCCATGATTATTAGCTACCTATTCATCTAAGTATAATTTTTAAATTCCTTAGAGATGATCATGAGGCTCTTTTTCACTAACACTTTCATCCTCTTCAAATATGGAATAATTGACATTTACAAGGTTAGGCATATAGGGTTCTAGGTGGAACCTATAGATAGTTTTTGACCTAAAAATGACCCTAGTCCCATATCTAGGCTTGAAAACCATGTATAACTAGTCAAAGGATAAATAACCCCTAATTTCTATAGTAAAGTCCCTAGATAGGCATAGTGCAAAATATGGGGGTAGTTCTACAACCATTACATCCTGAGTGATGACATAATTTGGGTAGGATGCCAATGTGATCTTAAGATATTTCAATATAACTATTGTTTTAGTGGGAGGACCATCCAACTGGTGAAAAACATTTTCATTAGGCACACACTTAAGCTCAAGTTTATCTACTATGGCTTTAGGCATAACTAAGGTCAATGCACTTGAATATATCATATAATTATGTACTAAATAGTCCCATATGATGACTAAAAAATAAAATGGAGGGGGATTGAAAATATTAGGAATATAAACAACATTATGAAGTTGACCTTGAATAGGAACTTGAATTCAACTAGGCTGACTACTATTGGTAAAAATAATATTCACCTTATTAGATGTCTTGTTCATAGGAGAGAGTTTGGAGAGCTCTTGCTGAAGGATCTCTTTCTATCCCAAGATAGATAGAGAATCATACATAAATATAGTGGCATTATCCTTTTTCATATGATCCATAATATTTAAGGGAAGACTAATACCTTTGAACTGCGCCTTGGAAGTAGAAGTATCACTTGGAACTTGAGTGACATGAGGAATAAAAGGAGACTTTTGATACTACCCATGATGTTCAGATATTTGTTGAGTTATAGGATCTTTAGTAGCTATATCTAAAATGATAGGATATTGAGTGACTTGTGGAGACATCAAATAAGTCTTAGGTTGAGCCAAATTATTATCTAACATCTTCTTCTTATCCCTTGTTGGGGTTATAACTAGTTCATCCACCCTTTGTGTAGTCTACCCCATGTTTACTATTACCTGCTCAAATATATGCTCCCCTTATTGAAATTTTATGCACGTGGTGTCAACTATTACCTTACCCATGTTTCCTTGCTATTGAATCTAAGCTTCCAATGGTGTCAAGGTAGGCATATTACCTTGATTCATTAGAGGGCCTTGTGGTGGAGGGGGCATTATGTCATGGTCTCAAAAAGAAGGATTATACTACCAAATAGGATCTTGATACATTTATCTACTTATAACCATTTAAATCTCATTGGAATTCCCTCCTAATTTCTATTGACCTTATTGAGAAAGTTTGTTTTGTGTGGGAACCAAGGCTCTTGAGCTACTTAAAATTGTGGGATTATAGCCATTATGAGATCTGCCTTCAATAATTTAGCCTTGGGTTTGTTTATTTTATGGATAAGAGGGTCTATTATGGGATTGAGTAGGGTATTAGACTTGGAAAAGACCTTGGTATGGTCTATATGAAGTTTTTTGTTGTCTCTTTATAGCTACTAGTTTGTTGTTTTGTGCTTTCAACAAGCTTTCAATCTTTAGAAATTTGTCCACTTTATTATCATCAGTTTGAGCTTGATTTTTTGGAGTGGAAAATGAAGCAATGGTAGGTTGGGTTGGCTAAAATATAAATAAAAAGTGGCATGAGAGGTCTTGACATGATTTTCCCCACTTGTATCAAATAGTTTTTTGCCCTTATAGATATCCCATAAGCCTCAAGCAGAGTTGTCCCACCCATAGATTAGATCATGACTATAATGTCTAAATTCAATGCTCTCAAATAGTAAAGAAAAACATAATTTGGTATGGGATTAATGAAGGATCCTATCCTAAGTTTTCTGGAATCTATAATTGAAATCAACCGTAGATTCTTGGGATGCCCTTATGATTGAGGTGAGTTATTCAACAAGTGACACATGGTCACTTCTATCCTCAAAATACTTACATAAGAACTCACCAAAATCATGCTAAGTATTAGTTGAGGTAAGAGATATACCCCTATAACATTTTATAGATTTGTCTTTCAAAGATGTGACTAGTAATCTCATAGCTGTATTCTATTACATAATGTTATGCACTAAGAAGAGGCTTACAATGTTAGCTATGTGCTCTATAGGAGTGGTAAAGTTTTCTCTTGTAAAGTATGGTAAAATATCTAAAGAGGTATTAGGTATATCATCATGTTGTTGAAGGCTAAGAGGTCTACCACCATTGAAGGGTAAAAAAGCTTTCACCCTAGGCATTGCCATTTGCACTTACTTTGGTGGACTTTTAGTGGATTGAGTATGAGTAGAATTTGTAGATTTTGGAGATGTGGTAGAACTATGGGGTGCTAGGTTGGGATTTGAAATAGGTACACTCTTCCTCCTTATAATATTTAAAGGTAATTCAATGAACTAATATTTCTTACATTTTAAATTAGACCTAGTGGATATTTGGTGCATGTATTTGTCCTCTAATCTACTAATGACTGCTCCAAGACTTTCAAATGTCCTTCCATGATATCAATCTATCCCAAGATGATTCCCATATGCATTAATTAAAGTCAAAATGGGTGTGCCAAAACTATTGGAGACTTAGGCTATACTTTAGAAAAAAGTAAAAGTGTTTAATTACTACTCTCAAACTTAGTCCAACATAGGAATGATCTTGCAATATGAGTTACCTAATTTTGGGTCAGATATCTAGGGTTTTTAATGATGTTAGATCCTTAGATATGACAATTTGAATCTCTCTTCTTAAAAATTAATCTATTGAGATGAAAAGGGGAAAAAATACATGAATGAAAGGCTACTTTAAGTGTGGTGATGCACCAAATGTTCAATGATCCACAGTAAACTTGGACACTTTCATGACTACTAATGAATCTAGTGGGGATAAGGATTGATCAAATTTTATAATAGGGTTCCAAACATGAGTATTTTGTATGAAGGTTAAAAAGAGACCTAAAAATTGAAGGATAGAAAGAAATAAACTAACACTATGTATTTATGACATTTCAAGAGAAACCTCAATATCTAACACTTCACATAACCTAAAATAAACTAACAGTCTTCAAGCAAGGTACATTAAGGACCTATAGATGATGAATAGACAACATACATTTTTAAAATAAAACTTTAATAAAGTAAACTTAGCATTAAACTAGAATCTAAAATTGTCTTATATTTCTTCAAAAAGTTTACAAAGTGATTTAAGCATAGGTTTTCTATACCCAATCGAGGGATCATAATCAAGAGATCAATGTCTAAAGTTATAGGAAGAAATAAAACCTAGAGAGGGAAAATTTTGGCACTGAAGGGGGCATTAATGAGATCAACTCTACTTAGAATAATAATGACAAATACCCTATGTTTATGCTTCTTAAAAACTCTTAATTGATTAGGGCCACATCAAAAAACATTTGTAACAATCACACCATTCCTTTTCCCACTTCTCCTTTCATTGATGTTATTTTAATATCTCTTAACTAATCAGGATCCTTCATAAAATACACTCTTTACTAGAATCTCAATCACACTATATATTTTGGAAACATGTCATCATCTCATTTGATCTTGGAAGTTTTCTTTCAATGCTAGCGATTGATCCTTAACCTAAGATTTATAGATTGAGACTTTTGTCACCACGATGTGCTTTGTATGGATTTACTATCATCTTCATTTGGTTAGTGATTTTAAGACACATGGTGGCCTTATATTCAATTTGATCTCCTTGACCTACACACCATTAATTTAATTTGATTAATTAAACATGTGCCATTGATCTTAGTCTATAAGATCAAACACACACCATTGATCTTGTAAATCACCATAGTAATGACACTTGGTAAGAACTAGTTCACCCTTTGGATCCTCTAAATATTTGACCTTTTCTCACAATCAATCTTCTTTGGTATGATGGATCACACACCATTGATCTTAGTTGGACCCACTAGCTTTGTTAGTTTACCATGAGTAGTTAGATCTTCATATGATTGCCCAAGATCTTGCCAATTATCAACCACATGTTCATCCTTGGAACCTTTGAACTATTGATCTATGATTTCATCATTGATTTTTGTGCTTTGTTTGATCTTGATGGTCCCACTAACTTGATCTTCCATCTGCATTCTATTGATGTTGCCACTTGAACTCCTAAGATCTTGACACCTGGTGGTAATACATTCACTAGGAACTTGTTAAGGATTTTTTTTAATCCAAATAGTTATTTTTTGGAGCTCAATTTTGACATCCTTGGGCATGTCCTATACTTATAAATCATTTTTCAAATCTTGTACCTATAGATAGAAAATGCACAAAGGCATCAAATTTGTAGAGTAAAGACATACCATGGAAAACATCCTTTTCATGTAATACTTTAATCAAGGGTTGTTACAATAAGATTTAAATATGACCATATAAGGAACTGAATATACATTCTTTGATTGCCTTCAACATGACTAATAAGTAAATTTTAAACATAGGCTATGATGCCTTAAGCTATAGGGTTGGCTAATTTCTAATCTTAGAAATTGACCAACAACATTCAAATATGAGTTACATATGATCTTTGTACTTGAATATGCATAGTTTGGAATAATAATGTGAAATTGTTTGTGTTCCACTATGTGACCATTCCTTAAGGTTTGGAATCTTGGTTTTAGCAAGAAGAGCATCAAGAAGGTATGCCATCATATGAAATTGCATTTTCTTCCTCTTTAAAATTAAAAATATCTATCTACTTAGAGAAATGATAATTACCTCACCTAAAGGAGGGGTGATCTATTTATCAATCACCCAAATTTGGTTTACATATGTAGTGGTTGTATGCCCACATAACCTATTCATCATAGTCATGATCATTCAAATCTCAAGTCTGAATTAACTAATAAGGATGTTGTTATTGAAGTCATAAAATACATGATTCCAAAAAAATAACCATAGGGAAAATATTCTTTTTAGATCATTGTATCTAGCCCAGGTATTAATGGAAGATATGTCTATTTATGGTTTGGGAAATGTTTAGTAGTTTTATAAGGCTATAAGAGAAATGTAAGCCATTTTATTTTAATTATGTCTATTAATTAGCATGCCTTTATCAATTTTAGCATATTTAAAAATAGGGGCAAGAATGACTATGAAGTGGATTACCTCAGGCTTTGATATTACATAGTGGACACTAGTAATTTGTATAGAAACTAGATCATAGTATTGCCTCCTAATAGTCACATTATTCTCCTCATCTTTAATGATGGTTGGTTATTCTTCAATGGTCAAAACAAACTTTGACCAATTATTGTATCCTATATTCAACATGGTGTAATTGAATGCTATGTATTTAAAAATCCTCCCTTCTACATCTATATTCAAATAAAGCTCCACATCCTCCCTAGAAAGACCTTTTCAGACTACCATGGCTATGAAATTGTTAAACTAGTCACTATTGGATTGTAATCTAGCTCTGAATTGAATTATTCTTGTATAAATGATAATTTGCTTCTTGTTGGCTTGGTTTCAATTATCATAGGGTTAAATTGGGGATTTCACACTTGTCAAGGCTTTTTTGAAGGTCTCCTTAGTGCTTTAATGGTAGCAACTACTTCAAATGGTGAGATTCATGCCTTGGATTTTATTTGGATTTCATATTTATAACTTTGCCTTTCATGGGTCTATAAAATAATTAAATTTGTCATGTCTTGATTATGTGACATTGTTGTGGGATATTTGGGGCATTATACTCATTAAAATTTAAAATATGACTATTTATCACTTTTGGACATGTGTTAATATTTTATTGGTTATGGTCCCTTTGAAAATTCTACCTCACCTTGCACTGTTGGATCTATTTGAATGGATCAATGTGGTATATTGATCTCAATCCAAGAAATACAATGCCATTAGATGCTTTGTCATATTCTCTATGGTTTTGACACTTATCTCTTATGAATTTATTTTGATCTTCATTGAAATTTCAATGTTGATCTTGCGCTATTGATCTCAATTGCATAGATCAATCGAGTTCCATCAATATTTATCCACTGGGTTCTATATTTTTTTCCACATATCATTAATCAAAATATGTAAACTCAACTATATACCTTCAATCTTCAAAATATGATTAGGATTTAATTTATGGCCCATGGTTGTGACACTTTTCATCTTTACATTCATTCCTAAGGCTTTTGACTTTTCAACCTTCATTAGGCACTGTTAGATCTTGTTTGGCTAGATAAACATGCTCCATTGTATCTAAATATAAGGGGTGGGATGTCATTGGTTGATTACTATCATTATAATAGAATTATGACATTTTTCACCTTCTCACTTGTCCTAGGGCTCCATTGAAATATTAACTTAACATACACTATTGATCAGAATGTGTATGCTTATCCACGTACCATCGATCTTTAGGGACATTCTCAAGATTTAATCATGAGTTATGGGATTGAAAATTATAGCTTCCTAATGTGATCTGAGTCATTTGTATTATCAATGTTGATCTTAATATGTTGGATCTTCTATGCCTGAGTTAATGTGCACTGTTAATCATGCAAATAGTAAAATAAACTAAGTCAAGCTAAAGATTTTTATAGGGAGCTCAGGTTAAAAAAAATATACTATGGTTTTATTCATGTTTATAAACATGATAAAACCTTTGGGTAGAACATTAAGCTAAGTTTAAAAACATAATAAAGGGACTTCATGTTTAGCTAGACTAGGCTAGTAATAAAATAGACCAAGGGGCCATGGGACATAAAGGGACCAAGCATACAAACTTTAGACTAAGGTTTGGTTGTGTTAATAAACATGTCTAAACCTTAAGATAAAATTTATACTAAGTCCATGAAAATATAAAGTGTTCCCATGAAACTAGCTTCCACACAAATTTGAATTTAATTTAAAAGGAATCTAGGTTAAAACATTATATTGGGTTTTTTAACATGATTTAAATGAAGATCTTATTAATATCTGACAAACCAAAGGCTAGTAAAATATCAATTTAGCATTAAAATTCCAAAAACCTAAGCATGTTCATTCCAAAAGAGATTTTATTGATCTTGAAATAAAAAAACACAAGCAATAACCATTAACAACATTAGAAGGGGTAACATAATGATTACTAGAAAATATATCAACTAATCCAAATGAAAACTAGGTGTGGATGATATTAAATAAAAAACAATGTGAAAACATGCTATTCATACTCTAATCAAGTGAATTTTAAATTCTTAACACAAATTTTCCAAATTTAAAACAAGGGTCCCCATTTTCCAAGAATGGGGGGATGTTGACCTCAAAAAATGGTGACTTCTGGGGGAACATAACAATATGTTAGAATTAAGAGACTCTAGTTCATATTAATAACTATGGTACTCACTCCGCTTGATCAAGCACTATTATTAAGATAAATTCATGATTAAAACAAGTCCTACATGTGTATAATTAGGATCAAACATTAAGACCTATTCATGTTATGTGTGTGCTTTGATTCCACTTACTGATTGCCATAGGATTGAGAGAAAAACTTCTAGATTCATGACCTTAACCATTAACATTGAATTAAATCATTTTTAGATGTTCATTAAGAATGATGATTTGGCTCAAGGAAGGCTTGGGAATTGATCTACTTCTAGCTAGGCATCCATAGCCCCGATAGAGATACCCTTTGCTCCACTACCAACTAGGTGTCCGTAGCCCTGGTGGAGATTACCAAAATCACCTATGATTAGAAATAATTTTGTATTTTGAAATAAATATCTTATTTTTGTATTTTTTAGTTATTTTTACTTTATAGCAAAGGTTGAGAACTAGATTATCCAAGTTTTAGAATTTGGTAAAATGTTTTATCTTTAGACAATCATCCTTAGAGGTAAGCTTTGTATCTAAAAACTAATGTTTTTTAAGTGCAGACATGACTTTGTCTTAATAATTCAAGCTTTCATCCTACATGTGAAATTATTATTAGAGTAAATCTTGGATCAAACCAAGGATTAGAATATCAAGGATAAATTATCCTAATCATTAGTGTTCACTAGTTTCTCCAAATTATAGAATCTAGATCATAGTTCAATAATCCATGATGAGCCAATGTTGAGAAGACATACTTGCATTCCTAAACTATGGAGTTCCTTTTGATCATATAACTATATTTTGAGCTAACGAGCATCTAAAAATATTTATTAAAAGAAAGGAACAAAGCAGGGAATGGGAACACACAAAACACAAAGCAAACAAATAAAAAGCAAAAGAAATAGACAAATAAATATATAAAAACACTATGTACAAACAAGGGATAGGAATGAAAGAACAAGAAAGAAACTAATTTAGCCTACCTACACTAACTCTAACTAGTCTTATAGATCATTCCATGAAGACATCTGGTAGTATAGAAGAGAAATAATATTTTAGGTATTTCCCATTGGTTGGTGACATAAACACTACTCCTTTCATGTCTTTTAGTTTGAAGGTGTTGTCTCCTAGGGTCTCAACAATATAATATGGGCCAATCCATAAAGGTGTGAACTTTCCATGATTTCCTTTTAGTTTTGAGGCTTTATCCTAAAGAAGAACTAGGTCTTTTTATCTAACCACCTTTACCTTTAAACATTTTTGAAACCACATTTTGACTTTGGTTTGATGTCTACTAAAATTATCAAAAGTTTCCTCTCTTTCATCTTCCATCTGTATGATTTCAAACAACCTTGAAATCAAAAATTCATGATCCTCCTCCATGTAATCTTGCATGAACTTGTATGTTTAAAGCTTGAGTGTAATGAGAAGTATAAGCTTTTGACCCTATACTATTAGTAATGGTGATGTTTTGAGGGCTTACTTAACTCTTGTTCTATCCACCCAAAGGGCATACTTAAGTATCTTATTCCATGTTCTTGATTTATTAGCTACAAACTTCTTTATGGATTTCATAAAGTTCTTGTTTATTGATTTAGATACTCCATTACCTTGTGGGTAATGGTTTGATGAGAAATTTAGAATAATGTTATGGTCATATGACCACTTAGTCATCTCAATGGACACAAAGGCAAATCCATTATCATAGACTAGAGATACTAGTGTGCCAAACCTTGTACATATGTTTTCTTGTATAAATTTGATCACTTTTTTTGTCCTACATTACTTGGTTGCCACTTCCTTAGTCCATCTTGTGTAGTAGTTTGTAGTAGTTATAACATACTTGTGGCCATATAATGAACTAGGGTTGATGACCCCCAAAAAGTCTAAGCCTCATTTAGAAAAAGGTTTATCAATCATAACTAGCTTCAATGGCATGGCAACCTTGGGATCTTTGGTGTTGAATACTTGACATGCATGACACTCTCTCACATACTTGTGAACATACTTAAATGTAGTAGGCCAATAATAACTAGATGTAATGATCTTTTGGGCTGTAGTACTTCCAAATGGATGCCCACTTCCAAGCTTCTCATTGGAAGTGCTCATTATCTCAGTTGCTTCTTCCGTGGAAACACATCTTAGGTAAATGCCTTCAAATTTATTTCTATACAGTACCCCATTTTTTAAATCAAGAAATGGTCTAATTTGAGACTTAATGCTCTCTTTTGATCTCTACTCAATATTTTAGGATAATAATGATTGATTAACAAATGGGTAATAGGATCATACCAATCATCAGGATGAAAACTTTGTTGCTCTACCTTCATAACACTTGGTTAGGGATTAGTATTGACAATCAACTAAATTTAACCTCAATACCTTACCAACTTGGAAGACTTAATTTCATGATCATACTTTTGAAATACAAACATCCACTTACCTTTTATTTCTCCAAGTTCACATTGAATCAAAATTAGGCTAGTGGTGGGGTCTGGTAGGATTGCATGCACTTTATATTTAAAAATATAGTTCCTTAACTTATTTACTACCTTGAATAAATAAAACACTTGTTTGTCAATCAAATAATAGTTAAACTCAAGTTTTTTATGGTTAGTGCTCATAAATGTAATGGGGTGGTCTTGCTTATCTATATTTTGATTTAGAATAACAATCTTTATATGGTTTGAAGAAAAAGAATAGAGATATAAATCCTTTGAGAAATTTGGACTTATCAAGATTGGAGCTTGTCCAATTGCTTCTTTGATGTCTTTTAAAGTTTTTTCATCTCCTCATTCTATGTGATCTTGAAATATTTCTTTAAAATTTCATTCAATGGCTTTACAATTTATACAAAACTAGAAATGAACTTTCTTACAAAGTTGATTTTACCAAAGAAAGACTTCAATTCCTTCATATTGTTTGGGGGTTCTATATTTGATATTGCATCTACTCTATTAGGGTCTATATAAATCCATTCCTTGGTTATGATGTGTCCTAGCAACTTTACCTCAATTACACAAATTTTTTGTTTGGGATTGAGATAAATTCCATACTTACTACACCTTTCAAATACCTACTACAAGTGCATGATGTGGTCTTCCCTATTTTTTAAAAAGATAGTCAGGTCATCCATGTAAATGATAATGCACTTACCTATTAGCCCCTATAAAATATAGTCCATTTCTATTTAAAATGTTTCACCTACATTGATTAATCCAAAGGGCATTATTTTATAGGCAAAAGTGCCCCACTGATAGTAAAAAACCAAAATAGGTTGAATCTTGTGCCCATTGAGTATAGGTCCACAAGCATTTTATTAATCACCAAAAATCAAGTACATAGAAAGGGTGCCTTTACTCTATTAACCATTTTAAAAAGACAAATCAATATTTTATAGGTTTTACTCATGACTGGTAAAACCAACTATTTACACGAATTCAACCCGTAAGGTAGTTCTAGATTAATTAACTCAAACATAAAACCTACCCAAATAAAGTTGATCTAATTTATTTGTGGGGGTGTCTATAAAATATGGATGCCCCATTTACAATTATTAAAATAATATAACACAACAAAACCCTATGTTAATTTAAGACTTTAGATAAGTCCTAACAAACCCCCCTATGATCCAAAGTCAGGTCTTTGGACACATACCAAGCATTTTTCTAAATTTTTCAAATTTGATCTTATCAAGGGGTTTTGTGAAAATATCAACTGTCTAATTAGTAGTTGGGTAATATATCAAATCCAATTTTTTTTTTCCACCAACATTACTAAATAATTATATTTGACATTCATATGTTTTGTTTTGGCATAAAATACTAGATTCTTGGACATCTTGATTATACTCTGATTATCAATGTATAACTATATAGGAGTAATCTGAGAAATTTGAAGATATTGAAGAATGCATCACAAGTAGAAAATTTATCTATAAGCATCCTGTGATACAATGTACTTTAATTATATTGATGAATTTACCACTATATCCTACTTTTTACAACACCAAGTAATGGAAGCTGAACCCATATGCATAGTGTATCTTGTTGTGGACACTCTATCATTCACACATCCAGCAAAATATACATCACAATATCCAAAAAACTTTAAGTTATTATTGAAATAATACTCAAGGACATATGTTTGCATTCTCTGCAGGTAATGAATTACTTGTTTTGTTGCATTCCAATGAATTTCTCTAGGATCATGCATAAACCTAAATAAAATTCCAACTAAAGATGATATATCAGGGTTGGTAGTCATCAAATATATCAAACTTTACACCAATTTTATATGCTTGGTGCCATATAAAAAAGCACTGCTATCATCCTTAGACAATTTAAAGTTACTTTCTATGGGAGTGAGGGCAGGTTTGCAATCACTCATACCAAACCTATCTAATAACTCAAAAATATACTTAATTTGTGAAATAAAATTACTATGTTGTTTTTGAGTTATGTCTATGCCTAGATAGTAGTGAAGAAGTTCAAGATCTATCATCTCAAACCCATATTTCAATTCCTTCATCATAAAATTATTATGGGTTTCATCATTGCCTCTGATAAATAAGTCATCGACATAGAGAAAAAGAATCACTAATTTATTACCTTGTATTTGAAAATAGAGAGTATCATTAGATTCACTATTAAAACCAGTGGATTTGAAGTATGAATCCATTTTATCATACCAATACATGGGTACCTATTTGAGCCCATACAAAGCTTTTATCAATTTACACACTTTGTGTTCTGCACCCATCTGTTCAAAACCCTGAGCTTGTTTCATGAGTAATTATTTATATAAATCACCATTAAAAAGGCACCTTTTACATCCATTTGATGGAATTTCCAACCATTTTTTGTAACTAAGGCAAGTACCATATGAATAATGTGCCATTTGGTAGTTGGTACAAATGTTTCCTCATAGTCAATACCTTCTTGTTGTGTACAACCTTGTGAAACAAGTCTTTCCTTATACTTATCAATGGAGCTATTTAATTTATACTTAGTCATATAAACCCAGTTACATCCTATGCATTGAACATGTGAAGGAGGATAAATTAAAACCCAAGTATTACGATTGAGTATTGAATCATACTCACTTTGCATTGCTTATTTCCAAATATGTTCAGTAGATGCCTCCTCAGAAGTAGATGGCTCAGTGTAAGAAGTTGTAACAAACATAACATAGTTTACCTATTTTTGAGAACTCCTAGGACCTTTTAAACCAAATTCATCTACTTTAAAGTTAGAAAAAGTGTTTTGATCCCATTTTGGATACTTAGTCAAATTATTAAAATTAGGAACACCAAAGTTCTCATCATGTGCACCATTTGAAGGAAGACTTAGAGAATTTTTAACAATTTCTAAGTCATCAACCTATGAAATAGTATATGAAGGAGAGGAAAGTGAAGGGACTTGAGTCTCATACCACAACCTTGAAGAATTATCCCCATGATTCAAACCCTTATCTTGTTTTGCATTTTTTCCTCTCTAACCTATCAAGTTGAGAATCAATCTCTCCAGTGTTCATAGTCCAAAACTCATCAAATATTACATCTTAACTCAATATGAATTTTCCTATATCCTATGCAAGCAAATGAAACCCCTTTTTATTTTTAAAATATCCAATAAAGATGCATTTTTTACTTCATGGTTCCAACTTAGTTCTAAATTTAATGGGAACTAAGGCAAAACAAAGGCATCCAAACACTTTCAAGTGTTTAACTTTTGGTTTAAATCCATACCATGCCTCATATGGATTTTTTCCCAAAAGTGTAGCTGTGGGGGACCTATTTCTTAGATACACTATAGTACCAATGGCTTCTACCCAAAACTTATCATCAAGCTATTTATAACGCAACATAGCACGTGTTGTGCCCTCTAAAGTTTTGTTGATTCATTTAGATACTCCATTTTTTTGTGGATTATGAGCATTAATGTATTATCTATGAATGACATATTCTTGAAAATATTTCAAAAAATCATTATAAGTATACTCACCACCATTTTATGAACAAAGAGTGGCTAAGTGTGAACTTGTTTCTTTTTTAACTAAGTGTAACCAATAAACAAACTTAGTGAAATCTTCTAAATTATTTTTCATAAAAAACACCAAAGTCATCCTAGAAAAATCATCAATAAACAAACCATAGAATATCTACACCCACCAATGGATGACTTTTTCATGTCACATACATTATTATGAACTAACTGCAAACATCTATTAGCTCTCCATAAAGAATTCTTTGGGAAATTTTCCTGATTTTATTTTCCCAAAACACATGATTCGCAAAGAATACCATCTTTGTGAAAAGTGGGAAACCCACTCACTATACTATATCTTTACAAGTCCACTAAAGAGTGAATATTCAAACATCCATATCATAAATGCCATAACCACTATGTGGACATAGTACCCGTACCTATTTCAACAATTGCTATAAGTTCTACTATGGGAGGAAGCACTTTACAATACAATCTAACCAAAGTTCTATCCTCATATCCTGTATACATATTTATAAAGCCATCCTTCACTAAATTGATATGAATGAGTCCATTTTCAAGCACAATTTGATAACCTTTCTTTTGAGTAGTTACCAAAGAAAGATGATGTTTCTTCAATGTGGGAACATACCAAACATTCTCCAAGTACTTTATAGAACCATTAAGAAGAAGAATATGAATATATCCAAGTCCTAATGGAATATGCATAGACTTATCTGCCAAATAAAATTGAGAGAGAGAAGATTCTTTAAAAGTCCAAAATAAGTCTCACCTAAATGTCATATGTTTGGTTGCTCCTGTATCTAAAACCCATACATTTGTGAGCTCATCTCTAGCCTCATATTCCATATAATCAATGTGCCCTAAAGTAGTGAATGTAGATTCATGAGCAAAATTTCTAGACTCATCATAGTCATAGTAAACATATTAAGTAGAGTTATTCTTTTTTTTTTTGCCTCTAAATTTTATCAAAAGTAATCCTACACTGATAGGTAATATGACCAAATTTCCCACATCTATGACATTGAATGTTAGATCTACCTCAATCTCTGCCCCTATAAGAGTTGTGACCACATCCTCAACCACTTGTTTCATTTGAATGAGAATGGTTGTATTGTTGTTGATTTGAATAACCTCTAGCTCTATTTTCATATCTACCTCCTTTATAACCTTGACTTCCTCTATAACTATTACCTATATTGTAATAATGCCTAGATGATGATGAAGTATGATTAGACTCTAAAATGTGGGCTTGCTTGGTTTTCTTGGATTTATTGGGTAGAGAGAGGTCATATTGGATGAACTCATCCAACTTGTCAAAAGTGATCCCTATGATCTTATCAGAGACATGCAACATTTCTATAAAGTTATTATAGGGCATAGGTAGTCCTTTCAATGTAGTAGTGACTATGAGATCATCATCTAATTTATAAAACCCAACCTTAATATGCTTAGTAACAATGTTATTCAACTTAGATATGTAATCCCCCATGTCCCAATCATCCTCTAATGACAAAGTAAATAACTAAAAATGAATGTATACTTTCTTATGTTTAGGTTTCTTATCATACAAATTAGATAATGTTTTCCTCTCCTTCAACTACTAGTTCACAGGTTGATGACTTAGAAATTGTTGAAAATTTTCATGTGAAGTTTTTATCTTTTGTTATCACATATCTTGGTTAAATAAGGGTGTACTTGGTGGAATAATGTTGTATTTTGGCAAAATAAGGGTGTATTTTTGATTTTTTGGTGTGGTTAAGTGTAAAAGGCATCAAAATATCCTTTTTTTGCTGTACATGGAGGTAAAGTACAAAACCCAATAGAAGCAAGTGTTTTGTGAAATGTGTGATCTGTGAAGTGTGATGTATGTGGTGTTATTTGCATTCTCTTTTGAATTAAATTGCACTCACTTTTTTTTGTCATACTTGCATTTTGTTCAAGATGCCAAAGATTAAAATTTTTCTTTCAGATGGTGATAGATTAATGATTTCTAATTATTCACATTGGAAATGTTTGATGGAAGCTTCATTAGTTTTTAATGAATTATGGGATATTTTTAAGAATGAAAATGCCACATTACTAACATAATAGGATAAACTTGATGCACTCAATTTGTGTGATTCTAAGGCCTTAGCACTAATCAAATGTTTTTGTACTCATGATACTTATATTCATATTGAAAATTCTCCTCATAGTTACACTATAGGGAAAACATTATCTGATTTGTATGATAAGATACCTAAACACAAGAAGATAGAAAATCATATGCAGTTGTTTACTTTTTCATTACAGTATGATGGGTACATGAGGGAATACATGTCTAAGTTAAAGAACATTGTTACTAAGTACACTAAGGCTGGGTTTGGAAAATTAGATGATGATCTCATAGTCACTACTGCATTGAAAGGACTACATGGGTCCTATAATAACTCTATAGAAATGTTGCATGTTTTTGACAAGATCGCATGCATCACTTTTGATAATTTGGTTGAGTTTCTCATCCAACATGACCTCTCTCTACCCAAGAAATCTAAGAAAACCAAAGAATCCCATGTTTTAGAGTTTAATCCTAGTTCATCAACATTTAGGCATCAAAAAAATAGAGGGAATAATTATAAACGAGCTTGAGGTTATCGAGGATGTAGACATTAAAATAGAGGTAGAGTTTATTTAAATAAAAAATAATCTATCCATTCTCATTCAAATGAAACAAGTGATAAAGGACATGGTCACAAATCTTATAGGGGTAGAAGTCAAGGTAGATCAGACATTCAATGTCATAGATGTGGGAAATTTGGTCATATTGCCTCTCAGTGTAGGATTCCTTTTGAAAAAATTTAGAGGCCATAAAAAAAGACTAACTCTGCTCAATATGATGACCATGAATATGATGAGTCTAGCAATGTTGCTCATAAATCTACATTCACTACTTTAGGGCACATTTATTATATGGAATATGAGGTTAGAGATGAACTCACAGATGTATGGGTTTTAGATATAGGAGAAACCAAACACATGACATTTAGGTGAGAATTCTTTTGGACTTTTAAAGAGGCTTCTATCTCTAGTTGATTTGGTAGTTAAGTCTATGCATATTCCATTAGGACTTGGATCTATTTAGATTCTTCTTCTTAATGGTTTTATAAAATATTTGGAGAATGTTGGGTATGTTCCCACATTGAAGAAACATCTTATTTCCTTGGTAATTATTCAAAAGAAAGGTTATCAAATTATCATTGAAAATGGGCTCATTCATATCAAGTCAGTGAAGGATGGTTATAAAACCATGTATATAGGATATGAGGATGGAAATTTTTTTAGATTGCATTGTAAAGTGCTTCTTCCCATAATGGAACTTGTGGCTAGTATTGAAATAGGTACAGGTACTATGTCCACACATTGGTTATGGCATCTCCACTATGGACATTTGAATATTCATTCTTTAGTGGACTTATAGAGATATAGTATGGTGAGTGGGTTTCCCATTTTTTGCAAAGATAGTATTTTTTATGAATCATGTGTTTTGAGAAAACAAAATTAGGAAAAATTCCCTAAGAATTCTTCATGGAGAGCTAACAAATGTTTTTAGTTAGTTCATAGTGATGTACGTGACTTGAAAAAGTCATCCATTGGTGGGTGTAGATATTCTATATTGTTTATTGATGATTTTTCTAGGGTGACTTGGGTGTCTTTTATGAAAAACAAATTAGAAGTTTTCATAAAGTTTGTTGATTAGTTACACTTAGTTGAAAAATAAATAGGTTCACACTTAGCCACTCTTTATTCAGATAATGGTGGTAAGTATACTTTGAATGATTTTTTAGATTATTGTTAAGAACATGGCATTCATTGACAATATAGTAATGCTTACATTCCATAGTAGAGTGGAGTATTTAAATGAATGAACAATACTTTAGAGGGTACATCACATGATATGTTACACTATAAATAGCTTGATGATAAGTTTTAGGAAAAATTCATCGGTACTACATTGCATTTGAGAAATAGGTCCCCCACAGCTACACTTTTGGGACAAACTCCATATGAGGCATGGTATGGGTTTGAACCAAAAGTTAAACACTTGAAAGTGTTTGGATGCTTTTATTTTTCCTTAGTTCTCATTAAACATAAAACT
Source organism: Torreya grandis (assembly GCA_037957365.1). NCBI lineage: Eukaryota > Viridiplantae > Streptophyta > Pinopsida > Cupressales > Taxaceae > Torreya > Torreya grandis. The sequence continues at coordinate 223,818 of JARHVA010004232.1, read as the reverse complement.
AAGTTAGAGCTGTAAAGTCAAAAATGCATCTTTACTAGATATTATAAAAATAAAAAGGGGTTTTATTTGATTGTATAGGATATAGGAAAATTCATAGTGAGTAAGGATGTAATATTTGATGAGTTTGGGACTATGAATACTATAGAGATTGATTATCAACTTGACATGTTAGAGAGGAAAAATGCAAAACAAGATAAGGGTTTGAATATTGGGGAAAATTCTTTGAGGTTGTGGTATGAGACTCAAATCCCTTCACTTTCCTCTCCTCCATCTACTAGTTCATAGGTTGATGACTTAGAAATTATTGAAAATTCTCTAAGTCTTCCTTAAAATGGTGCACATGATGAGAACTCTGGTGTTCCTAATTTGAATAATTTGACTAAGTATCCTAAATGGCCTGAAAACACTTTTTATAACTTGAAAGAAGATGAAGTTGGTTTAAAAGGTCCTAGGAGTTTTAAAAAATAGGTAGACTATGCTATGGTTATTACAACTTCTTCCACTAAGCCATCTAATTTTGAGGAGGTATGTACTAAACATGTTTGGCAATAGGCAATGCAAAGTGAGTATGATTTAATACTCAAAAATAATACTTGGGTTTTAGTTGATCCTCCTCCATATGTTCAACCCATAGGATTTAAATGGGTTTATATGACTAAGTATAAATCAGATGGCTCTATTGATAAGCATAAGGTAAGACCTATTTGAAAAAGGATATGTGTAACAAGAAGGTATTGACTATGAGGAAACATTTACAATAACTACCAAATGGCACACTATTCATATGGTAATTGACTTAGTTGCACAAAATGGTTGGAAAGTCCATAAAATGGATGTAAAAAGTGCCTTTTTGAATGGTGATTTACATGAAGAAGTATTCATGAAATAACCACTTGGTTTTGAATAGGTGGGTGCAGAACACAAAGTGTGTAAATTGATAAAAGCTTTGTATGGGCTCAAATAGGAATCTAGGGTGTGGTATGAGAAAATGGATTCATACTTGAAATCCATTGGTTTTTCAACATAGTGAATTTGATGATAGTCTCTATTTTTGAATGTAGAGTAAGAAATTGGTGATTCTTCTTCTCTATGTCAATGACTTATTTATCATAGGCTATGATGAAACCCATAATAAGTCTGTGAATAAAGAATTAAAATATGGGTTTGAGATGATAGATCTTGGTATTCTTTACTACTATCTAGGCATAGAGGTAACTCAGAAAGAGCATAGTATTTTCATTTCACAAACTAAGTATATTTTTAAGTTATTAGATAGGTTTGGCATGAGTGATTGTAAACCTACCCTCACTCCCATAGAAAGTAACTTGAAATTGTCTAAGGATGATAGTAGTGCCTTTTTTGATGGCACTAAGTATAGACAATTAGTGGGAGGTTTGATAAATTTGATGATTACTAGGTGTGATATATCTTTTTTAGTTGGAATTTTGTCTAGGTGTATGCATGAGCCTAGAGAAATTCATTGGCATGCAAGAAAATGAGTACTTCATTACCTTTAGGGAATGAAAACATATGGCCTTGAGTACTGATTTAGAAAGAACTTCAAACTTATTGGGTATTGTGATGTAGATTTTAGTAGATGTGTTGATGATAGAGTGTCCACAACATGATATAGTGGAAAATTCATTAGTAGAATTAGAGTACATTGCATCATAGGATACTTCCAGATAAATTATCTATTTACGATGTATTATTAAAGATATTTAGATTTCTCAGATTGCTCCTATATAATTATACATTTATAATTAAATTATGATCAAGATGTCCAATAATCTAGTATTTCATGCCAAAATAAAACATATGGATGTCAAATATCATTATCTACAAATGCTAGTGGCAAAGAAAGCTCTTGATCCAATATATTACGCAACTATTGATCAGATAGCTAATATTTTCATAAAATCCCTTGTTAGGGTCAAATTTGAAAAAATTATAAAAACTCTTGGTATGTGTCCAAAGACCTGAATTTGGATCATATGGGGGTTAATGCAAAAAAACATTTGAAAAATTAAATAATTTAATAATTTTTAAAAAATTTCAATATTATGTTACTCTAAAGTCTATTTCAAAGAGCATACCTTATACTCTAGAAATTAATTTCACATGAGACTTTTAATTCCATGTGAATTATCTTTTCACCTTGCCCTCTCCCAAATTCACCAAGCTTCCCGTATTCACCATGCTTTCCAAAACCATGATCTGATACCACTGATAGTAAAAGATAACAACCTCACATGAAAATTTTCAACAAATATGCATGTTTTTACAATCAAATATGCTTTTTACAACTTGGAAAGCATATTAAAAGATTCTAAAAAGGAAATATTCCTTTTCAAGAAAGTATACTCATAAAGAAAATTCTTCCAGAAAGGAATATTTGAACCCTTGACCTCCTTGTTACAAAATTTTATTCAAAATATGTCCTTTCAAGTGCTCTATGAACATTTACAAGTTTATAAAGATAGAATTTTCTATATAAACTTGATTTTAGCTCTATGATAATAATTTTTATTTTACTTAGGTGAGTAAAATTAAAAAATCCCATGAAATTTTTTCACCAAATTGAAACATCAATTATTTCAACCTTTAAGTAGGCCCCACCAAATTTATATCAAAACTATATCCAACTTTGCAAAATGAAAATTTTTATTGCCATACTGAGGATTTCAATGCCATGGCTGATCTAGGAAAGTTGGAAAACCTATGACACTCCACTTGGGATATATAAAACCTTTCAAGATTGAATTTTTATATATTTGACAAAAATTGAGATTGACAAAAGCAAATTTGGTTGAGTAAAACTCATTTTTGATGATACAGGACATTGGAAGGCCATACTTCTACAAATTTGGGTTGTATTACTATAAATTATAGTTTTAAAAACTTTTGGTATGGTTTGATAATTGATGAATGATCTCCAAGAACTCAAAGAGATATTATATACTGAGCAAATGGATGTTAAAAACAAATGAAAGCCATTTCAAATAGTGACAAGAATATCCAAAGGAAAAAGGTCATACAAATGGATTTTGGATAGTTTTTAGAGATTTAAAAAACAAGTTTGAATCATTTATAGCTTCAAAATTCAATCTAAAATGCTAATAAAGAAAATTCAATCTAAAATGCTAATAAAGGAGTTTTGAAAGCAATAAAGGGAGTATGACAGACTTGATCAATTATATGGCCATACAAGACCAATATACAAGATTATTTCTTTGAAACTAACATTAACCAATGCATAAAAACATTTGAAAATTTAAATAATTAAATAATTTTTCATTTTTTTCAATATTATGCCACTCTAAAGTTTATTTCAAAGAGCATACCTTATACTCCAGAAATTGAAAAACCAAAATAGGTTTCTTATCATTCAAATCAGACAATGTTTTCCATGCAGTGTAACTATGAGGATAATTTTAAATATGAATATAAGTATCATAAGTAAAACAAAATTTGATTAGTGATAAGGCCTTATAATCATGAAAATTAAAAGTATCAAGTTTAGCTTTTTCTGTTGGCAATGTGAAATTTTCATTCTTAACAATATCTCATAATTTATTAAAAACTAATGAAGCTTCCATCAAACATTTCTAGTCTGAATAATTAAAATCATTAATCTATCACCATCTGAAAGTAAATTTTGAATCTTTGGAATTTTGAACAAAATGGAAGTGTGATAAGAAAAATGTGAGTGCAACTTGATGCAAAAGAGTATGCAAATAACACAACATACACCTCACTTCACAGATAACACATTACACAAAACACTTGATTCTATGGGGTTTTGTACTTAACCTCCACATAGAGAAAAAAGGATATTTTGATGGGTTTTTCACTTAACCACACCAAAAAATCAAAAATACACCCTTATTTCACAAAAGTACAACCTTATTCCACCAAGTACACCCTTATTTCACCAAGATATGCAATAGCAAAAGATAACAACTTCACATGCAAATTCTCAACAAGTATGCATTTTTTTACGATCAAATATAATTTTTACAATTTTCAAAACATATTAAAAGATTCAAAAAATGGAATATTCTTTTTTAAGAAAGCATCTTCATAAAGAAAATTCTTCCAAAAAGGAATATTTGAACCCTTGACCTCCTTGTTATGCAGTTTTATCCAAAATATGTCCTTCGAAGTGCTCTATGAACATTTTCAAGTTTATAAAGATAGAATTTTCTATATAAAATTGATTTTTAGCTCTATGATAATAAAAAAAATTACTTGGGTGAGTAAAATTAGAAAACCTCATGAAAATTTTTGACCAAATTGAAACATCAAATCTTTCAACCTTTAAGCAGGCCCCATGACACCCTAAATTTATATCAAAACTATAACCAACTTTGAAAAATGATATTTTTTATTTGCCTACAATGTTCCAATGCCATACTAAGGATTTCAATGCCATGGCTAATCTAGGAAAGTTGGAAAACCTCTGACACTCCACTTGGGTTGTATAAAACTATGAAAGATTGAATCTTTATTTATTTGACAGTGATTGAGACTGATAGAAGCAAATTTGGTTGAGTAAAACTCATTTTTGATGATATAGGTTATTGGAAGGCCATACTTTTACAAATTTGGGCTGTACTAATACAATTTATAGCTTGAAACACTTCTGGTATGGTTTGAGAATTAATGAATGATCTCCAAGAACTCAAAGAGATATTATATACTGAGTAAATGGATGTTAAAGAAATGAAATCCATTTCAGTTAGTAACAGGAATATCTAGAGGAAAAAGGTTGTATAAATGGTTTTTGGGCAATTTTTGGAGTTTTAAAAACAAGTTTGAATCATTTATAGCTTCAAAATTCAATCTAGAATGCTAAGAAAGAAGTTTTGAAGGAAATACAGGGAGTATGATAGACTTGATCAATTATATGGACATACAAGACCAATATACAAGCTTATTTATTTCAAACTAACATTAACCAATGCAAAAAACATTTGAAAAATTAAATAATTAAATAATTTTTCAAATTTTTCAATATTAGGCCACTCTAAAGTTTATTTCAAAGAGCATACCTTATACTCCAAAATTTGATTTCACATGAGACTTTCAACTCCATGTGAATTATCATTTCACCTTGAATTCTTCCAAATTCACCAAGCTTCCCGTATTCATCATGCTTTCTAAATCCATGCTCTGATACACTAATAGTGAAAAATCAAAATAGGTTGAATCTTATGCCCATTGAGTGCAAGTCCATAAGAATTTTATTAATCACCAAAAATCAAGTGAATATAAAGGGTGCCTTTACTCTGTTAACCCTTTTACAAAGACAAATCAATATTTTATAGGTTTTACTCATGATCGATAAAACCAACTAGTCCTATAACCAACTATTTATGAGAATTCAACCCGTAAGGTAATTCTAGATTAATTAACTCAAACATAAAAACTACCCAAATAAAGTTAATCTAATTTATTTATAGGGGAATCTTTATAAAATATGCATGCCCCATTTACAATTATTAATATAATCAAACATAATAAAATCCTAAGTTAAGTTAAGTTAAGACTTTGGATAAGTCTTAACACCCACTTAGTAGTAAATATAGTCTTCATCCTGTATTCTTTGTTCACTAGCACCTAGTTATACCCTAAAAATCCATCAAGAAAATACATCATAACATAAATAAAAATAATTTATATTACTTGGTCAAGAGACGGTAGGGGGTAATTATCCTTTTCAAATGCTCTATTTAAATTTCTAAATTCAATGCATAATCTAATTTCACCATTATCATTTCTAACTAGAAGTAGGTTGATTACCTAGGTAGAATGTCTTATGGGAAAAATTGTCTTAGCATCTTGTAAGTTATTGATCTCTTTGTATATCATTGGTTTCAAGATAGGATTGACTAGCCTTTGTTTTTGTTTAAAGGATTTCTAGGCTTCTTTTAGAGGTATGGTGTGGGTTATGACTATAGGATCAAAGTTCTTTAAGTCATCATAGGACAATGCTATTACATATTTATACTTGGTTAGAATATATTTAACTCTTTTGGTTTTTGTACTTGTGTAGGCTATACCAATGTTCACCAATTGAGGTTGACCTTGGGATCCCAAGTCAACTACATTGCAATCCTTCCAATCTACCCTAGGGATCTTGATAGTCTTAGCTAGTTTATTAGAATTAAACAACCTTTCTAGGGAAATCATTCCTTTATGGATCTTATTGTCGCTCAATTAGATGACCTTGTTGTCAATCTTATCGTTAACTTTGTCATCATGAAGGAAATTCTCATTGATCTCATTAGTGATGTAAGACTCAAATACCCCTAATTTAGTCATGAAATCTATGATCTATTAATCATCACTGAATGCTTGAAGATGGTTAACATTATCTGGAATGAAGGGACATGGAACTAATTTAATGGTAAGGCTTTATGACCTTGAAATTTGATTGGGCATATGGTTAGTTGCAACTGAATCAAGTTCATCAACAACCTTGTTTTCTTCCCTAGGAATTTTCATAATTTTAAAAGCATTGAAACATTAAATTAAGTCCTGCACTCTAAATTTATACTTATTGATATATGAAAACTTGCATTGACACTTACTTTTGACCTGATTAACTACTAGTTTTGAATCACCAAAAACTAAAATTTCCTTGACCTAATGTTTGATTCCAAATTGTAATCTAAGAATAAGTGATTCATACTCAACCAAATTATTGGTGAATGGTAATTAAAGTTTGTAAGAAGCATTGTATTCCTTCATAGTGGGATTGATTAAAACCACCCATACTCCATAACCTAATTTATATCTAGCACTATTAAAACATAGCTTTCATAATCCAGGCATTGCATGAGATTTTTTAGAGTCACATACATTTGGGGTGTTAACAGTGTAGACACCCAAGTCTGAGTTAACCATGTTGACCCTCTCATTGGTTTAATTATATTTAGTAATCATGTACTTCATCTTGGGCTCCCTCTCTATCTTGATTTTATTGGGAAATCCTTTCTAAGGAAGCCACATGTGTGAACATTCAGTTGACATGTAACCATTCAAGGATATTATCTAATTTCTACTCAACAACATTCCATAAGCATTAATAATTTCTACCAATTTGATGTTAATGAAATTTTAGATCCTTGGGTCATAATCAATCTACATATGAACATTCAATAATTCACCAATTACTTTGACTCTTGATTTATCTGAGTTACAACCCTATCAAACTTAATTGGGGTCAAACCAAGTAAATACTTGTAGGCATGATATTAATAGATGAACTATAATATAACAAGTAATTATGAAAATTATTACAAACTATTCTAACTATAAGTAGGAAAGGTGGAACATTTGCCTTACTCTTGTATATTAAAATGTTAGCATGAGTAGCCTTTTGAGACTTATCAGGCTTCTTAGATAAATATTCCAATAAAAATCCATTTATTTTATAATCTATGTCAATTCATGAAATGTAATGTTAGTTTTATCTTTTTTATGTCCTCTACTATATTATATCCAGTCTTATTAGAAGAATTAGATGTATCAACATTGGGTTTAGAGGTACTTCCTTTAGGAGGCTCTGGATTATTGTTTGATGTAGTATCAGGAGGAATGCCAAAGTTATTTGGTGGAGTTGAGTTAGTCAAAGTTTGTTTCTTCTCCCTATTCCTTAGAGGATAGGTCTACTTTAAATATTACTGAAAAACATGAATCTCTTTAGCGATATCCTTAGGCTCATTCTCTTCGTGAAATGGTAACTCAAATGTCTCCACCATGGGAGTTGAATTAGAAGATTTATATGACATTGAAGAACTTGACATGATCCACCATTATATTTATTAGGGAAAAATTAAAAAATATTTGAGTCTTCTTGAAAAGCATCAAAATCATTATAAAATTTGAGATAATATAATTCACCATGTTTTGAAGTACAATGAATTCTACAATAATCAGGAAAAGCTACATCACTAAGATTTATGTTAGGTAGATTATTATTAGTAGATGAATCATTATTGAAGCTATTGTTTTTTTCATTTTGAAACCTATTTGAAGGTCTATTGAACCTTTAGATAGAGTAATTCTTATTAGAGCTTTCCCTAATATTGCCAACTTACTTTTGCAATTGAAATAAATCAATGCTTAGCTTTTGAACCATCTTCAAGATAGAGTCATTTTCATTCTTTGTTTCCTATAAATTATTCACTTGAGTATTAACACTAGATATAGGCACTAAAGTTATTTTATCTTGTAAATGAGATCCACTTGCAATACCATTCAAGAATCCTAGATTTTAGCTAGGATGAGCATGATTCAAAAGTAATTGATCAAAATTAGAAGCTGATTTAAGGCAGACATATTTTGATTGGCATTGGAAATGAAATTTATAATAGGAAAATTTAGATTATTGTTAGGAATACTATAATACATTTAGCCTTGGGAATTCATCTTATCATTAATGATCATAACTTCAACATAATTTAGGGCTAGTGTATTAATGACCTAAACAGATCTTTATGGAAACATAGAAGCCATGGGATCTAAGGCATCATTGTAAATATCTAAGGATAAAGCCTCATAAGGTCTATAAGTGGATATGGTTCTACTAAATGTTTTATATGTCTTTTAACATTGATAAGTTGATGGTAAAGGACATAAGGATTGATGATTTTGCCAAACCGATTAATGAAGTAATTATTAAAATCATTCCAAATGGCTATGTAGTTTTTAGGAAGGTTAAGGAACCATTCATATGAAACATCTTAGAAAGTAAATGGAAAAAACCTACATGCTATATCTTCATGAATAAAATTAAATAATATTAAAGTAACTTTGAAACTTTTAATGTGTTCTTCATTAGTTACAATGCCATTAAGACTAAAAATAGGCAAATACTTTTCAGGATTATGGAGAAGGTCATGTACCACACCTAGCACATTAATTAAAATACCTCCTACCCAAGCCATCCCTTTATAGGGATTGAACACAAGATCACCTTGAACTAGTAAAGTTGTTTGAGAATTTAAAAGTCTATGCTTACCTTTGGCTAGTCTAACTCTACTATGAACTTCTAATGAAAGAAGAGGAACCCTTGTTTTTGAATGTGACATGGTCCTTATCCTTGGAAATTACATCTTGAAATATTTAAAACCTATTTGAAATATGATGTGTAAATATTATATTTGAAAATAATAATGATCAACTTCACATATTAAGTAAATATTGCATAAATCTATATAAATAATGACAAATTACATTACTCTTTAAATGAATTAGCTCAAAGACATGTTCAAACACATAAGTATGAATGATATTTACATGTCTAAGTTTCATTGAACATAAATTTATAAATATCCAATCAATATTTGAATATAAATAATATTCCTAACCTCAAATTCCTTGGATTTACAAATCTTAAGCTATCTTTACTATAATTTGTCATATATCTTCAATGAATATTGATCTTTGTCTGAATAAGCATAAAGACTAGTCTAAAATGATCAAGATTAATGACCTTTACACAAATATTCTAAAATAAACACAAATATTCAAATAATACATTGATATTTGAAAAAAATTCACCAAAATTAGCAAGGATACCATAAATTCACAAATATTTAACTAAGGCCCTCCTAGTGCAATCAGAATGCATTCCATGTTGATGCCTGGAAGTGTATCACATGTGGTTATTAGTGTTTAAGAAACACTAATCATATTTGAATTTAAAGAATCTAATGCATGAGTTACAAGTTGTGATAATCCTATTATCTTTAGTGGAATAGAGGTAGAATAAGTGGACTATTTCACAAATTTATATTAGCTGGTGGTTGGGAGCCACTATGGCTTAATAGTTGATCTTTGATTTGAAGATATATTATGTTATTTAAAGTGAATTATTATTACACCTAAGTCTAAATATAAACTAAGATGAGTATTTAAAATGAATCTAATCTAAGGTGAATCGATAAAAAAGATCAAAATAAAGGGTAAGGTAGAGAACAAATATGTTTCTTGTCTTTAACCTAAACATTACAAAAAAGTTCAAGTTTCATCTGAACATTCATTTAACCAATATATGGCATGAAGTATCAAAAGCTTAAATCTTATCACACATTAGGCCAACATCTAAGGATAATATTAAATAATTCAAATAAGGACCTGGTTCATTTTAAAGATTCACCCCTGTAAGCAAGCAACATTTAAACATATGCAAGAAGAGTAAAGAAAATGAACTAAACCTTAAAGCTTTCAACTAATCTAACATTAGCACTAATTATCAACTCTGCACTTAAATATGCACATCCAAAATTCACAAAGACCATTCATATCTATGATTTGGAATAGAAAAATGAGAGAGAAGCCATGATATCAATTCACACAAGCAAATGTGGAAAAACTTTGCATAACTCCTTGCTTATGTTAATTTGCTCAAAAGTTACAAATAGTTTTGGCTCAAAAATTCCCCCCTCTTACAATGGACAATACCTATTTATATAGACAATTAAGGAGGTATGCTTATTATTCATGTCAAATATTAAAGATAGCTATACTTTTAAAATCATTCTAGAACTTTTCAAAGACTCCAAATGACTAACCTACTAGAATTGTGCTTTACAAATTGTGCATGCCTTTACAAAGAAGAATATTCTCTTTTCAAAATATTTTACATGCTTAGTTATAAAAAATAATATTCCTAATTCAACTAAATTGAAGACCCCTATGGTCCCTTTGATGTTGAAGTACCCTATTACTGTTATTGTAAAATATTCATTACTCTCACATGATGATCATCTATCAACTTCAAATTGAGAACTGAGTCCATGAAGAGTCTATCCTCCTAAGTTTCTAGGTCTCTAAAGTATTTTTATTCCCTTTCCATGGATTATTTGACACTTATTACATTTTATATCCTTTCATTAGCATTAAATATCATATCCAAGACCCTATTGTTATCATCCCTAGTCTTTCCTTGGCTCTAATTTCTCACTTCTTATATAACTTGGGTAGCTCTCAACTTGAATTTTTCATCAATAATTAGACCTATGGAACTGAGCATGGTGTGATCTATGATAATACTCCCAAGTATCTACTTCATCCTTCTTATTAACTATTTACCATTACCATGAAGGTATTTTTGGACCATTTACTTAGACCTTTGATCTTGTCCACCAATATTTTCATGGCCATGTTCAGGTAAGCTAAGCTTATTATTTAAAAGTTAGGGACTTGATCTTATGTTAAGATACTAATCAAGTCCTTTACTTTACTAATTGAGTTCTTCCACTAGTGGACTAAATTCATAGCCACATTGCCTTGTTGGATCACAAAACCTTTTATATATTTCATTACTTTTAAAGAGTTGAACATATTAAACAAAGAGGCTTCAAACATCTTTATCATAACATTTGGGACTGACAAGATAGCTAGCTTTTAAAAATTCTCTTTTTATTAGTATATGCCTTTGAGGGTAGTTTTCAATTTCTTTACTTGTGCTTGTGATAATTCAAACACATTCTCCTCAAATAAATGGATTTATCTAGGCCTCTATCCTCCTACTAGAGTCAAACTAGTCAATGGTTCTACTTTTGTAAGTTGATATCTTCTCCACTAACCATGACTTTATTATTTATGACCCTCTAAAATTTAGCTATCTTAGGGTCAAATTTGACACCAATTGATGATTGAGTCACTTGTGGTATGGGATATCCATTTGTTTCCCACTTGACTCTCCTAGATCAACCATCCTTCTTTCCTCTTCCTGTTTTAGAGCCAAGATCCATATCTTCACCTAATCATGCAATGGGATAATGTTGGCCTTCATCATTGATAAATGGTATTATGTAGTAGGTAATTTATAAAATTTACCATAGATGAACCATTATGGAATGATTGGATAATGAAATAAATTTTCTTCACTAAAGAGGTTAACTTCACTCAAAGGATGAATGAAAGTTACCTTGGGCTTCTTGGTATTTACTAGAACCATGACCATCTCAACTTTTATTTTGGGGAAATTCATAGAAACTAAATCCAATATTTCCTTCCCATTTTCCTCTTTTATTTCCTCCATTTATGCCTCTTCCTCATTAGAATCATAAGAAATGGACCATATCTTAAGTTCATCCTCAACTATCTCCGCAAGATCTAATGCCACCACATGAATTTATTCAACATGCGGTCCTTGCTCTTTTTCTTGGGATGAAGATGATGCAATATCATCTATTCTTCATTCCTCTAGTCTTTTTTTAACTTGTGCCTCAGGTCTAGACTCTATTTGTATCTGGGCAAGTAGAGGTCTAGTAGGTTCACTGCTTAGTAAATGGTATTGCCTTAGCCCAAAATTCCACCTGTCATCATCCCTTTTTTGTTCCCTCAACATCCTACATTCAAGTTTGATGTTGTGTTCTTTTAATCTCCTAGCGACATTAGAGATTGAAGATGATTTTGTATAAATAGGGTCAAAGGGACTAGGTTGGTGATCATAAGGTACATTTATTCCTTTAGCCTTTAAATGCTCCTTAAATTTTCCATGGGGGTCCCATTTCATTATTTCATCTAATTTTAGATTAAAGGATGCCCTATGTTTTGAATTAGCTTCAATATTATCCCATTGTACAAAGATATTTTTACCAATGGTTATGAGGAGGTTATGAATTAGTCCCTTCCTTTTGGTCCTACAAATACCATCTATCCCATTATAGCTTTGGTAAACTACTTCTTGCTCTACAAACTTATTTTTCACATAGAGTGGTAATCTAAGGGGAGTGCATTGGGTTCCCTCAATCCTGATGATTGTAAAATAGGGATATAACCATATATCCCTTATGGATTCAATATTTTTCTTTATTAGGGGGATGAATCCCATCATTGGGATCCCTATGATGGCCCTTGTAAGGGCTAGGTAGATAAAATCACAATGAATTATACATGATCTCTATATTTGAATATATGTATTTTGGAATAATATTATGAAACTATTTATGCTTCATTAGATGATCACTCCCTAAGGTTGGGAATATTGGTTGTAGCAAGAATGGAATCAAGAAGGTATGACATCATATGAAATTGGGTTTTCTTCCTTTTTACAATTACAAATATCTATCTACTTAGAGAAATTCTAATTACCTCACTTAAAGGATGGGTGATCTATTTCTCAATCATGAAGTAAACAAGGGCACCTAAATTTGGTCTAGATAAGTAGTGGTTGCATTCCCACATAACCTATTCATCATAGTCATGATCATTCAAATCTCAATTCTTAATTTAGTAATAGGGATGTTTTTGTTGAAGTTAAAAAATACTTAATTCCCCAAAATATAGCCATAGGGCAAGGATGCTTTTAAGATCATTATCTCTGGCTTAGGTATTGATGAAAGATAGGTATATTTATGGTTTAGGCAATTTGTAGTAGTTTTCAAAGGATATAAGAGAAATTTAAGCCATTTTATTTTGAGTATGTCCATTAATTAGTATGATTTTATTAGTTTTAACATCTTTAAAAATAGGGGAAAGAATGTCTATGCAGTGGAGTACCTCAAGATTCACTACTACACAGTGGAGACTAGTAATTTATATAGTAACCACATCATAATATCACCTCCTATCAGTCACATTCTCCTCATCCTCTCTAGTGATGGTTGGTTATCCTTTAATGGTCCAAAAAATCTTTGCCTAATTGTTATCTCTTGTATTCAGTAGGGTGACATAAAATGTTGTGTCTTTGAAAATCCTCCCTTTTACATCTAAAGTCAAACAAAGATCCACATTATCCCTAGACACATCTTTTTAGGATACCATGGCTATGAAATTGTTAAATTTATAACTAGTGGATTATACTCTAGTTTGAATGAAATTATTCTTACACAGATGATAATTTTCTTCTTCTTGTCTTGTTTAAAATGATCATAGGGTCAAATTGTAGATTCTACTCTTGTTAGGGCTTTTCTGAAGTTATCCTTAGTGCTTTAATGATGGTAGATATTTAAAATGGTGATATTCATGCCTTAGATTTTATTTGGATTGTGTATTTATACCTTTTCCTTTTTTGGGTCCACAAAATCTTCAAATTTGTCATGTCTTGCTTATGTGGCATTGTCATGGCATCTCTATGGCATGCTAGTCATTAATATTTAAAATATGATTTTTTATCACTTTTGGATGCATGTCAATATTTTATTGGGCGTATGCCCTTTGTAAATTTTTCTTCACCTTGCATTGTTAGATCTACTTGCATGGATCAATATGGTCCATTGATCTTAATATAAGAAATTAAACTTCATTAGTTATTTTATCATATTCCCATGGTTGTGACACTTATCACTTCTACATTTTTTCTAAGCTTAATTGAAATGTCAACATTGATCTCACATCATTGATCTTGATTTCACAGATCAATCACACTCCATTGATATTTATCCACTAGGTTTCATCTTTCACTCCACAAACCATTGATCAAAATATGTACACTCAACTACATACCATCAATCTTTAGAAGATGATCAAGATTTAATTTATGGCCCATAGTTTTGGCACTTATCATCTCTACATTCATTCCCAAGGCTTCTAACTTTTCAACCTTCAATATGCACTATTAGATCTTGTTTGGCTAAATTAATGTGCTCTGTTAGATCTCAATATAAGGGGTGAAATACCATTGGCTACTTACTATCCTTATACCATAATTGTGACACTTGTCACCTTCTCACTTATCCTAGGGTTTTATTAAAGTCTTGACTTAATATGCATCATCGATAAAAATGTGTATGATTATCCATGTACCATAAATTTTTGAGGACATTCTCAACCTTTAATCATGAGTTGTGGGCTTAACACTTGTAGCTTCCTCACATGCTCTATGTCCTTTGAATTATCAACATTGATCTCACTCTATTGGATCTTCTATGCTTGATTTTATATGCATAATCAATCTTGAAAATAATAAAATAAACTAAGTTAGGCTCAAGAAATATAGGTAACTTAGGTTAAATATGTTAAACTATGGTTTTATTCATGTTGATAAACATGGTAAAACCTTAGGGTAAAATCTTAAGATAAGTTTCAAAACATAATAAAGGGACCTCACATTTAGCTAGACCATGCCAGTAATAAAATGGACCAAGGGGCCACAAGATAGAAAGGGACCAAGCATACAAATTTTAGACTAGGGTTTGGTCATGTTAATAAAAAAACTAAACCTTAGAATAAAAATTATACTAATTCCATGATAATATAAAGTGTTCCCATGCAAACTGGATCCCACATAAATTTTAATTTAGTTTGAAAGGGATATAGGTTAAAACATTAGATCAAGGTTTTTTTAACATGATTTAAATGAAGATATTATTAATCTTTGACAAACCAAAGGCTAGTAAAAGATCAATTTAGCATTAAACTTCCAAAACCTTGAGCATGTTCATTCCAAAAGAGATTTTATTGATCTTATAATATAGAAACATAGGAAAAAACCATTAACAACATTAGAAGGGGTAAAATAATGATTACTTGAAAATATGCCAACTAATCCAAGTAATAACTAGGTGTGGATGATCCTCAAGTAAAAATAATGTGAAAACATGCTTGTGGTACTTTGATCAAGTGACTTTTCAATTCTTAACTCAAATTTGCCAAATTTGAAACAAGGGTCCCAATTTTTTAGGAATGGGGGGATATTAACCTCAACACAATGGTCTCTTGTGATGGAGTGGTGGATGTCATGGGGAGAGTGATTTGGGTGGACTAGACATGGAATTGTGGGGTTAGCATGGCTATTTCCACCTTCATGGATGCCCTCTTCCTTTTTAATGATCTAACAGTGGCAATACCATAATGAATATTGGAGGTTGTGAGGATAGAAGTATATGATGTGGGTGTGTAAAATGCATCAATAGTGGTGGTGGATGGATAAATAGTATAAACATCCTTCTCAACCTTTGGGGTGAGTAATGGGAAATGCAAGAAAGTGGAAGAGATGAATGGATCATCAGAGGTGGAAGTAGGAACTTCCACCTTTAGAGTCTTAAAAATAGATGATATAAACATAACACAAAAATGGAAATATAAGTATAAATTAGGGTAGTGGTCTCAAAAAATTGAGTACCTCTGGTGTGCTCCACATCTAGTTCTTTCCCTTTATTATATTTAAGTCTCAAAGCCTTATCTTTCTCTAACTCTATTTCTGCACAAGAAATCTCTTCTTCCTCTACCACTTTTATTTTTTGGGGAATTATGGGTGGTCTCTGAGGTTGATCTATTGTAGGACTTCCTATGGGAGTCTTTGGCTATGAGAAGGAACCTTACTAGGCTAAGAGAATGGATTCATCTATTGTTACCACTGAAGATGTAGAATCTTGTTCCTAGGGAATAGATGTATGCATCTAAATTATTCTAGTAGTTAGTTATTCTTATCTTTTCTCTTACTTATCATAATAATCTAGATTGATAGGGTCTCCTAGAGCTCCCCTGGGGTTAGGTTCACTCAACCCAAGTTATTTTTTAACAACCTTTAACTTGAAAGGGAGTTCTTATGATGGATCCCCTTACTACTTTTATTATTCTACTATCTGACCATTCCAAAAATTTGAGTGTGTCCACCCTACATATAGTGGTATCTTTCCATCTAGTTCCCTCATATAGATTTAAGGTCCATGTTTTATCACCCTCAAGTGATCCTCCTTCAAACCAATAACCCTTGCTCTCTCCAAAAGATCCTCATCATTTTGTGCATTCATGAACAAGAAGTCATAAGGATAATGGACATGATTGTAGGGGATGATAAGGCCTTGGATGTGCTTTTGGTTTGCTTCATGAGGATCTTAGTCCCTACGTGGGGCTATGGAAAAATTATCTCTTCTTTTTTCCACCCATGTCCCCAAAGTGCTTCCTCATTATATATACCATTCTACTAATAACCATGTGGTGGCAAAAGAATATGATTTTCTTTACCCTAGTTACATCCTCCTCTATTCTCCACCATAGTTGGAAAGAAATTTCTTATTTAACAAATTTATGAGTTACATACTTTGGGAGGCATAGGGGATGAACCTTGTTTCACCACATCATGATAATAGTGTAATATATATATATAAAATAATACCCCCTCATATAAAACATCTTCTCAATGTTGACTCCAACCCTGGGTATTTTATGAACCATGGATTTCTTGCCAAATTTGAGGATAAAAATCCTCAAAAATCCTCACCATATTCTTAGTATACACATAAATGTGCATAAATTAAAAGTGATCACAAATTTGATTTTTTGTGTAGTCGGTGGCTAAGCTCCATAGCTCGTTAAGGACTTTGTAGATTATTCCCATGATGGAATCTAATAGATATGACATCATATAAAAGGGTCCCACCAGAGTGGGCTACTTATCTTTGTGAATTACCTATTATCTCAAATTAAAATTGATAATCTCACCCAAAATGAACATGGCATCACTAGTTAACATCATGTGAAATAACAGTACCTAGTCTAAATTGAGGAAATGGATACTAGGTATACCATAAAGTATATTGAGTAGTGCCATGCCAATACACACTTCTATCATGAACTTGTTTATAGGAGTGGGATTCTTAAGATTCTTGCCCTTGAATGTGATGGTTTCATTTGGGAGAAGCCATGAAGACAACACCTTTTCCATTGTATTACCCTGATTCCACTAAACTAATATGTGATTATAAAAATAAGAATTTAGTGTTGGTAATGATAAATACCTTTGGAAATATACTCTTATGACACCTTCTACAACTTTCATATTACTAATATGATGTAGGAAAATGTCTTGCATGACTTTGCCTATGAAGAAAAAATCATTAAGGAGGTCAATGTATGGCATCACTTCAAGCTTGGTAGCAACAAAATGAAATACTTGTATTTTAATGGCCAAAAAATCCTTGATGAATAGTCATTATGAGGGAGAGATGTCCTTCCAATGAAAATATATCAATTGAATCAATGACATCCCATAATTCTAAATAATTTTGGTACCTATTATTGTAAATGGAGACATTAAGGACCATATCCATAAATTATGTTCAATCCTTAATCAAGAATGATGAGGGTATAAATACAACTCTATATGATTTAGATGAGGATTCCATTATTATTTACATATAATTATCAGTGTTGATAGACTTTTCTACATGCTCTATGTGATCTATGAAAAATTTTCACTTCCACTAGTCATTGGTTTTGCTCACAATACTCTCACAGGTAGATAGGGATTTTGTCCCATAGGATAGTATTTGAATTCAATTGTAAGTTAATTTTTAATAAATGAAAGCTTTAATGTTTCCACATCGTGTATATAGATTTTAGTATAAAATTCTAGTTCATTTATTATAAATGACCAATGTTCACCTATTTTGTATTTTCTACATTGTTTAAATCTTTCATTAATCTTAGTTAGTAGGTAGCTTTAGAAAATCATTAGGAAGTATTTTGGATTTTTTGACTAAGTATAACATGCTTTTTTAATTTAAGAAATAGGTATTTGGGCTTTATGTTGGGACCAACCTTTACAAAAGACCCAAACAAAAACCATGAAGACCTAATTCCCATTGGACAAAATGTTTGAAGCATATATAAATATTTATGATCTATTAGACAAAATTTCTATAACAAAAAACCCAAAGAGAAAAAATTCCATTGGAAAAAATATTTGAATAAAAATTTTGAAGACCAAATTTATTAGATAAAAGTCCTACTGGCTAATTTTGGCCTACATATGGAAATGTGCCTAGATAGACCAGTTTCTAGAGGTCTTGGTATGGGGTGATCAACTAAGAAGAGTTATATATGGAATGAGTGGAACTAAAGTGAGATAAGAAGATCACATATTTCTTGCAAAGCTTTTGAAACACTTTAAGCAAGCTTAAAGTGTGATTTGTTGATTTTTGGAAAATAGGCTTAAAAATAGATTTAGGATTACAAAGTGAAAAGACCAACAGGTTTTCAAGGTGTTTTAAGAATTTATGGGAATGAATAAAGAGTAAAAAATTCTTATAAGTTCATTAGAGCCTTATAAAAAAGACAATAATTCTTGTACAAGTCTAGAAGGACTAGACCATCACAAGGGCATCATGCAAAAATGGATATATCAACTTGATTTTGCATTTAATAAATGTACTTGGGAAAGCTTGTCATGCCAAAAATATCACATGGACATAATGTTTTTCATGTCATGAAAATTATCTACAAATTTCATGTCTTGATTTTTTGTCTATCTCAATATCTAAGTCCTCCAAGTTAGACTTGTAAAATGAGACATTCATGAGGACGTCAAGCTAAATCTATGCTAATTAAACATTTAAATTTAAAAATACTTAAACTAGCATGTAAAAATCAAATTTATCCTCATGAAATAGTTTTTTGGATTCAAATGATCCAAGATCAATGGTTAGCATTTAATCGTACAAAATATCCAATGGCAAGCAATTATTCTAACAATGTCAGTGGGTCCCAAAGATCTAACGAAGTGCATTTGATCATGCATATAAGATCAAATATGATCATCAATTCAAAAGGTCAGTATTTATGTCTAGTTTATAAGTGGAAATATCTCATGTTCCTAAGCACAGATCTAATGGTGCACAATGACTAACAAAGTTAGTGGGTCCAAGTAGATTGATAGTGAATGATCACTCATACAAAGTAGATCTAATGGTGAGTGATGGGTCAAAATATCAGTGAATATTAAAGACAAATGCATGGGTAAAAATTTTCTCAATCATGTTCAAATGATATAAAATCTATGGCTTATGCCTATTAATTTGATAAAGCAAATCTAGTGATGAGCAAACAAGTTAATCGATGGTCAAAATTAAAAGTCAAAAGTAAGGGACTACATAAAGAACAAATGAACAAACTAGAGAAATTTTCAAAGGCATATGTCAACATTAGATTTAATTTAAACATCCTTAAGTATAAGATGTAGTTATATTGTTAGGGGTTGTTAACAATGAAGTTATAATGCCATTGAATCCTAGTATAGACCATTGGTCGAAGATATAGAACATATAGGGTCCATTTTCTAGGGTTAAAATATTTTTTCTTGACTATGATCATTAATATTTAAAGATGATCTTGTAGACATCCAATTCCTAACATCATTTGTTTTGAAATTGTCAATCTTACTTGAATTTCACTAATATGCACATTTTAGGTTAAAATCCATAAAACACCCTAAATGGTTCAAACTTGTCACTTACAAGTTCTAGTTTAGGTCAAAGTATCCCTATATAGGTCAATACATTTTATGGGCCAACTAACTTTGATCAAATAATTTTGAGTCAAAATGACAAATTTTCCATTTAGTGCTCTGGATCACTCTTTTATTCTAATTCATTAGCACACATCATGTACCTTCATTATTTGGTTTTGGCAACATCCTAAATGGGAATGCAATTCTAACACATCTAGCATCACCTTCCAATTCCTCTCTAGTCAAATTATTATCTAGTAATATGACTTTCTGACCATTTTGATTAATTGTGCACCAATTTCCAAAGAATTGCACTAAACTTGATTAAATTTACTTAAGATAATTATTCTAATTTAAGAGTTTAAGTAAGAATTTCATAGATATTTTTGAATATCACATTTTTAAAAAATTATTTTGAATATCTGTATCACCTAGTGACATCATCTATGGGGTGGCATCCATCAAGCCATAAGTGCATAAAATATCAGGGTTATGGGTCATCCATGCCTAGTTAATTCCTCCCATGCCTCTTTAATGCTTATTTATCTTAAAGATATTTATGAGTTTAATTCCAAATATTAGTATTATCCATGGCCTCACATCTCAATCTTGAGATGGATGGTCATGGTTGATCCTAACCAATCTCAAAAATCTATAAATAGAGAGGCCATGGACATGAATTTTAAGCTTGACTTATGTAAAGTTATTATGCAAAATTGTCTCCACAATCCTTTGAGATAGACCATTAAAAGTAGTTACAAGCTTAATTGATAGGCTGGTTTAGTGATTTGGAATCATGAGCCTAGGTTTTAGGTAGTGTTCTTGAGAAATTGGAGGAGGTTGCCACCTTTGTTGACAAAGACAAGGATGCAGGAGAACATGATTTTGAGCCACATGGGTATGGTGATTCCATTTGGGAAGGTAATATGATGTTTATTTTCTTTCATTTAGTTCTTGCTATGCTTTTTAATTCCCATAGGAATAGATAGTCTTAATTAGTTTTTAATGCATTTTTCATGATTTATGGACTAATGTTTGAATAACTTGCTTTGTAATCCTCTCTACATCTTGGCATGCTTGATGGGACAAGATATATCCCACACATGAATAAGATCATTTTTTAGCTTAAAAATCCTCATTTGGATCATTAAAACTCTTGAAATTTGATTTTCTAACTTTGTTTTGCCATTTTTATTTGTCATGGATTTACATAGTAACTGATATCAGTTAATAAAACTGTCATCAGTTGGATAGATGTCATTGGTCATTATTGGTATAAATGATGTCAGTTAGATAACTGTTATTGGTTAGTAAGTGTAACCATCATTGATTATATAACCAATGTCAGTCACTGTGTTTCTCTTAAAACACAAACATGAGAGCTATTTTTTTGAAGTTCATTATTTCAAACCCAAAATAGCTTCAAGGATAATGGACATGCTAACATTTTTTTTGTAGGACCAAGCTTGACATATTGCTCAAAACATGTTTAGATCACCTTTTTCTTGCTTAAAAATGAATTAGGAACATTATTTTGGTGCTTAAAATAACATTTAGGTGATTAAGTGAGTTTTTAGAATTAGTTTTCAAAGTTACAACTAAGACCAAGTGGTCAAATGAACACCACCTCATTTTCCATTTGGGCTTAAAAATGAACTCACCTTTCCAAGTTTTTTGTATTTACTTAGTTGTTTAAGTTAGATTTTGCTTGGCAAAAAGAGAGATGCCACATGTATGCTCTTCCATTTTTCCCCTTTAAGGAACCCTTGGAATCAAAAGCACCATTCCTATTTCAAGTAGCCTAGTCTAAGGATTAGAAAGAATGTCATCTAAAGTGATCCCCAAAAACTTATTAAAGTTTGGGTGATCTTTAAAACAACCCTAAAGTCTTTATATTTTATGCTTTCTTTATTTTTATGTAAACTTGGCTTGTGAGGTGGATGTCTTTACCTCCCATGTTTTCTTTAGGGAAGCTTTGACCTGAGGTTTCATCTCCCAACATTGATTTCATTTGGCTCCTAATTGAATTTATGCATGGGATGTATCTACATTTAGACATCACACTAAATTGAGTGAACATTAAGGTATAATGGTTGTAAAAAAGACTAGACCTTTTAACAAATAGCCAATGCTGTGGTCACCCAATTTCCATGCTTTTTTTTGCATCATTTGACATGAAAGTCATTATACAATTAATTCCCTTAGAATGATCAAAACCTTGCTAGTTTAGTAGACCCCACTTTGCCATACCTTGTTATTTAGACTTAAGACATTTATTTTTTGTCATTATCTTACTTGGTCTTGATTTGTGTCTAAAACTTCTTATTAACTCAATAAACTTAACCAAAATACATTTCCTCAATTTTCTTGAGCAAGGGAGGCATTACGATGTCCAATTAGAAAATTCACCTTTTCCTTGTTCAAATTATTATCAAAATCTTTGTGTCATGTCATCCACTTTGTTGTAGTCATGCTACCCAATTAAGTCTAGATATTTTACCCAATTTGTTTAAATCCTTCATTTATAATCCATATTCGAAATTGAACCTTTCTAAGTTCGAAGGGTTGGTGTGTCAAAGTGGGTTCACCATTTGTGTAGTAAGCTTGTTGTAACTTGGGTTAAATTTTTCATTTGGATTAAAGGTCATTGATTAAGACTCAAAATCACATTATCATCTTGGTGGACTCAAGTCATCTTATGTATCACTCATGCTTTGAGTCCTAGAACATATTTTATCCTACTGAAATCATGCGGTAACATTGTGCTACCTATTTAGTCTTAACTTTATACTAAGTGATTCACGTATGTTTTTACATATTAATTTGCCTAGTCCATCTTGTCTTCTTCATAATCAGGAGAGATTTATTCAAAAATTCTAGGGTCAACTTGTCAAATTTGAAACTAGCTTTGAAAATATAGGTGTATCACAAAAATCTAGGCTTTGGTGTACTAGTTTTCACCTTGGGTCTTTGAGTTACCTTACCCTCTTCCGATCTATATGATTTCAAATTTACCAAAGGTTAAGTAAACTCATGAAAAAAATGTTCTAAATTGTACATGGTTTCAAACCACCCTCCCTTATAGTCTCATTGGTAACTTGGTTATTTATTTAAAAGAGAGCCAAAGCATACTTTGTTTGGTTGCCAAGCATTGGTCCAAAATTAGTCAAACACATAGAACAACTCTTTTTACACATGACTCAAAGGTTCACTCGTAGTGGGGCCTCTTATAGACTTAGTTATGAAGATGATAAATTTTATTATGGTCAAGATAACATCATTATTTTTGATGATATCCCCATAATAGTAGGATCTAAAGATGATTACAATGAATACCAACCCCAAGAAGATCAAGATGAAGCCCTTCTTAGATTGATAGAATTAGGGGTTAAACTAACTTCTAAATTTCTTATAGAACAATTACATACCTTAGTTAGATAGGGAGAACAATAATGACAAGAGAAATATTTTGCACGAATAGACATACCTTCTTCCTCCTAAAGAAAAGAAATACAAATAGAGTCAAAACCCATAAATCTAGATCATCTAGCTAAGATCAAGATAATAAGTCAATGATATATAGATCAACTTGTCACAGACTTAACTGACTCCATAGTTTCCACTTGAATTCATATTGATGCTTTGAAAAAAGAAAGAAATGTGTTTGAAATTACACAATAAATATTAGATGAGGGAATTACCATTGTGGATCAAGGTAATCTAAATGAATAGTTAAATTCATAAGAGACCTTACAAAGTGTTCCATTTGATATAAAACATACATTCTTCAATCATCAAGAACCTCTTATTACTTTATAAAATAAAAAACCAAAAAATTTAGTTCAAATTGAGGATATCCCTCACAACAAATTGGCTAGTTCTTTTCAACCAACACAAAAATTGGTAAATAGACATAGAAATTTCCAAAATCAATAAAGTAAAAAACAACCAAATTTAGGGAATGTTTTACAATCCAAGAATCAACAGCCTATGTTCTCCACTCAAAGATAAAATAATAACCAAGTCATGGATTGAAAGATATACACTCCTTATATATCCACACAAAACTAGGGGCACATTCCACCCTAACAACAATACAACTAGGGGCACATTCCACCCCAACAACAATAAAACTAGGGGCACATTCCACCCCAATAGTAATGAAACCAGGGGCACATTCCACTCCAAAAACATCTTATTCAATCCATAAATGCACCAAACATGCAAGAATAGAATTCTATGAAATAAATTATTCAAATATTGGAGATGAATAATAGAGTCAAAAAGTACAAATTTGATGAGATATACCCATATCCATTTGATTTATCTATTCTCCAAAACCCCTTTCCACCTCATTTTTAAGCACCTAAATTTGACAAGTATAAAGGACAAGGAGATCTGCATGAGCGCACATAGGCATTCTTTGTCTTATGTTAAGAGGTTTCTTATAGTAGCAAGTACTTATTACAAATATTTTCATGAAGTTTAGTGAGACAAGATCTTGATTGGCTACTTAAACTACCCAAGGGATCAGTTGTGGATTAGACTGACTTATTATAAAATTTTGTTAATGATTCTCATTTAACATAGAACATGAATTAACCATTTTTGACTTATGTAAATCCAAGCAACGTGATGGTGAAAGTTTCACCACATATCTACAAAGGTGGAGACCATTGGCATGCCAATTTCAACATAACTTGCTAGAGAAATAGTTGGTTGATATATTTGCATCTTAAAGTTATTCATAATCTATGGTTAGCTTGTGCTAACTTATTTTAAGAGATTATTGACAAAGGAGTACAGATTGAGAAGGCTCTTATTGTTAAGGGCCTTGTTAAGATTTTTGCACAAGGTCAAGCATCTAATCAAAATAAATCACCAGTTCAAATAGTTATATAGGATAAGCCTAAAGGCTTTAGAAAAAATAATAACATGGTTAGAAATGGGGTGACTAAAATAAGACATGTATAAATGGTATAGGCTATGCCTCCTCCAAATGTACAATTAACTCCCCCAAATCCACTACCTAATTTATAGAGACAACCTCCATGAAGGACATTTCATAACAATTTTAGAGTCTTTAGCAAGTTATGAGAATCAGTTGAAATAGTACTACAAAATCTTGTTGTAGCTAGTTTAACTATATTACCAGTACCAAGGTTATTTCCTCAAGATCAACCAAAACTAGATTGGTACAAAGAGAATAAATGGTGTAACTTTCATCATGTTACTGGTCATGGTGCATATCATTGCATTCAATTATGACATCTTATTTAGGACTTTATTGAAAGTGGTGAACTAAAAATTAAGTTGCCCCTAATAAAGACACAAATTAGGATATGGGAATCTAAAAATACCCCTTTCCTTGACATGATCCACCACCACCAAGAAATAATCAAAATGGTCATAATCAGGGATATAGGTAGAATACAAAAAACAACAAGGTCAAAATCATAATGAGAATAATCAAGATCACGATGCCTATACCAACAATGTGTCTTATAACAATCTATCTTATGACTATAATAATACTTTGAGAGGCATTTTTGTATCCCACATTACCACTATTACTATAAAACCACATGACCAATCTCATGTTCCTTGTAACATGGGACCCATCATTATAGGTTCAACACCCTCTCCCCTAGTAATACTATGTCAGATTCGCATCATCATGTTGTGACTCCATTTACATGGGTTACTAATCTTGAACAATAACACCTTTCTTATAATTATAAAGGCTCCTCATTGACCCAAAATTTTATTAATACAATTAGTCACTCATGAGTCACCATCCAATACCCTTTTCCTTCCTCTTCTAATTATAATAACTCCTTACCACCTCTAGGTTGTGTAGTCCCAACTAGACGCCCATGAGTTACCATCGAAGGGCCCTTCACCCACTTCTTCCATAAAACCCAATGAAAACATTGTAATAATGGTTCTAAAGCCAAATATTATCCCAAAAAATACTAAAATAGTCTAATCCATAATTTAAAGGCCTTATAGTCTAACAGCTCAATTAGATAAAACCCCTGCACAAATTTCTATATTAGAAATCTTGCAGATATCTAATGTCTATAGAACCATCTTCAACAAAATTTTGTAAGAGTCTATTGTGATTAATGATATAAACCTTGATCAGTTCTAAAACCTAGTTGGATACTTGTCTTCATTTTAGAAAATCACATTTGATCAAAAAGTCATGTCCACCCTCGACCCAAACCATAATAACCCACTATACATTGAGATAATCATTATTGATCACAAGATCAAGTGGGTTATTATAGATAATGGTTCAGGTATGAACATCATATCTCTTAAAATGGTATGATTATTAGGCTATATGGATAAATACATTTAGCTAGAAACTATTACAATCAAGGCTGATGACAACACTAAGAGGGAGTCATCTGATACAATTTGGTTGCTAGTCATGGTTGGGTCTATTTCTCATCACACATTATTCCATATTATGGATTTTGAGATTCCTTATAACATAATTCTTGGTCATCCTTAGATCCATGAAGTACAAATAGTTCCATCTACTCTTCACCAATGCATTAATTTTCCCTATGATGGGATTAAGGATACTATTCCCACTTATCAGTATCCATATCAATATTGTAAACCCCTTAAAGTAGAATTTTTTAATTATAACTATTGCCCAAGTTTTTACTTCACTACAATGAAGAAAAAATCCATCATTTCTAATCTATCTCCATCTACTTATATAGACCCTGGTGATCTAGCCTCCACTTCAGCTGATCAATTTCCTATAGCTTTGGCTAAGTAGGTTATTATTAAAGATGTAGGCATTTCCACATACCATCTAAAGGATGTCCTCAATATTTCAAAATTACCAACATCCCCTAAAACATTTGGTAAGCCTAAAACTTCTCAAATTCCTAAAAGACCCAATCAAATTTGGTAACCAAAGAAGAAAGAACCAAAACCTCTTATGGTTTTTGTACCTACAATCATACCAAAGAAGGATTGAGAGGGTTTTACTGAGGGAGATTGGTTATGTTTTTAAGGCCTTGCTTATTATTTTTAGAATCCAAAGTATCCTATCCCTAAAAATCTAATAGATCATCTTGCCTATACAAGGAAAGGCCTTGGTCCATAGGTGCAAAGAATTTTAGAACCCTTATTAGTTGGAGTTGTCAATTGGAATCATGGTCTCAAATTTAAACAACCAAAAGATGACCTCATGACATTTGATAGTGGCTCTTCCAAAGTGACTAGTAGTGCGAATCTTAGCAATGACATAACATGCCATTATAGCCTTTTTAATGATCTTGCTAACTCATATTTATTTGATTCAAATTCCATATTGACCATAACGCCTATTGAGCTTACCATCTTGAAGCAAAAACCCATCCTAGTGGTGCTTCCCTTCTTGAAGTAGGATATTATATATTTACCATTGGCATTTCCCATCCTAAACCAAACCCTCACTATAACCTGTGCCTTTGCCATCTTGAACTCATAGATTAGGATCAACAAAATTTGGTCATATGCCTCAATGAGTTTCAAAATGAAGAATCGATTGTAGAATACATGGGCCTACAAGATGCATTCCCCATTGGTGATCATAACTAGGGTTTTGATTTTTCATTGGATCTTTCTACCTAATTTAGAGAGCAAGAAAAATTTCTTGGTCATAATAAAGAAAAAACATTGAGATCTTTGGGTGAAAACCTCTTTGAGACACTTGTCGATCAGGGAAAAAGTAAATAAAAATACAAGCCTTCGCATGAAAACCTTTTTTAGGTGCTCCCAAATGGGAAAGTTTGATCATCCCCTCAGGACATAGAAATTCCATCTAGCCCAAGTTCCATAAGTAGTACAAGCATCTCTTTAGAACAACATCAAATATCTGAGCATCTTGCTCTTGAGTTTCCATAGGTTTTTACTAATTGGCCTTTACTTAAGAAGGTAGATTCTAATTCTTCATATTATCTAGATCTTTGGAAGGAACAACAAGAATATATAATAGAGGAAAATGATCATGACCATACATTGCCTATAATTATAGAGGATGGATCCACACTATGTATGGAGAAAATAATAGAAGTGAATTTAGGAACCTATGCGGATCCAAAAATTGTTTATCTTGGAGCTTCCCTTACTGAAGCAAAATGTGAACATATTATATCCATTCTTAAGGATTATATAGACATCTTTGCATGGGCATACTCTAACATGCTAGGCTTAGACCTAGATTTAGTTATGGATCATCTTATTATTCACCCTGGTACTAAACCAGTTAAAAAAATTAAGAAACATGTATCCATGCATCACCCTTTTGGTTAAGGTTAAGTTGGAAAATTTGTTAGGAGATAATTTTATTAGACCACTAGACTAATTTTAATGGGTTTATAACATAGTGCTAGTGAATAAAAAGACCCCAAACATACATATTTTTATTGATTTCCATGATATCAATAAAGCATGACCCAAAGGTGATTTTCCTCTGCATAACATCGACTCAACTATAAGGTATGAGATATAATCCTTAATGGATGGATTTTATAGTTATAATCAGATCAAGATAGCCCCTAAAGATCAGCATAAGATTGTGTTCACCACTCCATGGGGGACATTATGTTACCAAGTCATGCCATCTAGTTTGAAGAATGTTAGAGCCATATATCAACATGAAATGACTATCATTTTCCATGAAATGATGCATGACATTGTCAAGGACTATTTTGATGATATACTAGTAAAATAAAAAACAAGAGCTAGACATCCTGACATTCTACAAAGAATATTTGAGGGGATTCATGAATATAAAGTCCACTTGAATACTAAGAAATGTGTCATTGGAGTCAAATCAAGAAAATTACTAGGGTTCATTGTATCATAATGAGGGATCAAATTTGACCCTATAAAGGTCAATGCTATTATGGAAATGCCTCCACCAAACAATCTTAAATAGTTACGAGGTCTACAAGGAAATATCCAGTCTATACACAAGTTTATTTCTCAATTAGTAGATAAGTGCCACCCATTTACTCATATCTTAAAGAAAGGGGTAACATTTAAGTGGGATGAATATTTTCAAATAAAATTTACAAAGATTAAAACATACTTGGCCAATCCACTAGTATTATGACCTCCACCACAAGGAAAGCCACTACCTCTTTATATATCAGCCATAAAACATGCATTGGGGGAAATTTTGGCTGAACATGATGATCATGGTAAGGAACACATTGTTTATTATTTAATCCACAAATTGGTAGCCTATGAATATAATTATATGCCTATTGAGAAAGCATGTTTAGCTATGGTGTTTGCCACTTAAAAATTGTGACATTATATGCTAAATAAAAAAAACTATTATTATCACCAAGGTAGATCCTCTCAAGTTCCTCGTATCTAAAGTATATCTTTAAGGATGCATGGCTAAATGGATTATGCTCCTTAGTGGTTTTGATATTGAGTACCATAATCAAAAGGCAATAAATGACAAGTTCTTGTTGACCAACTTGCAAAATCTCCTATTAAGGCCACTCAACCTCTCAACTTTGACCTTCTAGATGATTCTATCATGATGATAGAACTAACATCACAAAAACATGAATAGTATATTCTCTATTTTGATGGATCCTTCACATCTTGAGGGTTTGGAGCTAGCATATTATTGATCATGCCATAGGGGGATATGATCCCCAAAGCATTCCATATATAATTTCATTGTACAAACATTATAGTTGAATATGAGGCATTAGTTATAGGGCTCCATCTTGTTATACAGTGGGATATTCAAAGCTTAAAGGTCTATGGAGATTTATAGCTAAACATAAATTAGACAACTAACTAGTATCAAAAAAGGATGATAAGCTTGTTCCTTACAAGCAAATTATCGATAACCTCAAAGAAAATTTTAAATCTCTATAGTTTGAACAAGTTTTATGAGTCAACAACAAATCTACCAATGCCATGGCAATAATTAGTTCCATGTTTCAAATGCATGATAGTGATAAAGAGTAACAATTCTTGATTGAAAATATTTTTTATTTGGCACATATTCTATTAGATTTAGAGAGGATATGCACCATTTCTAATCTTAATCCCTCACCTATACTATCATGGTACCAATATTTTTATAACTATTTTCATAGTAATGTATTTCTTACTGACCTTTCCAACAACCCAAAAAAAATATTCCTTCATTAATTAACATGTTATATCCTCCTTGGGAACATGCTTTATCATAAAGGCTATGATGATATGCTTCTTCATTGTTTATCTTTGGGAAAATCTAAGCTGGCACTAAAGGAGGTTCATGAAGGAATGTGTGGGGCCCATGCCAATGGTGTAGTCCTAGCAAAGAAAATTCTCAAAATAGGTGATTATTGGCCCAAAATAGAGACATATGCTTGTAATTATGTAAATAAGTGTCTTCCTTGTTAGTAACATGGAAACTTGATACATACACTTTCCTTACCATTGTAGCCAATCACAACACCATGGCCATTCTCAACATGGGGTCTTGATCACATTGATAAAATTAACTCAGCATCTTTAGATGGCCATAAGCACATTTTGACCATAAATAAGTACTTTACCAAGTGGATTGAGGCCATTCCTCTCACTTATGTTACCAATAAAAAATATCCAAATTCATTCATTACCATATCATCTATCGATATGGCATCCCAACCTGTATTATATCTAATAATGGTGGATCATTTATAAGCTAAGATATGAAATATCTTTGTGTAAAATTCAATATTAAGCACAAGAAATCCACTCCATATAACTTGCAAGGCAATAGACAAGATGAGGCGTCAAACAAAAGCATTCCAATCATCTTAAAGAAGATTGTCAATGATGCTAACCATAATTGGCACTTGTAACTCTTTCCTACCCTTTGGGCTTATAGAACTAATCATCATACCCTAAATAGTGTTACTCCATACTCCCTTACTTTTAGCATCGAAGCTATCATCCTAGTCAAGATTGAGATCCCATCATTAAGAATATCACTAGAGCACATTGAAGATAATGATGACTATAGAGCCTCATGACTACAAGAACTAGAGATTCTTGATGGTAAGCATTTGGATACCCTAGAAAACTTGTAGGCATATCAGAACAAATTACAAAGAAGCTACAACAAACACATTCTCCCTTAATAATTTGAGATTGGTGACTTGATTTTGAAAGAGAACCAAAAGAATATGAATGTTGAACCCAAAAAGAAAGGCAAGTTTCAACCTAATTGGTTAGGACCATATATTGTCATAACAAACTATGGATCATGAGCATATCAACTGGATAAACCTAATGTTAAAGAAATTTTAGATCCCATGAACCTCATACACCCTAAGAGGTTCTATACATGAATAACTTTGAACCATTATTTACAAGACCCATAACTTGGGGGAAACTTGTGTTGATGTAATTTTATCACACAATTTTATCTTACCTTGAATGCATTTTATACTACCTTGGTCCACTTTTCATGATTCTTGATAGTAAAGGCTTTGAATCTTTGGGACTCTAATCACATTCTTCATCCCTTTCTGGATTGCTCTATTTGAGAATCATATTATTTTTTATGTCTAAGGCATCTTATAAGCTTAAACACTTTTTATCCCTTGACCAATTATGATCTTGATTATGTCTCATGAAAATTATGAACATCCTTAACAACATTTCTACAAAGTAGTTCAGCCAAGATAGTATTGTGTAGCTTCAGACAAGTGAAGAAAAATATCCTCTTTGTTACAAACCATTATTACACTATTACAAATAGGTGAATGTAGATACTTCTTTTTTTACTTTAGGTTGCACATTATTATATATCACATTTGTTACTCTTTATTGTTTTATCAAGATCATCACTCTCACCGATTTATGAGCATGGGCCATTGTAATTAGATTATCTATCTTATTGGAACCTCTATTCTCAAGATGTGCATCTAATTGACTAGATGGTCCCACCTAGTACATATTTTATCCCAAAAACACCAAAAACAATATAAATACTTTGAAAATACCAAAAACATTAGAAAATGATAAAAAAAAGAAAAAAAAACATTGTCTCACACTTCTATACATTTGTGCATTCTCATTCCACCTTGTTACGCTCTTGCCATTTTGCAAGCACAAAAACACTAGTTCATTTTATCTTATCCCACACACTTTTCATTTTAAAAGATCATTCTTTCTCATCTCATCAAATTTTGCTTACCATACCATCCTTGTTTATTTTTCATATCTTCCATTTATTATATAACATTAATGACATTGATCTGATCATTTTTCTTCTATCCTATTTCCTAGGTGAACTACATTTGGCCTGAAGTTCATGTTCAAATATGCATCCATGAAACTATGTAGGCAATGTCTACTTGTTTTACACATCTGGAGTCAACTCAACAAATCCCTTCCTTTTCTTTTCTTCCCCCATTTCTTCCATAATTGTTCCTCTTTAATTAGGGAACATTTATCATGTCATTGTTCTTTGTTATGATGTGGTGGAAGGTAATGCCTCTACCACACATGCATGGATATTTCTCTTTAAACCACACTAACTTGGTTTTTATTTGTGTGTTTATTTGAGTTTTCTTGGTGTTTTGTTGTGCTTTCACACCTCTCCTTTTATTTCTTCTCCTTTTCTCTTTTTATTACTTATTTTCTCATCTTGGTCTTGTGTTTCCTTGATTATTTTTGCTTATCTCTTTTGTGTTTCAAAACATCTTGATGATTCACATGGATCTCAATTATTTATATCATGATCATATGTTATTACACTATTCTTGGACCATTTTTTTATTTTATTGTTGTTGATGTCTTATTTTTCTATTTCATTTTACTTTTCTCTTTTATTTTTAAGAATGTCTTGATGGTCCACATGGATCTTGATTATTCACATATTGGTCTCAAGTCATTAAGACATTTTTGACTTTTGTTTTAAAACATTTTGCTCCTACTTAAGATCATATCTTGATTTCAAGTTAGTTTCATTTATGTTTATCTCTTTCTTTGTCTTTGCTTTTTTGTTTAAATGTAAATCACTGTAACTCTAGTTTTGGTCATTATTTTACCATTATCCTTAGTTATAGGTATTCACATTTGAACTAGCTTAGTGCAATTGGAATATTATGTCATTATAAGTTATTCATACTTATGATTCCTAATTTATTTTCCTATAGCATGCACTTTATGCTTAGGTTTCAAAATCTTAACATCAACATCAGCTTTGATGAATGATTCTCAAGAACACTTTGAAAAACCTAGGCTCATGATATGGAATTAGGCATCTAGGTAACATTCATTTTAGCACTCAATTGTATGATTAGACATGCATCTCTTCACATACATTATAAGTCTAATAAATTCTTCATCAATTTTCATCATTCCTCATTCCATTCTCTCCCAAACTTGGGTGAACTACATTGGCCTGAAGTTCATATTAGAACATGAGCCCATGGAACTATGTAGGCATTGCTCAATTTCTATTGAGGTCAGCTCAGATATATCCATTCTTCTTTTCATCTCTCTTATCACTTTTTGTATTCTCATATGCTTAGATTTATATGGCTTTCTAAGCCATTAAACCATTGCATGTATGTTTTCACCTGCTCGCTTTAACCTATCTTTTTGGTTATATCCTTGAGTTATTTTGCTTGCCAATTGCCCATGCTGGAGCACAACATTTGAATCACATCTAAATCAAATAAGATCTACAAGGGAAAAATCATTATTTGTTATTTATCAATGATCAACATTTACCCTACTAGGGCAAAAATATATTATCACGATCAAATCTTCTCTACTAGAGTACTTCTTATTATATTCTCTTTAGAGACCCTGTTCTAGTGGTGCTTCAGTTATTAAAGTAGAAACTTCTCTCTTTTCCTCTAATTCTAATATCTCCACATAAAATCCCATGATGGAAATATTTTAGTGTGCAACTTGTCTTAGGATTGATAAATGTCATAAGCATGTAGCTTGTACTCTCAAATTGGGTATGCTTAAAGTGTGTCCCTTACATTTATGGATTGTATATTTCCCATTCCCCCCATCTCTAGGGCCTATTATACCTCTCATTATATTTTCATCACTGATGGTAATCACATGTGAAAGAATTATCTCATCTAGATGTGATCTATTCCATGGGTTAATCTCTCACTTTGTCTCTCTTTTTAAGAGTCAATCCTTTTCTTCCATCATAGTATGTCCTCTCGAGGGGGCATCATGGGTCTGCTATAATTTCTTCTTAACAAATATTTTCTTTGAAAAGACATCACTTCACCTGAATGTCTCGCTATTCTTTCTCAAATAGAGGAAAAATGTATACATCTAATTCCAAACACCATTTGTGTTGAAATTGTCAATCTTACTCAAATTGCAGTCAAATGCACATCTTAGGTCAAAATCCAAAAAATACCCTAAATGGTTCAAACTTGTCACTTACAAGTACTAATTTATGTCAAAGTATCCCTAAATAAGGTAATGAATTTTATGGGCTATCTAACTTTGATCAAATCATTTTGAGTCAAAATGATAAATTCACCATTTAGTGCTCTGGATCACTCTTTTCTTCTAATTTATTGGTACACATCACATAGCTTTGTTTTTTTTTGTTAGAAACATCTAAATGGGAATATAGCTCCAATGCATCTAACATTACCTTCCAATTCATCTCCAATCAAATTAAGATCTAGTAATATGAATTTTTGACCATTTTGATTAATTGTGCAATAATTTACAAAGAATTACACAAAACTTGATTAGAATTACTTAAGCTAATTAATCCAATTTAAGAGCTTAAGTAAGAATTCCATAGATATTTTTGAATATCTCATTATTGAAAATTGATTTTAAATATATGTATCACCTAGTGACATCATCTATGAGGTGGCATCCATCAAGCCATAAATGTAAAAAATATCAAGATTATGGGTCACCCATGACTAGTTAATGCCTCCCATGCCTCTTTAATGCTTATTTATCTTGAAGATATTTATGAGTTTAATTCTAAATATTAGGATTATCTATGGCCACACATCTGAATCCTGAGATGGATAGTCATGATTGATCCTAACTAATCTCAAAAATTTATAAATAGAGAGTCCATGGACATGAATTTTAAGCTTGATTTATGCAAAGTTATTATGCAGAATTGTTTCCACAATCCTTTGAAATAGACCATTAAAATTAGTTACAAGATTCATTGATAGGATAATTTAGTGATTTGGAATCATGAGCCTAGGTTTTAGGGAGTGTTCTTGAGACATTAGAGGATTTTTCCACCTTTGTTGATAAAGACAAGGATGCTTGGTCAAGGGAGAACATGATTTTGATCCACACGGGTATGGTGAATCCATTTGGGAAGGTAATATGATATTTTATTTATTTAATTAGTTTATTTCTATCCTTTGTAATTCTGATAGAAATAGATAGGCTTAGTTAGTTAGTTCTTTATGCATTTTTCATGATTTACGGACTAGTGTTTGACTAACTTGATTTGTAATCCTTTCTATATATCTATGTAGATAATGAGTCCTTGAATTACACAAGCTTCATAAGAATAATAGGTATATTTAGACCTAATAAAGATCAAGAACAAATCTACGTAGCCTATAGGCTTTTCATAGACATGATAGCTATATGAAACCAATACATGAAATTGGTTTTCAATATATAGTGGATCTATACTCAAGTTAGGGTAGGTGAAAATATAGACAAGATATGGAATAGAGTATTATCCTCTAATATGGACATAAATATGACAAAAAACTTCCCAAATCAAGCATGACATGGCTCTACCAAATTTAGGGTATGAGGATTTGTCTTTATAATGAAGCAAGTGGGAGATGGAATAGAAGTTCAAGGAGAAAATTTAGGAATTATTAGTTGAAGAATTCAATGTTATTTAAATATTAAGGATATTATTTCATAATTAGGATCATGACTCACCACTTTAGGTAAAATCTTTTCCTCTACTATGTTTCTTAGTCAATGAAATGATTTGGATGCTATTGGGATAAATAAAGACTATTTGGCCTATGATGTATTAACTTTGATTTTATCAGAAGATGGTGGGGGAATTCATCAAAAGGTGGTATCTCATTTAATGACCTGGGATGGTGATCTCACTCTCCCTATATTTCTCTTATATCTCCCATTCTTTCCAAATGGTAAGCTCTCTCTCAAATTTTAGAAGAATATACTCTCTCATCTTTTGATAAAATATTCTTTCTTAATTTGGTAAGAGTAGAGACTCTCATTTGATAAGGCTAGAACATGCCAAAACTTTTATGAAAGACCTCTTGAAGATAATAAATATTTTATTTACCTACATCTTGCTTTAAAACTATGTATATTAAGCTTGTGCATGATGGCATTGTGAAGAAGAATTTTCCATACCCATTGTCCTTCTTCTTTACCTAATTTAAGGTGTTTTTCTAGTTGATTATAGGTTTAAATTTGTGTTCTTTCTACCATTAATGTAAGATTGGTATGAGTCTTAAAATTCCTCATGGCTTCATTCATTACTTCCTAAACCTAGTGTATGAAATACGTATGTAATTAGCTAGATTTTGAGATGGTGTGAGCTAGTATTGTCTTATGCTTCTTCAATGTACAATTCATGCTTGTGTGAGTTATAATTTTATTTGGTGCATCATCTTTTTAGATTTACTAGGATCCCTATCCCTCTATTTTATAACCCTTTTCCTAGTGCAAATAATAGTTAGGTGATCCATCAAGAGGAAGTTGGACTTATTTGGAGGTCTAACCCCACCATAAGTGACCCACAACCTAGGGTTATTCCCATAGTGTAGCTCAATTAAAGAGAGACTAAATAACCCTAGCCAAGGATCAAAATCAATGTTTACAATAATTTTTAGCACACCTAATGGGACTCAAATTTGAAGACAAGATCGATCAATTTTGATGCCAGTTTGATCAATTTAAAATAATTATATATTCACAAAATAGTATTTGATGACTCTATAAGAATAATAAACACTCTGGTGAAGAGTAGTAGTTATCTTTCATGCTAAAGGTGACTACACGATCAAATTCTAGAAGCATTCCTTTTGAATTTATTGATTTATATTTAAATTTAGTAAAGAGGTTAATATTTGATAATATACACCCATATAAAGGCAACTTTGCTCCTAGATCAAGTCCAAGTTTTACTCCTACTAGAAGATCCTTGTCAGCTGCTTTTATTGCCATAATAGTTCTTGAAAATTTTATGGCCTTTAATGGTAAAATTCCTCTATCCCTTCCTAAATATGATCCTATTCTAGTATCAGCTCTTAAAAGTGTCTCTTATTTTACTAGAGACCAAGCTATAACCCCTTCTTAACACCTCATTGATATATCCAACTTCTGCAACATTCATGATATCAATGAGCCAAATGTGACAATTAGGTTAGTAGCCATCTCTTTTAAAGGTAAAGCCTTACTGATAATTCCATTACCACATGGGACCAATTAGGAGAGGCTTTATATAAAATATCTAAGGATAAAAGTGACCATTTGTCACTTGTAGAGAAATTAACCACAATAAAAAGAGCTCCTCATGAAGTCATGCAAGACTTAAATACAAAGTTTCAAAAGACTTGGGATAAAATCCCATTTTCTATTAGGCCTACCCATAAATTTATCTTCCTATACTATTTGAAGGATTTAAATAGTGAAATTATAGTGATGATCTAGTTTATGGGAGGGAACACATTGCCAAATGAATATAACGTGGTAATTAGAGTAGAAAATTGTCTAGTTCAAGCTAGAAAGCTTACACCTAGACCACTAATTCTTTTGTTTCTTGAGATTAGACCACCCCCTATTTTTATTCCTCCCCTTGATTTCACTCCTCCTATTCCTAAAATTATTACCATACCCTCACCTAATTAGGAAAAGGCTTCCACTAGTGGATCTAGTGATTCTTAAGAACACAAGAACTTTCAAGAGCATAAGAGCATGTGTCAATCCTTGGGAAATTAACTAGTAAACATTAAAAGGTATAAATATTTCAATAGGCCTTATCAGGCTTAGAAATAATCTTACGAAGCAAATAGGCCACCCTATAATTGAAACTTCTAAAGCCAAGGCTAAAGTTAAGGCCAAGGACAAGGGTAGCCTAGCTATAATAGACATAACAACTATAACCCAAATATTGCAAGCACTTCCAACACCTTGGTCCCTATTCAAAATAATATTTCTCAAGAAGCTAAGGGTGATATGCCTTGGAATTAGTCTTTTGGGCAATCCATTATCCTAAACACTGACTTTAATCAATATTTCAATGATCAATGGTAATAAGCTATTAATTAAGGATACAATCAAGATCTTATGATCATAATATAAAGGTGCCCATGATAACAAAAATATAAAATCCTCAATAAGGTCAAAGCCATGATCAAGGACCAATCCATTTTGGTGATACAATGATGAAATTAGAGCAATAAGAGTGTTATGCACCCAATCAATAGGCTAGTTCTAGTCAAGCATACACTCTAGTGGAAGGAAATATAAGGTTTAAGAGAAGGAATATGGATGGTAATCAGGAAGCAATCAAGGAGCCTCCTACCATTACTCTTTTTATTACAAATATAAATGGACTTATTGCTATTCCAAAGATTCCCATAGCTCTAAGGAATCAAAATTAGGGGAATGTCCTTATTCTCATAAACTCACAAACTCAAGGTGCAGTTATGGCTCCCAAATCACAACCAAAGTTTGGTGGTTCACCCATAAATATTATGGAACAAATGAAAAGGTCAAATGTGAGTGTGCCAATGTGGGATATTCTCTCCATGATTGGTCAATTAAACATCCTCCAAAAATACTTGTTAAAGATCAATGTTTCTGAGAAGCCACCAAGGAAAGAAAATGTGGTTCTCACCAATGAAACCCAAGGACCTAGTGAAGGTCAATCAGGAAAGAGAGTCAAACCTCAACCATTCTACATTTTTGTAATCATTGGTGACTATTTAGTACATAACTGGTAGGTAGATAGTGGGGCTAATACCTTAATAATATCAACCCAATATAAAGGAGTGTTGAAGTTGGATAGATCTTCCACCAAGCCATCTAGTATCTTAGAGATCTGAAATTGACCCTACATACTTGTCATAGAGTTTTAGTGGTTCAAGATGTGTTGATCTTAGATGTACCTCCTCATTTTACCCTATGCCTATCCATGGAATTCACTACAAATATTAGAGGTTATTTATCAATAAACTAGTCATACATGGCATTCAAAACAAGATATGGGACTAAGGTATTAATTAAGTCTTAGCCCATTGCACAATTCCACATAGAGCCTTATGGGACAACTAACATAAACCTCAACTACACTATCCTAGATGAGGATGAACATCTAGTTGGTCAATAACTAAAAAACCATCCTAAGGAGGTACTTGATATGTTTCTAAATTAATTATGGAATGAAAATCAATTATCTGACCCCTTGGAAGGTGTTGAGGATAGAGACATGGGTGTCTACTACTTACATGAAGAGAATTAATCCATGCCATCTCTCATTAGACTTCAATAATATCCTAGTGTCTTATGGAAATTGTTATTTGATGGTTCAAGTAGCAAACATGGAGTGGTCATATGTGAAATACTAGTGTCCCCCTTAAGTGACAAATACTTTTCCTCTTACAGGTTTCGACTTAGTTGCTCTTACAATGTAGTATAATATGAGGACCTTATCCATGGCCTTTAATGGGCCAATAAGAGATGGATCAAGAAGATACAATTTTATGGTGATAGTGAATTGATTTTGTACTAGGTTAGAGGATAGAATATCACCAAGAATCCCTTGATGAAGTCCTACAAGCATAGAGTATAGAACTTAATTGAGGATTTTGAGGTCTTTAACATCTAAGTAGTGCCAAGGAGCCAAAATGGACACGTTAATAGGGTGATATATATGGGAAGTCATTTTGATATCCCTAATGAGTTGAAAAGGACCAAGGTGTAGCCACATGTCAAAGTGGTGGTAATACCGTCAATGCTAGACAATGAAGCCCATTGGTAGGTCTTTGAAAATGATAAACAAATTGTTTTTTTATTATAGTAGGAAGCATAATTATCTTTAATAAACCAAAAAATGTTTCAACATCAATATGAAGAGAAAATATTTCAATTTATATCTAATAATCTTCCTAAAGGTCTTGTCACCCTTGAAGGTATTTTTCATGAGGGAGATCATGTGAAAAAAGACAAGGTAGTAATATCAACAAGTGAAGAGAAGTATGAATAAATCCTTATCCTCAAAGACAAGCTCCTCAATCTTGTAAAGGTAAAAACTAAGGCTAAAAGACATGCTTTCATATAACTTTTTAAAGAATATGCAGATATATTTTCTTGGGAATTTAGTGACTTGAGAGGTTATGATCACAAGCTGGCCCAACACACTATAGAACTAGAGGCTAATGCCAGATCTATCAGGCAGAAGTAGAGGCCTATAAACTGAAAAATTTAAGATATTATGAGGAAATAATTGACCAAAAATATTGAATCTAGGATTATCTTTCCCATTAATCACTACTCATGGGTAGACAATTTGGTACCTGTGAGGAAGAAGAGTGGGGAAATCAAGTTGTGTGTTAAATTTAGGGATCTAATTAGGGTTTCTTTGAAGGATCACCATGGATCAACTTCTTTAGATAGTTGTTGGTTCATTATGCTTCTCACTTTTGGATGGATATTTAGGTTACAAACAAGTGCTGGTAAGAGAGGAAGATAAGTATAAGACTACCTTCACCTTAAAATGGGGCACATATGCTTACCGAAATATGCCTTTTGGATTGTCAAATGATGGGGACACTTTACAAAGAGAAATAAACATGGATCTACAAGGGTTTTTGAATAAGATGGTATTGGTCTACTTGGATGACATCATAATTTTCTCCAATAATGCTAATGAGCACATAGACAATCTAAGGATGATCTTTGAGAGATGTAGAGAGTATGGGATCTCTTTAAATCTTGAGAAATGTGTGTTTGCTATTCATGAAGGAAAATTTTTGGGTCACATTATCTCAAAGTAAGGAATATATATTGACCATGACATAGTAAGTATTATCTTAGCACTATCTTTACCCAAACACAAGAAAAGAATCTAGAACTTCCTTGGGAAAATAAACTTTGTGAGAAGGTTTATACTTGGTTTTGAAAAACTTGGTCAAACCCGTCACCACCATGTTGAAGAAGATCTAACTATTTTCTTGGTCAAATGAAGGTAAAGCACAATTTGAGGCCATAAAGTAAGCCATTGCCTAAGTACCCTTGCTCATGAATACTATTTTCTCAAAGGACTTCATATTGTACACCTTTTCCAATGTTAACAATATATCATATATATTGATGTAAAATAATGGTGAAGGACTTGAGAAACCAATTGCCTTTTTTAGTCAAGGGCTAGAGGGATATGAGGTAAGGTAAAATTTTATAAAAAAATAGGTTCTTACATCTCTGAGGAGCATAAATTTTTTTAGACCTATGCTCTCCAACAACAAGGTTAATCTTATGGTGTCTCATCCTAGAGTTAGGGACTTTTTCCTTAATAAAGACTTGAAAGAAAAGATAAATGGGTGGATTACCAAGGTCATGGAGTATGATGTAGAGGTCAAATTCACCAAGCTGGTAAGAGGTAAATGCTTGTGTGGGCATATATGGTAGATGATCTTCAAGAGGATTTTTTTTTTGTTTTGGTAACACAAGATAACTCACAAAAAGATGCACCTCCACTAAATAATAGCTATCTCTAAGATATGACTCATTTATTGATGAGAGGAGAATGCCCCTAAGGTTTAGATAGAGGAAAAAAGGTATTTTAGGATTTAGTCCACACCTAATGCATTAATTTATGGTGTCATTTTTATAAGGGACCTCAATGGGGTATTTCTTAGGTGCATTGATGACAATCAAGTGAAAAAGGTTTTAGATCAGTTTCATGATGGACCTATAGGAAAGTCATTTTTCTCTAAGAATAATAAAAACAAAGGTAATGAGAGCTGGTTATTATTATCCCAACCTTTTCAAGGATGCCTATGCATGTTTCAAGAAATGCAAAAGGTGTGCTCTATTTATAGGAAAGTAGAGGTTGGTATCTCTTCAACTCAACCCAATCCAAGTGAAGCAACCCTTCATGCGATGGGGTTTAGACTTCATAAGAATGATAAATCAACCTTCAAGTGTAGGGTATAAATGGGTGCTCACTAAAACCAACTACTTCACTAGGTGGGTAGAAGCAATTTCCTTGAAAGAAGCCAATGAAATAATAATATTGGACTTCTATGATAACTTAGTGACTTGGTTTGGTTTCTTAGATACTATAATATCAAATAATACCTTAGCATTTGTAGGCATGAGAATAAGTGAATGGGCACTCAAAATAGGAATCTACCTTAGCACATGTTCTAATTACTAATCCTAGGGCAATGGATTGGTAGATTCTACAAGAAAAAGCTAAGGATAGCCTTATGGGCTGACGGAGTGACTCCAAAAGCTGCCATTGGCAATTCTACATATGTTCTTATATATGTAAAGGAAGCCAAATTACCAATTTATCTTAAACTACCTACCTTGGAGTTAGCTCATCAACTTGAGTTGATGGAGAGCTCATTTATGAATTTGAGGATGATAGAGTTTATAGAGCTTGAAGAAATTAGGGACCTTGCAATGAAAACATTGGAGTCATACCAAGGTTAGGTCAAAAAGACCTTTGACAAGGGAGATACAATAAAGGACTTCAAGGAAGGGGATCTAGTATTCAAATGGAACTCAAATAAGGCTAAACTAGGCAACCATACCAAGTTTGATAGCTTGTGGAGTGGTCCTTATTTTATCTATAGATGTAAATAACATAATGCTTTTTAGCTTACCCAATTAGATGGAGAGGTGTTACCCATCCTAGTCAATGGAATTAATTTAAAGCCTTGTTATTAGTAAAATTTTCAACTATTGTATGATATTTTAACATATTAGATTAGTTTTTCATGATTTCCTCTAAGTGTCGTGAGTAGTTTTCCTTTTAGTTGTGTGTTTCCCTTTTAATAAGTGCTTGTCACACATTTGTTTATTTTACTCTTTTGTTCTTTTTGCTTCAAAAGAAAGGTTTAGAAAGGGTCAACCTTATATCACTCTCACAATTATTTAATTTTGGAATAAATATTGAGACTCCATTCCCAATGGATGAGTTTAAGGCTACTAGTCTCTTGCATAGTAGGCATTTAACCCTAGGATGTCACCAAAAATGTTGGCCAATTTTGGCCTACATATGGAAATGTGCCTAGATGGATCAATTTTTAGAGGTATTGGTATGGAGTGATCAAATAAGAATAGTTATGGATGGAATGAGTGGACTTAAAGTGAGAGAAGAAGATCACGTATTTCTTGCAAAGCTTTTAAAACACTTTAAGCAAGTTTAAAGTGTGATTTGTTGATCTTTGGAAAATAGGCTTGGAAATAGAACTAGGATTACAAGGAGAAAATACTAGTAGGTTCTCATGGTGTTTTAAGCATTCAAGAACATGAACCAAGTGTCACAAAATCTTATAAGTTTATTTGAGCTTTCTAAAAAAGATAATAATTCTTACACAAATCTAGAAGGACCAGACCATCATAAGGCCATCATGGAAAAGTAGACAAATCAACTTGATTGTGAAATTAATAAATGCACTTGAGAAATCCTCTCAATACAAAATACCACATGGATATAATGTTTTTCATGTCATGAATATTCTCTAAAAATTTCAAGTCTTGTTGATTTATCTATCACAAGATCTAAGTCCTCAAAGTTAGACTTACAGAATGAGATGTTCATGG
Organism: Torreya grandis; assembly: GCA_037957365.1. Taxonomy (NCBI): domain Eukaryota; kingdom Viridiplantae; phylum Streptophyta; class Pinopsida; order Cupressales; family Taxaceae; genus Torreya; species Torreya grandis. The sequence goes on along the minus strand of JARHVA010004232.1, from coordinate 179,795 downwards.
AGACATCAAGCTAACATTATGATAATTAACCATTTATATTTAAAAATATTGAAATAGGCATGTATATTTAAAATTTGAGACTCGTGAAATATCCATTTGGATTCAAATGATCCAAGATCAATGGTCAGTTTTTAATCATACCAAAGATCCAATTATGAGTAACAACCTAATAGTCCCAAAAATCTAATGAAATGCATTTGTTCATGAATTTAATATCAATGGTAAGCATTGGGTCAAAAGGTTAGCATGAATGCATGGTTGAAAAGTGGAAATATCTTAGGTACCTAGTTAATGATCTAATAGTGTGTGGTGACTAACAAGGTCAGTAGATCCAAGCATATTGATAATGCACAATCACTCTTACAAATTGGATCCAATGGTGAGCAATGGGTCAAAAGGCAAGCTAATATTAGAGACAAATGTGTTGGTGACAAGTGCCTCAATCAAATTCAATCGATAAAGTATATACAATAGTGCATAATAAAGCTAATTGATGATCAAAATTAAAATTTAAAAGCAAGGGACTGCATAAAGAATAAATGCAACCTAGGTTAAAACAGAGTAATGTTCAAAGGCATATGTCACCATTAGAGCTTAGTTGAGAATAATTAAGCATAAGATGTATTTATATGGTTATGGGTTATCAAGATTGAATTTTTAACACAATTTAAGTCCAATATAATCCTTTGGTCAAAGATGTAAAACATACAGGGTCTATTTTTTGGGGTTGCAATATTGTTTCTTAACTATGATCATTGATATTTAAAGAAGATCTATGTAGATAATGAGTCCCTATTTTCCATAGGTTTGAAAGAGAATATGTATATTTAGAGATAATAAAAATAAATAACAAAGATACGTATCCTATAGGATTTTCATAGAGATGATAACTATGGTCATAACTCTAACAAACCATAGCCTAAAGTGGGCGTGGCATGGCTCTACCAAGTTAAAGGTATGAATATTTTGCCCTTAAAATGTAAGCAAGTGAGAGATGGCATATAAGTTCAAGGATTATATTTAAGAATTATAATTTGGAGCATTTAATGATGTTTATATTTTATTTATCTTCCTTCATAAGTAGGATCATGACTCACCACCTTGGGTAAACTCTTATCCTATAGTGTGTTGCTCAATCAATGAAATGATTCAAAGGCAATTGGGATAAATAAAGACTATCTGACCTATGATGTATTAACTTTGATTTGATAAAAATATGGTGGGGTAATTTATTAAAATGTGGTATCTCATTTAATGACCCAGGATGGCTTTCTCACTCTCTTCCCCACTTTTTCCTATATCTCCTAATCTTTCCCATTGGTAAGCTCTCTCTTAAATTTTATAAGAAGATACTTTCTCATATTTTGATAATAAATTCTTTCTCAATTCTATAAGAGAAGAGACTCTCATTTGATAAGGTTAAACCCTATAAAAACTTGTATGAAAGACATCTTGGAGCTAATAAACATTTTCTTTACCTATATCTTGATTTTGAACTATGTTTAGTAAGCTTATGCATGATGGCATTGGGAAGGAGAATCTTCCATGCCCATTGTCCTTATTCCTTACCTATTTTAGAATGTTTTTCTAGTTGATTTTAGGTCTACACATTAGTTCTTTTTGCCATTATTTTAGGCTTGGTGTGAGTCTTAAAATTCCTCCTATCTTCATTCATTACTTCCTAAACCTAGTGTATGAAATACTTATGCAATTAGCTAGATTTTGAGATTGTGTGAGCTAGTATTATCTTATGATTTTCAATGTACATTTAATGATTGTGTGAGTTCTCATTTTATTTTGTGTATCACCTTATCATATTTCTTAGGATCCCCATTCCCCCCTTTTCTAACCCTTTTCCCAATACAACACTAGTTACGTGATCCATCAAGAGGAAGTTGGCTTTCTCTAGAGGTCTAACCCCACCATAAGTGACCCATAGCCTGGGATTATTACCATAGTGTAGCTCAATTGGAGAGAGATTGAAGAACCCTCTCCAAGGGTGAAAATTATTGCTACAACAAGTCCTAAAAAACTAAATTCTTGATGCATATATATATATGTGTGTATATATATGTATATATATATATGTATATATATATATGTATGTATATATATATGTATATATATATATATATATATGTATGTATATATATATATGTATATATATATGTATATATATATATATGTATATATATATATATATATGTATATATATATATATATATGTATATATATATATATGCATATATATATATGTATATATATATATGCATATATATATATATGCATATATATATATATGTATATATATATATGTATATGTATATATATGTATATGTATATATGTATATATATATATATATATGTATATATATATATATATATATATATATATATATATATATATATATATATATATAAGCCTCTTCAGAATAATTGTTTTGGACAAAATTCTTGATGCAAAAACTCGAAAGACCTAATCCATTTGGAACAAAAGTTACAAAGGCCAAAAGTACCATTGAATAAATCCTAAATTAATAGATGTTGATGGACAAATGTTAAAGAAGTTTTCATACATAAAAACCAATAACAAAAAAACTTGAAAACCAAACCTGTCAGACACAATATCTAAATAAAAGGCCTAACACAAAAACATCAAATTAATTTCTCAAAATAAAAAAGTTTCAAAAAATTGCATGGTTCAAAAAATCTGGAAAAGGTATTAATAGAGTTGGTGCATAAAATATGTAATACCATGCTAGATTAATCTATGTATGAAGACTAAGGATCAATTTATTTCAAAATTTGCACAAATATATAGAAGAAAGGCTCAATCAATAAGGACAGAATCTAAAATAAGTTTATCCTCATTTCTTTAATAAGAAAAGGGGGATGTTGGGTACAATAAATAACAACTTTTAAGGGGAATACTCCTGAGTATTTGAGAACCTATAACTTTGGTTAGTAATCTCAAATCAAATATGAACTATGTCAAAGAAGAATACTAAAATAAAAAATATGTTAGAGACTCCTAAGCATATCCACACAACATTCTTGCCTTATTATCCTTGGATATGTGTGTTCTATAAGTGACTTTCATTTTAACCTTGTTATGATGAGGTTTTCAAAGGCTTGATGAATCTATCAGTTTTTTTCTAGTTTCTATTAAATCTGATTAAAACAAGGGAAGCTAAGGCATTGTTCTTCCACTAGCTAGGCATCTATAGCCTTGATAGAGATACCTTAGGTCCCCTCTCTTCCCTTTCCTTCATTTTCTTGATCATGATGCATGGTACATTGATGTTATTTCATTATGTGAGCCTTTTGATTTTATTTAGATATTCTCTTGGCTTGATTGCTCTTTTGAACTCATTGGCTCTTTTCTTCTATTTTGTTTCTCTTTTATTTGCATGAAAAGAGAAGAGATGGAACCCTAGTGAGCTAGGATAGTTATAAAATAAATCATTACCAAAACGTCCCTATTATCTTCATTTGTATCAAGAATATCACTTTTAACAAGTATTTAATGTAATAAGTGTGCTCAATGGAATAAGAAAAATTAATAAATTCATATGAAGTAATTTGAGAGCAACTTACACATACCTAGTAAAAGTATTCAATTGTGACATAACCCAAAATGTTTCATGATGACATACCTACATCTTGAAGACTCTAAACATAGAAATATACCCAATTTTTAAATAGGTCCCTATTTGTGAGTCTCTTTTTAGTTCCCCCCTTTTCACAAGTCTATTTAAGCATAAGATAAGGGGTCAACTAGTTTTGTTTTTAACTTGGTTACATAAAATAATGCAATTCAAATTATCAAAGGAAGTAACAAAAAAAATAATATAGAAAGCATTAAAAACTAATCTAAGAAAGTAAGAAATATATCCTAAGAAAACAATAAAATACATCTTAGGTAATCAAGAAATCTAATCTCTAAAATAAATAAACCTAACCTAGTCGTAACTATACCATGCTCTCTTTATTGGTTGAGGGTACCTTCAGGCATTACAACCATGAATTAGTACTTTAGAAAATACCCATTGACTAGATACATGAGTTCATTACCATGCAAGTCCTTTAGATGGAATGCATTATTTCCCAAGATCTTTGAAATTTGATATGGTATAATCCATAATATGTAAAATTTATCATGTTGTCCTTTATTTTCATGGGATCTATCCTAAAGAGGTACTAAATCTGAGATCATAAATGCTTTAAACTTTGCTCTCTTATCAAACCACCTCTTGACTACATCCTCATGTTTGTTGAAGGTCTATAAGGCTTCAGTCCTTGAATCTTCCATTTCTATTATGTCCAATCGTTGAGACTCTGCTTTATCACTTGGTTTCATGTAATATTTCATGAAATGATAAGTTGGTAGCTTCATCATGATCTATCCTATGTCTATACAAAAATAGATGGAATGAATATCTAAGGGCTCATTTGTATCTTATTTAGTCTTCCTAAAGAACATACTTTAATATATTGTGCTAGTCTCTAAGCTTATCCTCAACTATTTTTTTAATTTCATTCTATCATAGTCTTATTGATTGATTATAATAGTCCATTTCCATAGGGTTAATGGTTAGAAGATGACCTGATAGTGATCTAATTTTCATGTGCCCAGTTATTAAATTTAGTAGATATGAATGTTTGTCCATTGTGATATGTTTCTCCAAGAAGCAAATCACATCTTGTGCTTTGAAATTATTTATGGCTACGGCCTTAGTACATCTAGTGCAATAGTCTATAGTAATGAGCATAAATTTATGGCCTACCAAGGAATTTGGTTTAATAACACCAGTGAAGTCTAAACCCCATTGGACAAATGGACTTACCTCAATAACAAGTTGTAATAGCATTGCTACATGTATTTCCCTTTTAGCTAAAGCTTAAAATTCATGACATGTTATCACACGAGAATGAGCATCCTTGTAAACTATTAGCCAATAATATCACATTTTAAAGATATTATGGGGTGTGGTATTCCTAGATGGATGACCACTACCTATATTCTGATGCAAGTTTTACAAAATATCATTAGATTCCTCTATAGACACACACCTAAGATAGATGCCTTCATGGTTTCATTTGTAGATAAATCTTTTCTCAATCATATAATGAGCAGCTTTGAGTCTCAAATCTCTCCTTCACTCTCTATTGAGTTTTAGGGAATAAGTACATATAAACAAATATTGTATTATAACAATATGCCATTCTCCTTTAGACACTTGAGCTTCACATACCTCTTCAAAATTAATAAATTTATTAGGTTTAGTCATGAATTAAATGATGCCTTGACCCCAAATGATATTTATAGGCTTGATTTCTATGTCAAATTCTTATAGATTTTCCATCCATTTACCTCTATGATCTCCCAATTCATTATGTGATAAGTTGAGCTTGATAACAAGATCAAGCATGATGTAAATATTATTATTCCTTAAGATGTAGTTTTGAAACTTTTTCATTGCTTTGACAAGAGTGAAAATCTATTTATCAATCATGGAGTACATAAATTCTACATATTTTAGATTTGTAATATTAAATGGAATTTAATGCTTAGTCTCATCTTTCTTCTACATTATAACAATAATAATTGTATGTTCTAAATCAAATGAGTATAAGTACAAATCCTTCATGAAAGTTGGAGTAATTAGCACTAGGGCCTAAGATATTGTATCTTTAATGTCTTGAAAAGACTTTTAGGCCTCAACTATCCATTCTATTTTGGTATCCTGATTGAACATTGCATTTAAGGGCCTAAAAATCTCTACAAATCTTGAGATGAACTTCCTTACAAAGTTAATCTTTTCAAAGAATGACTTAAGCTCCTTATTTTTGTTTAGTAGTGAAATCTTGGAAATTCCTTGAATCTTATTTGTGTCAATGATGATCCCCTATTTTGGGATGATGTGTCCTAATATATTTCCTTTAGTTACTCTAATTATGATTCTCTTTGGGTTCAGTGAGATACCAAACCTTATGCATCTGTTGAATATTGACTATAAGTGTCCTACATGGTCATTCATATTCTTTGAAAACATAGTAAGATAATTGATGTGTGTGTGTGTGTGTGTGTGTGTGCGTGCGCGCGCATGCACATGTGCACGTGTACATGTGCGTGTGTGTGTGCATGTGTGTGTGTGTGCACATTTACCTATTAATCCTTTGAATTAATGATCCATGGCATGATGAAAGGTGGATCCTACATTTATTAGGACAAATGGCATCCTCTTATCGCATAAGTTCCCCACTTTGTAACAAATGTTATCTTCATCCTATCCTCTTATTGTACTGGTACTTGATTATAGCCTAAAAATCCATCTAAGAAGGATATCATTTTAGACCCACTTACTAACTATATAACCTCATCTAAAGAAGGAAAGGGATAGTTTTCATTTTTAGAATCTTTTTTTAACTTCCTGAAATCAACACATAATGTGATCTCATCATTCTTCTTTTTGACTAGGACCAAATTATCCACCCAGGTAGAATATTTGATTGGAAAGATGATCCTTACACTTAATATATTATCTATTTATCTTTGAATGAGAGGCTCTAGGATAGGATTCACTAGTCGTTATCTCTATCTGAATAGATTATGGTTTGGTTTCAAAGGAATTTTATGAGTGATGACCTAAGGGTCATAACGATTCAATTATGCATAAGTTCAAGCAATGAAATCTATGTATTGAGTGAATAAATCCTTCACTCATTATCTTTATTTTGTGGTACAAATAAGGCCAATGTTAACATAGCATGGACTATGTGCATCTACTAAATTTTTTATTTTAAAGTTAGATTCTTTGACCTTGGTTTGTCTAAGCTAATGGTCTTGAGGAGCTATATCAAATGGTATTTCTAAGAAGACCAATCTAGCTAGAATAAAATTCTCTTTGAACTAGAGAATACCTTCCTTGTCTAACTCCTCTTGATAGAGATAATCAATTTCCTTATCATTGATGATTCGGGACTCAAATTCTCCAAAAATAGTTAGAAACTAAATGATCTATTGATCATCATCAAAGACTTGGAAATTTTCTATATTTCTAGGAATAGAGGGATAAAGCACAAGTTTAATAGAAAATTTCTTTACCTTATATTCTTGGAGAGGTTCCAAATTAGTCACAGTAGAAGCTAGTGAATCTACATCTTGATTTTGTTCTCTAGGAATTGTTAGTATGTTTGAAAGATTCAAAGCTCTTAATCAAGTCCCATGCTCTATATTTTTACTCTTTTAAATAAGATAGCTTGTATTGATATTTATTTTTGACTTAGTTGACCACTACCTCTAAATCACAAAATATTTGCACCCAATTTACATTATTTTTGAGTGAAAATTATAATCCTATAATTAAAGCTTCATACTTAGCCCTATAATTAATACATGGAAATTACAATATATATGCTACCAATAATTAATTTCCCTATGGATCAATCAACTTGATTCCCATGACTGATCCTTGCTCTGATATGGCACCATCAAAGTGTAAAGTCCATAGCTGATTCAAACCTTTATATTCTTGGTCTTGTATTTGATTCTACATAGTGAAAGTGTAAATACCAAATATGGGAGATTCATACTTTACCTCTTCATTACTGACATTATATTATGGGATAGGATGTTTCATATTTGGTTCCCTGTTGATCTATATTTGATTTTTAATTCCTCTCCATGGTAACCAAATGTGAGAGAAGTCTATAAAAAGATATCCATTAAGTATTTTGGACCAATCCCTACTCAAAAAAATTCATAGCCTTCAGATATGTCTACTACAAGGATATCAATGGTCATCTAGACTCATGGATTAGATGCTACTTAAATTTGTATATTGGTCAATTATCTGACTAATGGTACCACTATTTTATCTAGTTGTGAAATTGTTCTCTTTAAAGGGCTTGAAGTTAGGCCAAAATTTTGAAATATGGAAGTAGGAATAATAGTTGTAAAGTCGCAATAATCAAATAAATAGTTATGAATATTCTTATCAAATAATCTAATAGTTACTAGTAAGGGTGGAACTTCTAACTTGATTTTATAGATGATGTTGGTGTCAACAAATTTTGCTTTATCTGTAGATGCTTTGGTTCTTTCCACAAGGGTTTTCCCATTAATATACTTCAATAGTAGCTCCTTATATTTAGTGATTTCAGATAACTCATGAAGAGAAGTATTTAATTTAATTTTCTTCATGTCTTCAATAATATTGTATCCTCCTTTGCTTGGTTCATCCTTGTTTTGACGCTGATCATTCCCTATTAGGGGAGGTGGATTGTTGTAATATTTAGGATTGGGTGGAATGGCTATGATATTTGGAGGAATAGACCTTGTGAATGGTTTTCTATTTCATAGATTGTAACCACCTTTCTAGAACTACTAAAAAGAATGAATCTTGTCAGTGTTATCTTATGGTATGTTGTCATCTTCACTTCAAAAGGGAAACTTGTGAGTATCAAATAAAATTTCAATACTTGAAGAGATAAGATCTTGGTGGGGTTCTCTTGGATTATGCATTTATTCCTACCTTACTACTTCTCTTTGAAATATTTTAAATGTTGCACAAAATTAAATATAATCAAGCTCACCATGTTGAGAAGTATTATGAATTGTATACCAATTGGGTAGAGTTGTTTCTATCATGTTAATCTCTATAAGTTCTCTAGGATAATCTATGTTGTTTACAAGATTATTTAATGGTCTATTATACCTCTAGAATCTATAATTCTAATTACCACTTGGGGAATTAGCATTACCCATCTTTATTTACATGCATAAGAAGTCATTGCTTAATTTTTGAACCAACTTTTGAAAAAATATAGTTCTAACTTTGTAGATTCAACAACCTATTAAATAGAAGTAGAAGACATGGTTAGTGGTTAATTCTATTGGTAACCAATGCCTTGTGAATTGTCATTTAGGAAACTATAATTTGGCTATGTTGTCAGTGTTAGAGGAGGCAACATGTACATCTAATTCTAATTGAATTTTTAAATGTTCTAATTTACACGTGGGATTGGATTCAATGCTGGGAATCCATTGTTGATGTGAAGTATGGCAGGCACTTAGAGATTGAGTTACCTATTAATGTTGATGAATTCTTCATATGCTAATGCTAAATTACTGGCAATAGATTCTCTTATTAGGAATACTAAAATAATTAGGTCTAGAGCATTCTTGTACATCTCCAATGCTTATTCTACTTATGGTTTATACCTTGACCTTAACCATGTGTACATATTTTGAAACATTGTATTGAAATCTTGGATAGGTTCATTAGTCTCCCTCTTCATTTTGGTGAAGTATTGATATATCAAATTGGGACTGGTGACCTATCCAAATTGTGTAAGAAAAGCTTCTTGACATGCATCCCAAGAAGTGATGGAATTTTCCATTAAATTTAAATACCAATCATAAGTAACATCCATTAGTGTAAAATGTAATAATCTATATGTAACATCCTCATTAATAACATTCATTAATATCAATGTAAATTTAAAATATTTGATATGTTCCTCTATTGTCCTTACTCTTGAAGCAGAGAAATATGGCATATACTTTTTAGGATTCCTAGGTAAATCATGCACACCTCTTGGGACAACAATAGTAGATCTTAATAACCAAGGTGGTTGAGCCATTAGATGATAAATAAGGGAAGGGTTTCTTACTGGAGAAGGATTCCTATGTCTATTAGGAATAGTTAGTGTAACTCTATGTCTCATTTGATTTGACAAGGGTGAGACTAGAAGACTATCTTAGGAAATAAATTTGGTCACTCTAGTGGGTAACTCTAACACAACTCTATGTAGAAACTAACCTCTTTTATCAAAGGTACTATCCATCCTTATAACTCCAAAAAGAGTATGTTGATGAAGGTTTTAACCACACCAATATAATAATGAGGTAGCCTCTAATATTTTAGGATCTCAATGGAGCTAGAATCCACTCTAGGGCACAAGTTATAGGTATGCAATCTTAACAACCAGTTAATGGAATAACAAGTAGGGCATGTAGGTTGTTAACAAGATTTTTGGATGGATGGGTAGCCTCTTAAAAAATAATTAAAAATTTATATGAGTTGGATGGATGGTTGGGTGATAATCTAAAGTGGATAGGTCTCGAAATAAACTCAAAAAAGGATGGAAAGGTAGAGAAAAAAAGAAATGTTATACGTTATTTAAGAATCACTTCCCTAGCTAGTTTTTAAGTGGACAAGTGCTTTCAAAACCTATGCCTCTTGATATCATCTATTGTAAACACAAAATCAGACATGGTTAAGAAGTCTAAGGGAATACTAATATAGGAAACTCATAGGCATCAGTCAAAGGTTGATATTTTTGGAAAAGCTATTGTACACTCTTAATCAGGAGATTATGGCTTGGGCTAATGAGTTATCTAAGATAGTTATTGCACACACACGAAAAAAATTATATCAAAATAAAACACCTTTACACATCTAAAAATTATGAAACTTAACTGTAAATAATCAATGTTTTTTACCAATTGTTCAATAGTTGTTGCACATCTAATCCTGACATATCAATCAAGACAAAAATAACAAAGTCACTAATTTTGCACACTAAGAGTTATTAAATCACACAACTAAATAAATAAAACTGATTACACAAATAATGGAAATAAAATGCACAAACACATGAGTAAATAATCAAAATTGCTTTGCTCCTATAATTGAAAATTCTTTGACAAATCTAATTTGTGGATTATAATTATTTAAATAAAGTTGGGTAAGGGGTCACCTCATCCTCTGAGTTCATGAAAAATTTGTTACATGTTATAGTTAGAACTTGAGTTCTAACTATGGTCAAAATCATATAGAGTTTATCTTATAGTTGTTAATAGTTTAAGTTAACCTTTTCAAAAACCATGCAATGTGTACATGTATACAAAGATGAATTTGAAAAATTTAAAATAATGGTTAAAACTTATAATAAAACTACAAATATATAAAATATTACACCGTTAAAAAAATGTTCATGCAATAAATTTTAGCCTTTCAATGCTACATTGTATAAATAGCTGCATGGACCTTAGTCAACATAGTGGTAGTGGTTGTTGTCATGGAAACTATTATTGTTGACATGGAATTATAATTAGTAACTTAAACTTACTTATTCTTCACTTATATATCCTACTAGCATTTATGGGAAACATTATGTTACTGCCAAATGATCTCCAAGCTTAAAAGATGCGGCCTGTGTACTCTATTGACTTGCCCCAAGAGATTTGCATGATCTATTTTGGTCACCTACAAGTTGATCTTAAAAAATTCAAATTTAATGACCTTTTTGGTGAAGTTTAAATCAACCTTTATGTCATCTAATGGTAACCCCTATATACTTTTCTTGAAATTATCTGAGGCCTCCTGAACGAGTTTATCAAAGTTTATATTATTGATAAACTTTCTTATATTATCTTTTACCTTGGATAATTTTAAATTATTGAATATTTAAAGGACTAGGGTCTCATGTTCGTGGTAATTAGAGAGTAAAACCCCAACTACTATCAACAATTCTTGAGATTCTTCCATTTTGATGAATACTAGGTTAAGGGCATTGGATGCCTCTAGTGGTGTCATTAGATATAAGTGGATATAAGCCTTATTATATGTATAAACAATACAATTCTTAAATTTATTTCCATTAGCCTTAAAAGAATTCAATAATTCATGTGTTTTGATGCCATGTAGGATTAATTTATCCTACATAAATTATGATGCTTCCAAATAATTTTAAGATTTTGAATTTACTTCTTGGACCTCAGCTTCAATACCACCTGCTATGTTAGCTAGTACGTGCACAATCTTCTATTATTCTTTTAATTTCTCCAATTTGACCTCTAACTCCTACTTGGCCATCTTTGTGCCCTCATGAATTGCTAGCATGGCATGTTTTTGTGCCTTAACCAAAGATATAAAATCCTCAATATAGGGAGATTGCCCCATTTACCTATTCTACCTCTTTGTGAGGGAGAAGACCTCTTGCCTCTCCTAAAAAATTAGTTCCCTACCCATATCATGTTCCAAAATCCTCTTCCTCACCCTATGAATAATCCTAAATGGTTTATCAAATAAAGTTGTAATAGAAGAAAGCTTAGTGATTTTGAAGATGGGCATTTGTGAAGTCTTAGCCTTTAAGTCTACAAACCATAGAGGAATTATAAATTGACTAATGTCTATCTCCTTTGAAATTGTAACCATAAACTCTTTCTCATCCTTTGTAGTTATTTGTTTCTTCTTGGCTACTTTGACAATGGTGTTAGGTAAGGAAGGCCAAATAATATTATACCAATTGAATCCTCCAAATTGAGGGAGTGGATATACTATGACTATTTGTGTCTTTGCCTTTATACCCTTACTCAGATTAGTGAAAATTGTCTCTAATGATGGAGTGGTGGATGGCATGGAGAGAGTGATTTAGGTGGATTAAACATGGAGCTATGGGGTGGCCATGGTTATTTCCACCTTCCTAGATGCCCTCTTCATTTTCAATGATCTAACAATAATAGTACCAAAAGGAATATTGAAGGTATCCATGATGGAGGTAGATGGCATGGGTGTGGAAAATGGATCAATGGTGGTGGTGGATGGAGTAAAGTAGAAACATCCTTCTCAACCTTTGGGGTGAGTAAGGGGAAATACCAAAAGGGGAAGAGCTGAATGAATCATTAGAGGTGGAAGTAAGAACTTCCACCTTCAAAGTATTCAAAATAGATGATATAGATACAACACCAAAAATTGGAACAAAAGTAGAAAGTAGGGAATTGGTCTCAAAAACTTGAGTACCTATGGTGTATTCCATAGTTGGTTCTTTCCCTTTGTCAACTTCAAGGTTTAAAGCCTTAACTTTTTCCAACTCTATTTCCTCATCAGAACCTTCTTCTTCCTCTACCACTTCTATTGGTTGGGGCATTGTGGGTAGGATCTGAGGTTGCTCTATTGTAGGACTACCTATGGGAGTCCTAGGATTCCTTTTATAGAAAATGGTAGTCTTTGGTTATGAGGAGGAGCTTGTTAGATTGAGATATCTACTTCATCTATTTATATCCCTAAATATGTAAAATCTTGTGCCTAGGGAGTACCTATAGGCATATGAATTATTCTATAAGCTAGATGTTCTTGTCCTTTCTCTTCCCCATTAGAGGAATCTAGATTGATAGGGTCTCTTGGAGCTCCCCTAAGGTTAGGTTTACTCACCCCAAGTTACTTCATAATAACCTTTACCTTGAAAAGGAGTCCCTATGATGGATCCCCTTGATCCTTCAATTGTTTTACTATTTAATCCTTCTAAAAGTCTAATTGTGTCCACCCTACATAGAGTGGTGTCTTACCATCTAGCTCACTCATAGAAGGTTCTTATTGGATCACCCTCAACTAATCCTCCTTTAAATCAATAACTCTTTCTCTCTTCATGACCTCCTCATTATTTTATGCATTTATGAACAAGAAGTCATAAGGATAGTGGATGTGATTATAGGGGATGTTAAGACTTTGGATGTGATTTTGGATGGCTCCACGAGGATCCCAATCCCTATGTGAGATCGTGGGAAAATGATAGCTCTTCCTTTTTCCACCCACATCCTTGAAGTGCTTCCTCATTGTATATATCATTTTACCAATAACCATGTGGTGGCCAAAGAATGTGCTTTTATCTACCCTAGTTATGTCATCCTATATGCTCCAGTATATTTGGAAAGTAATTTCTTGTTTATCCAATTTTTTAGGTACATACATTGGGAGGAATAGGGGATAAAACTTGTTTCCATAGATCATGATAACAGTGTAATATGGATATATAAAATAATACCCCCTCATAGACAACATTTTTTTAAAGTTGGCTCCATCCTTGGGCATTGATGAACCATGGATTTTTTGCCAAATTTAAGGATAAACATCCTAAAAAATCCTCACCATATTATTTTTATAGGCATAAATGTGCATAAATTTAATGTGATCACAAATTTAGTTTTTTATACAGTCAGTGGCTAGGATCCATAACTTATTGAGGACTTTGTAGAATATTCCCATGACAACATCTAATAGATATGAAATCATATAAAATTGGTGGGTCAGAGTGGGACACTTGTATTTGTGAATGACTTGTTCTCTAAAATGAAAACTAACAATCTCTCCCAAAGTGAACATGGCATCACTAGTTAACATCATGTGCAATAATGGTACCCAGTCCAAATTGAGGAAATGGATATTAGGCATACCATAAAGTATATTAAGTAGTGTCATGCCAATCCACACTCCCATCATAAAATTGCTGATAGGAGTGTCATTCTTAGGATTCCTACCCTTGAATGTGATGTTTTTATTTGTAATAAGCCATAAAGACAACACCTTTTCCATTGTATTATCTTGATTCCACTAAACTTATCTATGCTTGTTGAAATAAGTATTTGGTGTTGGTAATAATAAATACCTTTAGAAATATACTTCCATAATACATGCTATGAACATTAGGTTTCCAATTTGATGAAAGAAAGTGTCTTACACAACTTTGCCTATGAAGAATAAGTCACAACGTAGGTTTATGCATGGAATCACTTCAAGCTTGGCAACAACAAAATGCAACATTTGTATTTAAAAGGCTAGAAAATCCTTGATGAACAATCACTCAGAGGGAGAGACATTTCCATACAATGAAAATATATCAATTAAATTGATAGCATCCCATTATTGTAAATAATTTCCTTACCTATTGTCATAAATAGAGACATTAAAGATTATCCATAAATTATGTTAAGTCATTAATTGATAATGTTGAGGGTGAAAATACTCCCCTAAATTATTTGGATGAGGATGTCATTTTTATTTACATGTAATTATAAATTATCATAGTATTTTCTACATGATCTACATGCTCTATGAATAATTCTCACTTCCTGTAGTCATTGGTTTTACTCACAGTACTCTCACAAGTAGCTAGGGATTTTGTCGTGTAGGATAGTAGTTAAATTTAAGTGCAAGTTTTTTTTGTAAGCAATGAAAGATTCAATGGTTTCATATCATGTATATATATTTTAGCATTGAATTATATTTCATGCATTATCAATTACCAATGTTCACTTGTTTTGTATATTTTGCATAGTTCAAATATTTTGTTAGTCTTAGTTGGCAGGTAGCTTTAACAAATTATTAAGAAGTATTTTAGCTTTACTCAGCTAAGTATAACAAGCTTTTGGAATTTTGTAATTGGGTATTTGGGAGTTGTGCTATGACCAAACCTTTTTAAAAAAAAAAAAAAAACTCTAAAGACCTAATTCCTATCAGACATAATGTCTGAAAAAATGCTTTAAGCATATATAAAGCTTCATGATCTATCAGACAAAATGTTTGTAACACAAAACCCAAAAACCAAAAAGTCAATTGCAAAAAATGTATAAAAAAAAAACATTAAGACAAAATTTATCAGACAAAATTCCTAAAAATATAATGTCTCGATGCATATATAAGCCATTTCAAAGTAATTGTTTCGAACAAAATGCCCAATGCAAAAATTATGAAGACCTAATCCATTTGGAACAAAAGTTATGAAGGACAAAATTACCATTGAATAAATACCAAATGAACAAATGATGATGAAAAAATACCAAATAAGTTTTCATATAGGAAAAATCACAACAAAAAATCTAAAAACCAAACCTATTAGACAAAATGTCTGAATAAAAAGCCTGATGTAAAAACTGTGAATGAATTTCTCTAAATAAATAAATTCTTGAAAACCTACATAGTTTAAAAACTCATAAAAGGTATTAAAATATTTATTCCATAAAATACATAATACCAGGCTATATTCATCTAAGTATGAATACTAGGGATCAATCTATTCAAGATTTTTCACAAATATATAAAACAAAGGTTTAATGAATAAGGATAGAATCTAAAAAAAGTGGGCCTTAATTTACTTAAGAAGAAAAAAGGGGATGTTTTGTACAACACTTATATATCCCACCATAATAAGTCTCAATTAAAATTATATTACCAAGATTTTAGGACTTTTATGTAATTAATATTAATGAAGTACTGAGTTTATTTGAGGGGACTAGTTTTATGAACCATTTCTAAGACCATAAACATGTCTAAACCACCTATAACAGAAGATAAGTAAAATTATTTATGTACCCATATTGATGTACTCTTTTCATGGGGATTCAAGATCCTCATGGAATTTAAAGGGGTCTATGTACATAAAATACATGGTAGGAGTTTTGGGTTTAGGGTTTCATACTCTATTAATCATTACTAAGAGTATTGGACACCAAAAACCTCCCTAAAACCCTAAACAAACCCATATTTATAAAAATTAATGTTTTAGTATCATATCACCTTATAATGGATTGAAAGCACTTGTAACATCAAGAAAATTTAGAAATGACTCCACCCATGGTATTGAGTTGTATAGACATGGTACAAAAATCTATACTTTTTCAAGGTTATGAGCATAATTAAGGTTTCATAACCTTTTGAGGAACTTAAAATAATTGAAGGGTATGTATTTGGACCTTATTAACCTTCTCAAGTCATGATATGTCAAAGGATCCACTTATAAATGTCTCTGTAACTCATCTCTAAACTGCCAGTCTACAAAAACCAAGAGCAAAGAGACATATTCAACTACTGTGACCAGATTGTAGATGTTTATTGATCAAAATAGGTCATGTGATGATGAAAAGAGTTATTTTATACCTAAAAATAATCTATATATAGGTTCTGAAACTCTCTCACATGTCTCTAATGGATGCCAAACATGAATACTTAAGTAATTGGGCTTATTTGGTCTATCTGGTCAACAAGAGAGATCAAAGTTGGCATAGATGGGATAATGATGAGAGTTAATGAAAATTATAATTTCATGTAAATTATGATTTTAATTGGTAAAATACACTCTTAGTGGTAATAATGGAGAGAGGGGGAATATTTTCTTAACTTTATTAAATATACTTAAGAAGAAGATGGACTATTGTATGCTTATAGTGACTTAAATGCAATATTTTCATGTTGTAACTACCAATAAGGAGTTATTTTAACCAATTATGGGTGTAAAATTCCTTTTAAATAATTTTAAAAATTCAACCATAGTCTCCATTACCTCCACTTTTATGCCAAAAGGAGTCTTTGAAGGCACCAATGGATGGGGAGTTAAAAGAAAGTTATTTGTAACTAATAAAATTAATGAATGAGTTGATTATGGTTATTAATGACCAATTATTATCTCCTAAATGATATATTTACCTCAATTTATCTCCTAATTTAATATATATTGAGGGATTTATGCCTTTTATTATATCCCTTAGGCTGGTATGAGGAAACTCTACCTGATCTTGTACTCTATGAGACCTCTTGGACTGTTAATGGATTGCTCTAGCTTCTCTTTGATTATATTATAGTGTGTGTATGATTTTTTGATATGATTAAGTGGTATAATTTCCATTATTCATGTATAATTCATTCACCTTAATGATAACAAGTTTTCTTTGTTGGTTGTGTAGTGTGTTAGAATGTTGATGATTGAGTTTAAGAGTGGAGATTTTATGTAAGAGTTTGAAACTAAACCTTCCTCTCATTACTCTTAGACCTAAGTCATCAAGATAAACTTATACATGAAATATTTATGCCTATAAACAATTAAAGATAGTGGTTCAAGTCTATTCTTAGTCCATTAGTGTTATTTGAGTTCAAGTTGAGTGGGTAGAGTTGTCATCTTAGTGCATCACCACATTAGAATAAGATTTATTTATGCAATCTATTTTCCATTTTAATATAAATAAGATTAGGAATTATAAATATGGATCAAGTGAGAAAAAGGGAGATATACCCTTAAAATTTAGAGGTTTTATCTACATCTTAGGTATCCCATATCCTATAGGTCATTCCAATGTTATCCTAGGTTTGAGGTGGATGCGAACAACCTTCCTCAAGAAGGTTACAACCTACTTACCTAATAGTTATAGTACACCCAATGGGACTAGATTTCAAGTGGTTTTAATCATGTCTTGATAATCTTGAAGGACATATAAAATATAAGGACGTTAACTTACAACCTTACAACCATTTTGAGTAGTGTCTAGCACTTTTGGAAAAGATTTGTAGACAATTTCAAGCTCAGAGATATTATAGAATCATTGTTGCAGAAGTAGGGAGGTTCTTGGTGATATTAATTTTATGATACATATGTCACATAAGGATTTACGGCAGCCTATGAGGTAGGTTTTTATCCTTCACCTCCATATCATCCCTATCATAGCCCATATGAGCATTATATTAACCCTTATTAGCCTTATAATGGACCTCCTAAAAACCAATATTATACACATTATTTTGAACCTCCTATATCTCCTTGACAAGATTTTTACCCTCATGATAAGTCATGCTACCAAAAAATTGTTCCTTTCTATCATCTTACACCAAAAAATGATCATCTGTACTTAGAGATTAATAAGCTAACGGAGGAGAGAGAAAAGTTTTAGGAATTTTTTAGGCAACAAAAGGAGAATGAATGTCAAGTCCTTATTCATTATCAAAATACCCCTACAAACTAACAACAACCAACCAAGGTGATTACTCCATATTCTTTTATTACATATCTAATCATTAGATACTTCTTTGTTCATAATTGTGTACTTGATGATAAGGTAAGTCATTCAGTTATCCCTAAGTAGTGGTAGATAATTTGAACTTGGTGTATGAACCTACCCCTAACCTTGAATTAAATTGTAATGGAATTCCTATGAGGACATTTTGTCCTGTTAATAATTTACAACTCACCCTCTATGCCTACCATAATATTTTAATTGTGCAAGACTTTATTATTGTAGACTTACTACCCAATTTTGCCCTATGTTTGGCTAGTGATTTTATGGCTAAGGTTGGGGGTGTTTATATAGTGACTTTTCTAATATGATATATAGAATTGAGTATGATTTATGGGTCTAAATCAAATATAGATCACTCTCTAAATTTCATATCCATCCATATAACCCAACTACCTCAAATGTAGATTGACTTCATCATCCCACTCCAAAGTAATATACTTGTGTTAAAGATCCTATGACTTAAATATCTTGGAATCCTTCATGGGTGATGTATAGCATATACCAATTTTACTCAATTAACCTTATTTCAAAATCAACTTCCTTTGACTACACAACTTTACTATGAAATACACTCTCCTTGAATAATGGTTCAAAGACTCATTTTCCAAGAGATTCACTTAGTTCCTTTTTTATACTCTCCAATGATTTAGTATTTATCATAATCCTATGACCATTCACCAACTCAAAAACACCTCACAAGTTCTCCATGACAACTCTGCCTTCTCCAATCTCATTCCTACTAGCCCTATTTATGGACTACTAGAACTTGTATTGAATTATACATTTAAAATCTTGAAAACAAACTATTTATGTAGATACCCTTTTCTATAAAATTATTATTCCCAAAGTTTCATCATCATACTCTTCCATTACGATAGTTTTCTTTGATTATTTAGCTCACTGTTTCCTTCTTTTAGGTCTCTTTACGTTTCTTTCCCTATCTACTACACTCAATCATTAATACTAGTATTAAAACATTATGAAATGACCTAAAAAAATTTAATACATTAACTTAAGTATTTACCTCACTATTTACCAAATTTCATTCAATTTTAAAAGTTAGAACGTATGATGTGGAATAAATCCTAGTTTAGGATTTAAACTGCACTATCACTACTCGAGAGCTAGTAAATCTAACTATGAAAGTTATAAGGTGTTTAATATAATATAAAAATGTTTTAAATGTCTATAAAAAACTCATTCATATTTAAAAATCCTTGTATTTATCCTTCTAATCCATTGTTATAGGTTTTCAACTTCAAATACCTATCAATTAACTCAAGACAACTCACCTTCTTTTCTTCCTTGGGTCATTTGACCAAACCCAAACCTTCCATGGCTTTACTCCAATACAACATTATCATCATCATCATTATTATCTCATCTCTCCTATCTTATTCAACTTTTAATGTGATAAGAGTATATGTATCTCCATCTTGCTTAATAGTATATGTGGTTGCTTGACCATCATGTATGTTATGATTATCAAACTACCATGGTCTACCTAAAAAAAAATGACACACATCTATAAGGAAAATATCACATAACACTTGATATTTATAACTCCATATCTAAAAATCAACCCAACTCTATTCACTTACCAGTATCTAATGACCTTTCTAAACCCATACAACTCTGTATGGTTCTAGATGTAGCATTCTCTTCAACCTCAACTTCTGCACCATTTTTAAAAGAAACTATATTTTTAGTACAACCACCATCAATAACCAAATTGCATGCCTTAACATGGGCATTACATCTACTTTTGAACAAGAATCTCTTTAGGGCTAGTTATTTAGCTTAATTTTTCTACAATAGTACTCTCCTCATGAGCAATTAATCATTCATATCATGCCTTCTCTCCTTATTCACTTCTCTTTGCTATTTTAGACTATTTTTCACATTCCTTGGACACTTTGTTTCCCTATGTCCTTCTCTTTGGAAATTCCAACATTTCACCTAAAATATCTTAGTCCTTGTCTCATTGGACCTTCATCTCTACTCAATCTACCATCTACCAATGGTCTGATCTCTATTGCATGGTGTTTCCCCATGCCTTGTTCTCTAATTATTTCTATAATCACTTTTGGTCTCTCTTGAACCACCTCTTCATTTCCTATCTCTTCCATCCTTAATTGTAAAGGTGATACCTCACCTTGATGCATATCTTCTATTTATTCTCTTTCCTTGAGAACATATTTAATGGCCTCCATTCTCATAACCAATGGAGAATTCAGATGAGTCATTATCCTGACCAAATCATTTTCTTCTTTGCTAGTTCTCTCCATGGGGCACTGCACCTGATTACCTATCCTACATTTCAATTCAAAACACATATTGTAAATATAATTCACAATCCACAAAATATTTTTGTATATTTGATATCAAAATGATGAAAAAAATATACCAAGTTTACTCAATTAACCTTATTTCAAAATCAACTTCCTTTGACTAGACAACTTTCGATATCAACTACACTTTCCTTGAATAATGGTTCAAATGCTCATTTCCCAAGAGATTAACTTAGTTAACTTTTTAATATCTATAGTGATATATTATTACTTTTTAGGATCTATCATACTCCTCTAACCATTCATCAACTCACGAAAACCTCACAAGTTCTCCATGACAACTATGTCTTCTCCAATCTCAATCTTACTAGCCCTATTTATGGACTACTAGACCTTATACAAAATTATACCTTCATAAACTTGATTTTTTTTTATGAAGATACCCTTTTCCATAAAATTAATATTCCCAAATTTTTATAATCATACTCTTCCCTTAATCTACTTTTCTTTTCATATTTAGCTCATTATTTCCTTCTTTTAGGTCTTTTTAGGTTTATTTCCCTGTCTATTACACTCAATCCTTAATAATAGTATGAAAACATTATTAAATGAATTTAAAACATTTTAATCCATTAAATTATGTATTTACCTTGATATTTACAAAATTTGGTTTAATTTTAGTGGTTAAAATGTGTGATATGGAATAAACCATAGTTTAGGGTTTCAACTGCACTATCACTACCTAGGAATTAGTAAATCCAACTGTGAATGTTATAAGGTGTTTAATAAACTAAATATAGGTTTTAAATGTCTATAGAAACCTCATAAACATTTATAAATCCTTGTATTTATCATTCTAATCCACTATTATAGGTTTCCAACTTCAAATACCTTGACTGTGCATGCAAATATAGAAATTACAAGTCAGTTCTCACTTTTGAAAGCTCATGACAAATTATTTATAAAATTAAAAATTAAATAATAATTAAAAATATTAAATTAAAATTATTTATCCTTATAACTTGTTTCTTAGATCATATCTATTTAAAAATCCAAATACACAGTCCAATCCAATAGGTCTTCTACAAGATATATAGGTTAATCTTTGTAATGTCTATGTTAAAAATATTTATTGGTTATTAAAGAATATTTCAGCCTCAAAAAATACTATTTAATCCTTTATAAACTCTTCGAATATTATACAAATCTCTTTATGAAGCTTCTCAATAGGCATAGTCTTCAAGTAAAGAAACTCTTCTAAAATAGGGATATGTGTACATTAAGTTTGAATTCCAATGTATTTGTTATTTTTCATTTCAATTTTAATATATAAAAACATATAAATGTCCTTAATATAACATATAAAAACATCACCAAATGTCATTATATCATATATCTTGCAAGATACCAATCTATAATGTCAAACATAAAACACATCATAACATGGGTTTGAACACGTCTTTTCATTCAAAACAATAGAGTTTTACCTTTGTCACCTTAAAAAAAATAATAATTAGTGATTAAATAATATTTATAAATCATAAAATTATATTTTAAACATATTTTTAAACCAATTCCATGTCATTCTTTCATTAAAAAACTCATTCAATTAGATGTAATAGTAAAATGACCTTCATCAAGGTCTATATATATTCATTTCAACAAAATAAGGGTTATAAAAACCAATTATCCTCCTTCATACAATTTTTTTATCCTTCATTCATCCTATTTGAATATAATGTAATTACACAATCTAAAACTAAATCATATACTCCTACAAATGTTCATAACTACTTCTTGCCACTTTTTTCTACATAGAGCTCTTGTCAGTTTCATTGCATTTTACTTTTTTCCACACAATATGACATATTTAACCATAAATATATGTTAAATAACATATTTTATGACCTCATAAAATTAATATACACTTATAAATTCTTGACACAACTTATCACCCTTACGCATTACACAAAAGTCCTTCAAAAAGGCTTGTTAAGATTTAACTATTCAAACCATGCATTTTGGCAGGAAATCAACAATTCAAATTTTATGCACCTTTAGACCAATTGGACTTCACAGTTGGAGTTAATAAGACCTATATACCTATAATACATATAATAAACTACCAAAAGACAAAAATGACATCATTTTGGTATCCTTAAGGGATGTCCCTACATCAATGGGCCAAGGACTCAAACTATGTGATACATGCCCTTGAAAGGGATAGTCAAGAGGAAAGGGAAGGCATGAAATATGTTTCAATAGGTGTTTCATGTTATCCAAGTACATATTTAGTCATCCATGTTATATCTGCTCATGAACATCAAACTATATCTGAATTTGATTAGACAACTAAACATTTCAAGAAGGATTTGACCTCTAAGTGTGATGATCTTAAGGTTTTGAGTTGGAAGACCACCTTGGAAGCCATTAAGAAATATAATGAAGTGTATCTCCTACCCAAACTCTCCTCTATTGAATAGGTACTAATTACATTAAGATCAAAATTTAAACATCCAATCATGGGAGGTAATCTATCAAGGTTGATTAGTGAGGGGGAAGTTGAAGAATTTAACCATGTAGAAGCTATAGTAGGGTTTTAAGAACCTATTTAAGAAGATACCTAAAGAAAATGTGGATATAAAATCATGCTTATAACCCCTATTCATCCCTACATATCATAAGTTCAACATAAGGATAAGTTAGATGAGGTGGTGCAGCCATAATGCCAAGTTAGAGCTAATGAAGATGAGA
Organism: Torreya grandis; assembly: GCA_037957365.1. NCBI lineage: Eukaryota > Viridiplantae > Streptophyta > Pinopsida > Cupressales > Taxaceae > Torreya > Torreya grandis. The sequence continues at coordinate 156,122 of JARHVA010004232.1, read as the reverse complement.
TACAAGCAAATCCTTCCCTATGAGATAATCAAGAAGACATACTTCATGAGCTTAATTTTGAGACCAAGGATTAAAAAAATTATATGATCCTTGGTATCACTTATACCATGAGTTACTGAATGAAATATAAAAACTTAGTGTGGAAGACTTAGATAATGGAGTATGATAGCAAGCTGATGTCCCAAGTGAAGAGGGAAATGTGAGTCAAGAGGTACTAGGACAGGAAATATTGCTTGAATGGTTTGAACATCTATCTTTCTCCATTGGAGAGGAAGATGATCAAGCTACAATAGTTCAAAAGTTTTTCTATGACTCTATCCAAGAGGTGAAAATGAGCGATCAAGATGAGGTTTCACAATATAAAGGTAAGAATGAAAGTAATCCCTATGACATTTCAATTTATTATGATGAAATTTATTTTTTGGAAGAGTAAGAAGACTTTTTATTGAGTTTAGACATTCTATCTCTACAACACAAAGAGCTCAAAAATAATCTTGTCAAGGATACTTTTGTAGCTGACCACTTTGATTATAATGGGTAGAATCAAGTACAACCCCTGACTAAGGCAAAATTAGCAATTTTCATGTAAAGGAGGAAAATTTGGAGTGAGTATGATTGGGTGCTTGACTCACCCAATCAGCTCATGCACCTAGAGATAGATAAATAAAGTATATCTGATTCTATGAGAAGACATGAACATAAACATATTCCCAACTACAAGTAAGAACATTCATTCAATGAATATTACCTAGTTAAACTCAAATTAACACATGGAAACCACACCTCATGGTGCCATAGTGATCAAATGACATTCCCATTAGATCTTATGGGAAGGAAATCAAATTTAGGTTAGTGTTTTAGTAGTTTTTTTCTTATTCTAATAATTTATTACCATGAGTTGTAGATAGTTTTTTTCTTAATTTATTATCCTTAAGTTTTATTTTTGTTTCCCTTGCTTGTATCTATGTCTTTTTTTTATTGCAAGTCCAAGAAGTATCTTTGGTGAAAATTAGTTTGGCAGTCTAAGTGTTCCTCAAGTCATATTACCTTGTTTGAGTTATCATGTCATCCTTAATTCATGAGGAGTGACTATCCTCTCTTAAACATCATGTTGGTTACCCATTAGAGTCACCTTAAATGTTGACATTTTGGCTGCATAGGCCAAATTTAAACCCCTAACATCAAAAACTTTTAAGTCACAACTATTCTAGTATATTCATAATGATATCTTACAAGATCATGCCCTTGTTGGTCCTATTTTGAGATCCTTCAAGTTGTAATGGGAAGTGTCATGATGTGACATATTTTTATGCTTTAATCCTTGTGTCATAAGTTTCTTTAGTCTTTTGGTGATGTATTAGGTCTCATAGTGATCTTGGAATGAGAGAGATGATTGGCAAAAGTTCTTAAAAGTCTAAATGAGTGGTTTTGGTGCTATTTAAAGAGTTTAAGGTGTCTTGGATTCATATTAAATATGTTTAAAAATTGTTTGGGGATATAAAATTAATATAAATAGCGTGTTCAAGTCCTTCATCAATGCCATACTCATCTAAGACATTTAACACCTCCATCACCCTTCCTAAACCATCAAACACCCCTCAAGCCACTTCATACAAGCCTATTTACATTGGAAAACCTTGGAAATGGGAAGTATTTTGATTAATTGCATTAAAATGGGGTATTTGAAATGTTTTATTCATGTCACATTACCACCCCTATCCATTTCATGGTACTAAAAGCCCATTTTGAGACCCACTCACACCCTTTTAGTAGTCAAATAAGCCCCACATGCCAAACTAAGACTCTTCCACTTACCCCTATGTATTTCATGTTTGAAAAGGTATAATAAATCATGTTACCCCTCCTTTATCCATATAATGGTGGTTTCCAAATTGATACATGGATCAAATAGTGAAAAGATAGAGAGTTTTGTGTATTTTTTGCACTTGTAAGAAATTGTATAGACTCAACCATATAGAGGGAGTTAGAGGATTATATTTTGTCTCATATATGATGTATCAGATAATTTTCATGGTGGAAGGATGTTAAATAGACTCAAAACTAGTCCTTCACTTCATTTACCTCTTTTGTAGGCCTAAACATCTTCTCAAGTTTATGGTTAGATCATATGGAGGAGAGATAACGGGGGCTCAAGATCTTAACTAGGGAAGTAAAATAAATCAAAATCCATCCATGGGATTTATTCTTGGATTGACACCCTTATATTTATGAACATTCCTTAAGAATTTAAGGAATTTTTACACCATCTTCATCTACACAAGCAAAATGGAACAAAGTGGTTTTCATGAGTTTTTATCATGTCTGACTAAACCAATGAGTGATATTGTATTCTTAGGTCTTGAAGGATCCTCTTATGGAATTTTATGTGTTTGAATCACACATGTGAGATCATGAGACCAAAAAACATCATAACTATCATAATCTACAATCTATAAGAAGGTTTGAATACTGAATAGAGGGTGAAAGGTTCTCATTAGAAGAAATTGATAGTCTTGAAAGACTAAAAGAGTAATCCAAACTTCCCCATACCTCTCTACTCAAGATTGGTGTTAAAAGTATCCTATCATCATCTTAAAAAGTTACTTTAATGAAGGAGTCATATGTATATTAGGTTCAATGTGTGATGAATAGAGTATATTATTTAATCGTACTTTTAGATCCTCCAAAGACAGTTTGAGAACTTGAAATAAGGTGTTGAAGTCATTATAGACCATAATCATACTCATTTAAATATACCTCTCAATCCCATGGAATCCTTAATAGGCCTATAAACTACTTTTCTTGCCTTTAAAGTTCACTCCATCAGTTTAGCAAGGATTAAGGTTTTTAGCAAAGACTAAGGTTCTTTGGAGATTCCTAGGTTTCCTTTTTTCACCATATATGTCCTTTTCTACCTCAAAAAGTGCCATGATTACAAATTTATATGTATTAAGGTCTTTAAGGTTTAGGTTATTTTTTCTTGAGTGGTTTTTCATCTTCATTCCATACCCTTTCCATTCCATCTTGCTTTCGCTATATTTTTACTATGTTTCACCCCAATTCCATGCTTTAACCTCCATATCACCCCATAGTCACACTCCTCCATCTATAAATCCTTAATCCCAAGTCTAAACCATTTGAATATACCTATATACCCTTTTTAACCATTAGAAGTGATAATTTCATGGAAAATCAGACCTAAATGGGTCATATACTTGATTGAGAAAGTTAATGAACACATACAGTGTTAAAGGCAATAATCACCTATTGATAATCCTTTATAATGTTGTTATTGAAATGGAGATGATCAAATAAGTGAAGATTAAAATATAATATGGAAGAAAATTTCAAAGGTATTTATTATTTAATCATGCTCATTCAAGGCCATCAGTCTATAATTTCTCCATAATGCATTCAGTTTGTATAATAGAATTTGGAAATCTGACAAAGTATGAGTGTGTCAGGATAAGCTCAAGTTTCATCATGATTCTTAGTGGAAAAATGAATTAATTTTAAATAAATATTGAATATTTTTAAAGTTTATATCATACTAACTCACCTTATTACCCTTCTTAGTCATCATCTCATCCAAGGCTTGAATAGTCACCTATAGCCATGTAACTTGGATTAGGCAGTGTTTTAGAGTGGAAGTTAGAGTTTAAAGTAGTTGGTGGACAGATGAGTATATGAAATCACTTTCAAGTGTGATCAATGACATTATTAAAATTAAGGTTCACACTGAGGAGGAATGTAAGCATCAATGTTCATTACTTCTAAGAGAACAAAATAACATTAGACATAAAAGAGACCTATAGTTATATGATTGCCATCATGATAATTGAAATAGGAGAAGTCAAGGTACCCCTATGCTTTATATGTGTGTTATGAATAATCAAATAGTGACAATGAAATATCATGGTTAATAGTGAAAATAGAGGTACCAAAGGCTTGGTGAAATGTTTTGTAGCATACATAGTGAAAGTGACCTATAGGCCATAGTCTGTAACCCCTCTTTTGATCAAGCCAACACTAAATACATGTATATACCAAGCTAAAATAGTAAATCTTAAGGTCTATTTTTATTAAATAAACCATATAAAATCTATCTCATTTTAGATAAGTTGGAATATAGACAATAATGAAGAGCATTTAGGTCTCTTATTGAGTTACTAATAGCTAAGAGAATCATGGACTAGGTCAATAACCCTTAAGGGTTATCTACATGTGGGATAAAAGGAGAAAGATGAGTGAGGGATTTTTGAATATTGATTTAAAATGAAATCATATTAATGTTTAATAAATGTTCAAATGTTCATGACAAGTCTACACGCATGTCATGAGCATAGTCAACTACATATAAATAGTTTTTGATAAAGTAAAGGCTCTAAGGAATTTAGAGGTGTAGTAAAAATATTAAACTTGGTGAATATGAACATTAATAATATTTCAAGGTATTAACACTATCTTAAGAGTTAGGTATTTAATGGATATATCCATTGTTCTATCTCGGAATAGACCCTAGTCTCATAGTAGACTGTGATGAGACTATGCATTCATTGAAGGTTTAAAGTCCAAGGCAGAGGGTTTGGACCTCAAGAAATATTTTGAGGTAAAGAGAGGTATCAAGTAAGTTTTTTCATATAATATAAGTGACAACACTCAGACTTGGAGTCCAAATGCCCTTGAGGGTTAACAATAAAATAGACCTATAAAGGCCTAATGCAAACTTGAGTAGGACTATGTCTGATTGCATAACTTTTAAATATTTAAGGATTGTATAAGAAGATAAATGAATCATAATAAGGTTTTAAATGTTTCAAAATATTCAATACAAGTCAAGGGGTTTCTTGATTAATACCTTAGGGTTTCATAACCCTAACTGTGCATAAACCCTAAGCTAATTGTGTGTAGTATGCAGAGGTTAGATTGAATAGATACTTATAAATAAGGATGTTTTTAAATATAGGATCATGAATGAGAATTATAAGTCTCCATAATAACTAAACTAAAGAGATATAGATATCTTCTATACCTCTACCTTCACCAAACATACAAATTGGCAAGATAACATACAGGCAACCATGGGAAAAAGGAGAATAATGTTGATGTTTGGAATACAAAGATAGTTTTAGAGGGATATTATTAGATAATAAAGGAAATTTATAATAAATTTTTGAGTCTCTAAGTCTCCCATAGGTATCTCAAACATTTAATACTCAATTGAGGCCAAACAAGCCTAAATGCATGTTCTAGGCCTAATACGATTACATCACCTTGGGGAACATTCAGAATTTCCCAAAGAAAATAAAAAGACATTAAAATATGTATAAGGATGATTAAATTTAAATAAATTATTTTCAAGCAAGAGATAAATATGGGTAGGGTTAGTTTGGTCTTTAGAGGTTAATTTGAGCTCACGTCTGTACACAACTAGTTTGAGCCATCACTTTTGATGCTTATATTTCCCACCATATAAGGGTTTACATAAAATAATCTTACCAAGATTTGAGATCCCCTATGTACTTAAGATTCATGAATGATTGAGTTTATTTAAGGGGCCTAATTTTATGAACCATTTTTAAGACCATGAACATGTCTAAACTGCCTATAGAAGAAGACAAGCCAGCTTCTTTACATGCTCATATTAATGCACTCTTTGCAAGGGGATCCAAGATCCTCAAGGAAGTTGAATGGGTCCTATAGATACCAAAAATCCACACACCAAAATTCTAAATGTCATAATTCCCTTGGACCACCTTAGGACCCCCTTGGGACCATTTAACCCTCTAACCCCTAACCAAACCTAGTCCATAGTTAGTTTAACTTAACTAGCTTAACCTAGCCTTTACCCACTTTTTATCATTTAACCTTGACCATTGATGGTCAAGATGACCACTGAAAATAACCCTAACTATTGATGGTCAAGGTCCACCTCCTTAAAAACTAACATGCAATTCATCTACCTTGATTTTCTAAAAATAACTCATCTAAATCCATGTGTGAGCCATTACATGAGCAAGTTATAATTAGAAGGCTTAGTTCACATTCTATTGTGACTCTCTTGACTTGAATATAAGAAGAGAGGATCAAAGAGGTGAGATCCATCTATAATTGTTATCAAGAGCTTGTGCATCTAGGAGTTTCTTTTTTGTAGGTCAATCATCATTAACAATCTAGTAATTGAGCAAACATATTAGACAATTGGCTTTCCACCATAGCCCTACCAAAGTAACAAGTTCGTTACTCTATCAGAAATAATATAGATTCTAAAAATAAGTCAAATATCTTAATCAATCACCCAATCAACTTTTGGTAAGAGAAATACTTATTTCCTAGTATTTATTTACTTTATTTACATTTTGTAACCAACCTAGGTCTTACCTATATCTGAAAATTTATTTTTTAGATCTTGTCAATCATCCTTTTTACCAATCTAGATCTATCCATAGTAACCATCGATGATTGTCTCAACCATTGATGGTCTATTTAATGATTGATGGCCACCTTAACTACTGATAATCATCCAAATCATTGATGGTCATTGTGGTAGTAAAAACTAGCAAGCCATTTTCACCTATCCACACCCAACCAAACTAGGATTTTATGTCCCTACCTATTCACATACCCCTTTTAGATTTTTTGAAGCATACCCCAACCACCTAGCACTAGTATTAACTAGTTTATCACTATTTTAATCATTTCTAGTCTATTTCTTAAGCAAGTATTCTTGTGTTCAATTTTAGTAACTTTTGATTATTGATTAAAGTATCTTCTATTTTATTTTATAAGCTTAATTATTTAAAATGTGTGGATCGACAACCCCTAAGAAAACTCTTACTTTTGGGATCTAGCTATCATTAGGCAATCCACCCAACTATCTATCCAAAAAACAAGTTTACTTTAGTGATTTTTTTTAAATATATAAGTCATCATTCCAATCCAAAGAGGAGATCATCATAATCTTCTAGTTTAATGTGCACACAATCAATCATGTTTTTCAACCTTACCCATACATATTTTTTTCTTTTCCCTCTTTCCAATTATAAGAAAGAAATTCATTGAAACATTTTGGCAAGCTCAGTGGGACCCTTATGTCTTTACTTGGGTTCTTGTTTGGTTGTATTCTTTATTTACTCTAAGATCATTAAAAAAATCTAAATATTCTTTTGGGTTTAAAATAAAGTTCATACATCGACCGCTTAAAAGTTTAGTTTACATAAGTTAACTTAAAAGCAACGTAATCTATCATAGCTTCACTCTTTGTTGCACACACTAAACCAAACCACTTTCATAATTTAAACACCAAAAAAACTTGAGACAAGTCTCAACTAGGATTTCATCACCTAACAGTAACCTTACCCTTTCTTGACAATCCAAATTGGAGGTCATTATGAAGGGGAGAACCAATTCATCTCTCTGGTTGAGTATAATCTTTAGATATCAATATATATTTGCTAATCACCCAATAACCTTATCACTATGGTATGTGAAGTGAGGGGGTAGGCTCCAATACCAAGCCATGTATTGATTCTAATATAGACTCATTTTGAGCAACTAAACATAATTTGAAACCAACCTTAGACTACCTCTTTAGTACCTGCTCTACATACCACTTTCAGTCACACACTATCTTAAGGCATAAGCCAAAAGTGAGATTAATTAAAAATTTAGGGATTAACATATATTTTAGAGTGTGATTTGATTTATTTAAAATTTTACTATCTTATCTTTGTTTCATTAGTAAGTCTATTTGTTCTTTCTATCTCCCCTATCTCATATGGTTTTCACTCACCAGTAGTGAAGAGACCTTACAAAGCAAAACCCATTACCAATCTGACCTATCTCTTCTACCTCTTCATCTATGGACTATGTTTTTGATCCAATAGAATCTCCTCACCCCTTGGGAAGTCCTACCTTCCCTTGAGAGGTTGCTCAAGGAGACTTTCAACATTATCTTACAACCATGTCTTACCATACCCTAGCTACAACCCCACCCATAGATTAGCCTTATGACATGCCTCTCCACCTCATGGGGAGTACCTCTATTTCCATATTTACTATCCAACAGTTGACTACCCAAACTTACTCATCAACCAATAACCCCTTTGAGGCTACTATAAAAAACCAAACAACCTAAAGTACCACTACTCTTATACCTTCCACTCCTACCAACCACTCATCCACAATAGGAGTTCCTACCTTTAGCACTACCAACCTTCCTTTCACTACTTCCAACCCATTAACCAATACTATGCTTCAAATATTTGTGATGTCCATACCCTCTACCTTTCCATTGACCAGTATAAGGGTTACCACCCTTCCATCGGTCACCAACCCAACTATCACTCCTATCAAACAAGCACCCCTTACACCAACCTTTAGATACAATCCTAACCTATAAGGGTATGTACCCCTACCCTCTACCCAACCACCTAATTCTAATTATCCTTATGTATCTTCCACCTAACCATTGACATTTAGTAATCAATATTTGGTAGCCTCCCAACCTTCTACCCACTATCAATGTGTCTCCCAGCCACTGTAATAACATATATATTATAACCCTTTGGGTGCACAACCGTAAGCCAAAATAATGAAGATGATTATGCATATGATGACCACATTTGAGTCATCCATTTTGGGTTCTCACAATATCTTGTCATATGATCAAATATGTAATGATCCCATCCACCCATTCGTACCTATTAGGCCATATCCTCCCCAATGGGAACTTCTCATGTTCTCTAACTTTAAAAGTAAGAAGGATCCTAAACAATACCTTAGGAAATTTAGAAATTCATGTTATCTCATCACCTATGATGATTCCCTTCTTCTCTACACCTTTCCCATGTCCCTAACTAGTCCAACATTGGATTTTTATAGTGTCATACCTAAGAACTCCCTTTTCTAGTTCACCCAATTGGCTTAAACCTTCTTGGACCACTTTTTGATCAATATCTCCAAGAAATTTTCTATCACTAACCTCTACTCTATCTAAAAGTTTGAGGACAAATCCATTACCAATTTTTTGTCTCATTAGAGGAGCCTAATTAACCAACTCTCCTTCTTCCTACCTCAACTTAAACTCATAGAGCTCTTTGCTCAGGCATGTGCCAAGCATATCTCCTCTACACTACATGTCTAAATCTTCTAAACCTTAGATGAATATTTTACCATGGCACATAATTTATAGAACTAAGACATTAATGAAGGAAAGCTAAAGCTCAAAAACAAGAATTTAACCTATAAAAACAATGAGGCTTCTTCCCCTAAGCCAAACAATCAGTCTAATACCAACACTAGGAGTAAGTGAACCAAAAATGTGGTTGTCCTTAAAGACACCCATCCACATTCTATCAACCAACCAAATTCCTCTATTTCCTCAAAGCAAAACCTAAGGAACCATAACTAGAACAACTAGAGGTAATTAACTCCACTTGGAGAATCCTATGCCTCTATCTTGGAAAAGTTATTAAAAGAAAACATCATTGAACTTCTTCCTATCAAACCTCCTCAAAGGTTCTATGCCTCTCATCTTAAAACTATTTAATTAAATTAAAATGTTCTTTGTAACTTTCATCAAGAAATAAGATATGACATCAGTAGGTGTAATACCTTCAAGAGCCTTATCCAATCCCTCATTGACAAGGGGTAACTTACATTGGACAACCCCAATGCACCATAAAACCAAGCCCTTGATATATTTAGGTATCCCTTCCCAAACCATGCTCCTACAAAGAATGAGAGAAATAAAATTGAGTGCTCTCATGATTACCATATAGTTAACAAGGTCCTTAATGTACTCATTACCGAATCACCTAGTATCCCATCTTCTATTCCTCTACCTCTACCATCTACTGAGATAGTAGACTTGCCTTCCATTCCTTCAAAAACTCAAACTAATAAAATACCATCCTTTCTCCCTCCACTTATTGAGGTAGTGGATCCACTAGCCTCCATTTCAACTAATATATTAGAATGACCAACTATCACCACCTTATATTTACCTTCAACTACTGAGTAACCTACTCCCCCTTCAAAAATCATTCGCAAGGAAGAAACCCCTATGTGTACTCCTCCCACATAGGAACTACCTATCTCAACCTTGCATCTTCTGACTAAGGAAGAGGATGAGGTTACCATCCTTATGTCTCCACCTAGAGGCTTATATTTTAGGTCTACTATTAAGGGAATCAAACCAACCTACAAACTGTTCTCTAAGCTAGTGCAAAAATTGGAATTTATTTCCAACCCTGATATGGATCAAGCTAACTTATTGTAGTAATTAGGGATACCTTATATCACCAAACAAGAACCTCCAACCATACCTTTAGTATATGAACCCACCACTTTCATGATTTGAACTTCTACCCTACCAACCAAACTAATAATAATTTTTGCCAATCTAACAATCCCTTAACCATCCAAGGCACCTAGACCCCAAGAAATTGAATTAAATTCTCAAACCAAACCAACTAAATTAATTAATTGCCTTGGCACCTTCCCCACACCAAGCCTTAGTCACCCTTTAGTGAAGGTATAACTTGCCTTACCAAAATCAACATCCAAACACTAGACCAAATCAATCAAATAGGTAAAACCACATGAAGGCCAAAAGGCATAAATTTTACCTCCCTCAACCTTACCCTCCATTCTGGGGGCTCATCCCTCTACCTTGAGTAGGAATCCAATTGTCTTTACCAAAACCCCACTGCATCTTTTGGTTACACCTTCATAGTTTCTCTCTAATGCACCTCTTTTCACCACACCAATAATACTTAAGCTACCTACCTTATTATCTTCCACCTATATCTCATCAACCTCCTTATATAAACTGATTTTAACAACCCAATGCACCACCCTACCCAAAAAACCCACCACCAAACCTATCTCCAAACAACCCCCTACTTCAACCATCAAGAAAAGACTACTACACCTCTACCACCTTTAGTCATGTCCTAATTGATCATTATCCATAGGTTACTATAGGATTATTATTTGGCCTTACCTCCCATTAGATCCTTTAACCCTCTTTCCTCCAAACACATATGGTATAATGACCACCATATGTGTTCTTACAATAGGACACCCAACCATGATATAAATAACTACAAAGCTCTCCAAACTGTTATCTATCAAATTTATGATGAGGATGATATATTAATAAATGAACCTCATATAGGCCCCATACCAATACAACCACTAACCATACCTACCCAATTCTTATCTACTCCTCCACTCTCACCTAAGAGTGAAGATGAGTTTGACCAATCTACTACCTCAACCTCTCTTTTTATCCATACTATCAACATGGTCACAAGATCATAATATACGGCTAAGGAGAAGGCTAAGGTTTTCATTCCTTATACATACCCCTTTTAAAACTCCCAACAAACCCATATCCATCCATCTCCATCTTTCACCAAACCCGAGGTGTCCATTTTAGGTACCTCTTAATCTAATCCCTTAAAATCCATCAAGAGAATTATCCTCAAGCAATGTCATCAAACCTCAATGAAGATGGGCTTTTATGAGTTGATATCTACCTCTACCCATCACCAAAAAGTTATAATAGAGGTTTTACAATCCATTAAGGTCCAACTCGAGGACCCCAACCTCTAATAACCTTTTTTGTCACCCTTAAAATTTCCAACCTTGTTACTTTCAAGGATTCAAAAATACCTTACATCAACTAAACATACATCAAATGGGTCATGATTGATGGGGAGATAACATTAACATCATCTCCTCTCATGCCTAAAACCAGTTCAACTTTTTGGACAATGTCATGTCTAAATCTTCAGCCATCCTTAGTTCTTTAAATGATACCATGGCCATTGCCTTGGGAACTATCATCCTTCATATACATGTAGGACCCGACACACTTCCTAAAATGTTCTATGTTGTGTAATGTGAATTCTAATTCAATGTCTTGTTGGGATGACCTTAGATTCACTCCATGGGTTATGTTCCCTCTACCCTCCATCATTGTATTAAGTTTGAGTATGAAGGCTAGGTTATCACCATTCAAGTTAACCCAAGTCCCTTTTCGACATGTAACATGACCTACCACCCCAATGATGTCCTCATACCCCCATCTAGCATACCCTTAGTAGCTAAAACCCAACCTTCAACCACCAAAGTGGATATTATATCCCCTCATACCAATGAGGTGTTGACTAGTTCCTCTATCCCTTTGAACCAAATCCCCACCATAGACCCTTTGGAATCAATGTTCCATCACCTTTTACTTGGGGGTATCACATTTTATCCTTTGATGCTTTCCCCACTCTTCATGAGTATGGATAATGTATTAACCAACCAAGATATGAACCCAATGTTAGATTGATTTTACCTTTGGACCTCCCCACTATCAAACCCATTTTGTCCATGGGGTACTTGAAAAATACCTTGGTGATTCTACCACCTCTCTTCCACCTTGACTATTCACCATTAGTTTCTCTAATCTAGATAAACCAAGCTTCACCAAGACATACCTCTTTCGATGTGCTTGGAAAGGATTTGGTCTTGGGTAGTATGAGCATGTAACACATAAATTGGTCACCATCAAAACTAGGAAGATACATGAGAAGCATGGACTTAGTTTCATCTTACCTAATAAGAATAAATCCAAACAACCCATTTTTAACATTGTTGAAGAACATGCCCCAAACTCACCTCCACTTTTGTGTGAGGATGATGACATCATCCCACCTAACTTTTTATTTATCAACATAATAAGCCTCAGACCCATGACTTATCAAAAGGAAAGGGTGACTTTAACCATCCCTTTGACCCATCTTGAGATGATAGGAAAAGACTCTCCTACCATTAACATTGTTTAGTGCAAGTATGATGATTATATTCTCACCTATCTTAGTGATCTGGATTCTTCAATCCACAAAACCCTTCCTCCTGAGACCTCAACCATGTTTAACAAATCCACCATGGATATCAACTTGGACCCCCCAAATAACCCCCACATTTTCAAAATTGTCCATTCATTGAATGTCGAGGAACTTTGAGACTTTATATCTTTCCTCCAAGACCATAATGTAACCTTCTCTTGGTCTTATAGTGACATTCCTAGAATTGACCCAACCATTGCTACCCATAACATAGTCACCAACCATGAAACTAAGATGATCAAGAAGAAGCTTCAATGCATGCACCCTCACATATCCCTTCTCATCAAACAATATCTTCAACATCTCTTATCTATAAATTTCATTCAACCTATTGACTATCTCTAATGGGTCTCGAATGTTGTACCTATCACCAAATCCATAGGGGGACTACACATTTGTGTGGACTATTGTGACCTAAAACTCACTTTCCCTAAAGATAAATTTCCTCTACTGAGCATCAATCAACTTGTTGATCTTACATTTGGCCATGAGATGTCATCTCTCATGGATGGATTCTTGGGTTATAATCAAATCTTGATTGATCCTAAAGATTAGCACAAAACCACCTTTAATACCCCTTGGGAAACCTTCTGCTATTGAGTCATTCCTTTTGGACTAAAGAACATTGGTATAACCTACCAATGTACCATGACCTATATCTTCCATGGTGTTATCCTTAAGATTATCGAGGACTATCTCGATGACCTTCTTGGAAAATCCAAATTTTAGAAGGATCACTTGGTCATTCTTAAGATCATATTTGAATGCCTTATCCACTACCATGTTCATATTAACCCCAAGAAGTACATTTTTGGGGTCTTGTTAGGAAAACTTCTTGGGTTCATTATCTCTTTTTATGGAATCAAATTCAATTCCATCAAGATAAAATAAATCCCTAGCATGCTCCCTCTAACCAACCTTAAGCAACTTCGTAGCGTACAGGGAAAACTTCAATCCATTCATTATTTAATCTCCTAGCTTTTAGACTAGTACCAACCTTTCTACCACCTTTTAAAGAAGGATGTATATTTAAATTAGAATAACAACTATCAAAAGGCCTTTGACTCATTCAAAAAGTACCCTTTGTCTCCACCTATCCTCACCCCTCCTAAGGATGACAAACCTTTCTACCTATATATCTCTACCACCAACTATTCTCAAGGGGAAATGCTTGCTTACTAAGATGAAAAACATAGAGAGCAAGTTATATACTATGTTAGCCACATACTTGTAGAATACAAGACTTGGTATACCCATATTGAGAAGCTTTGCTTAGATTTAGTGTTCATGTCCACTAAACTTCACCACTACCTTCTCAACCAAAAAACCTATGTCATAACCAACATCAAGCCACTCAAGTACATGCACTCCAGTCCATACCAAAACTAGCATATGACCAAGTGACTCATGTTTCTAGTAGATTTTGATCTTAATTTTCTTTAGCAGAAGTCAATTAAGGGGCAATTCATTACTAATCAATTAGCTAAGGCACCTTTAGAAAATAATCAACCTCCTCCTCTTACATTCCTTGATGAGTGCATCATGACCCTCTCTTAGGAGGATTTGACCTATAAAGTCACCATGTTCTTTGATGGATCAAAATGTAAAAATGGTGGGGCAAAAAGTATCATACTTATCCCTTTTGATGGTGAACCTCTACTTTTGTTCTTTAAGCTTGATTTTGAATGTACCAACAACATGGCTAAGTATGAAACCCTAGTGATAGGCATTCAAACTGCGTTATCACTAGGATTAAAAAAATAACATATTTGGTGACTCCCAACTTGTGGTGAATAAAATCAATAACTCTTACCAATGTAAAAATGATGTCCCATAATAGTACAAGTAACTAGTTGACAAATTTTTAACATCATTCAAACACTATTGCATCCAATCAACCCTATGATCTTCTAACAAGTTCATCGACACCATGGCTTACCTTACCTCTAAGATACCATATGTACCCTTAGATTCTAATATATCTATCATTATCTATAGGCTTACCTAGCCTTCTTATGTCAAACTAGATTTTCCCACCATTTTCAATGTGGATGAGACCCAAATTGACCTTTGGTATCAGTAAACCTTTAACTATCTCAACCTTGGCATAGTTCTTTCTAGTCTATTTAGGAATGCTCAAAGAGTGTTTATTCACATTAACTCACATTATACCATACTATAAGGTATCTTTTATAAGCAAAGCCTTGATGGACTCCTCTTCTATTGCCTACATGGTCACGAAGACTCTCATGCAATCAAGGAAATACATGATGGTATCTATGGGGGATACTTTAGTGACCTCACCATACCTAAGAACATCCTTCACCTTAGATATTACTAGCCTAACCTTAACTAATATTGTTGTGATTATGTGAAAAAGTGTGTTAAGTGTTAACAACACACTGATTTGCATCATGCACCTAGCCATAATCTTCAAGTTTTCATTAATTTATAGCCCTTCTCATAATGGATTCTAGACCTCATTGTTGAAATTATTCCCCATTCCTCCTAATGGCACTGCTCTATCATCACCATGGTTAAATATTTTACCAATTGGGTAGAGGCTATTCCTCTAGTCTCAAATAAAGCAGAAAAGATCATCAACTTTATCAACCATCATATAATCTATTGCTTCGATGTTGTTCAAACAATTATCACTAACAATGGTAAATCCTTTAAGAACAAGAAATTCTAGGGTATATGTGATGCATTTGAAATTAATTTAAGTTTCTCCTCGCCTTATCACCCTTAAGAGAATGGAAAAGCTAAGTCTTCTAACAAAACTCTTAGTAACATGTTAAATAAAATGGTAAATACATCTGGTCAAGATTTGTATTTACACATCCCCTTCACCTTATGGGCATATTTCACTAGTATTAGAACCCATATGGGTGTTACCCCATTTTATATTATGTTTATAGTAGATTTTGTCTTGCATCTCAAATTCCAAATTCCTTCTCTTCACATATCTTTTGAATATCTCATTTCTGAGAGTGATTATTATCAACACCATCTAGCCTACCTTGAGCTACTTGATGAGTGTCATTTAGTAGCCCTTACCCACCTCCATGTCTATCAAGATCATGTCAAGCATGCCTATAATAAACACCTTAAAATATGAGAATTCAATATCAAATATCTCATCCTAAAGGAAAATCAACATGTCACTAATATGGAGAAAATCAAGTAGGGCAAGTTTAATTTTAATTGGCTTAGGCATTATATCATAACCCACAAGCATGGATCAAGAGCTTATCAATTGTCTTCTCTTGAAGGCCACCCAAAAATTGAACCCCTCAATGCTTTGTATTTTCATCTTTTCTTTTTTTAGGAAGGATCAAACACATCATTTTGTCTAACTTAAGCTCATCCCTTGCTAATCACCCATATTCCATCTCCTATATTTAGGGGAAACTAATTAAAGATGAATCATGTGATTATATATCACTGGTATAGCCTTATCTTAAATAATGGGTATCATAGATCTACCCATGGCATGATTCTCATGGTACTTTCCACACCTTCAAAGGATGAATTCTCTTGGTTATTGCCACCTAAACCTCTTTACACCTAATCAACCTCTTATGTTTTTAGTTTTACCTTCATAAATGTTAATCCTTCAACCTATATAATCAAGTATATGTCAAGTGAAAATAAAGAAATCCAAAAGCAAAATCCACACCAACAACAATCAATGGTCATTCCTAGCATTCACAGATTGCTCCCTTGAAGGACAACTATTGAAAATTTATTTGAAATTTCCAAAATTTAAGGTGGACTGCTCCCTTAAAGGACATCTATAAAAAATCATTAAATAAAGCAAATAAACTTAGACCACTCCCTTAAAGGATGGATGAGTAAATCATTTTGTCAAAAGAATAGTATTTTTTTAGAAGCTTTTTTCATCAATCAGCTTCCTATATATGGTAATAAAAAAATGAACCATCATCAAAATCATAGTAAAAACAAACCAGTCTAGAAAGCCAAAATCGACTCTCAAATAACAAAATAAGGTGGAAGCCACAATCACGTATCACAATTAAACTTCCCACATCAATCAGTCTACATATTTTTGACATAGGCTTGTTTATCTTAGTTCTTGGGACACCTACAGAAGAGGCATGCTAGTCTCACAACAAGGTTCCATTTTCACCCATCTCTCCTTTACACTATATACAAGGGGTTCTTGATCTTACTTGAAATCAATGTCTAACATCAACAATAAATATAAACATCACACCATAAGCATTTAACATCAAACCATAAACCATAAACCATGAAAATGAGCATAAATAACGATCACATATATAAAATCATGAGTTAAATAAACATAACAATGTATACAAACTAGATAAATGTGAATCTCTCTCTATCTCTGTCTCTCTCTAAAATGTACATCTCACCACATTAGCTCATAGGATGGAATCAAAATGATATACAAAATGCCATAATCTAGTTATATATATGCCCTAGGGGCACCACTATCTCTCAGAGCACCATTAGATCTTGGTGCTTACCTACTTGCTGTACCTACTAATCCCTTAATTGTCCTTATCTACCCAAATATAGATGGTTCACATTTCCCTAGTATCTCTAGACTAGTACCACCTACCAAGCTAGCCCTGTACTTGCCCCATCAAGGCTCATCTAGACACTGTGCTAAAATAATAGCCTTGTAATACCATAGCTCCTCTACTATAGCTAGGTATCATGTCATGGGCATAAAACTTGGTAGACTTGCTTATGTTATTGTTTCTCCTCATCCTCTCTACCTTAAAGAGTCCCTCTCCTAGGTTACCAAGCCTAAAGAGGTATTAACCTACTCCCTCTCACCTATGATAGTAGTAAGATAACCCTGCAAGGTATCAAGATAAACCTATAAGGTATCAAGTTGACCCTATAGTGTAACAATATAGCCTTGAAACATGGCCACCTACCCCTATAATACATGCACTTATCCCTATGTAGTAGCTAAAGTTGTTCCTATCTATCTATCATGGCCAGTCAGATCCATGACCATTAGTATCACACGTATATCATCCCTAAAAATATCTATAGCTTCATATATGGGTTGGTACCATACTAAGAACCCATCTATAAACTTGAAATCATCTATTAGTTCCCTAGTTAGTATCTCTTTATACTCTATTAGAGTAGGCACATGATGTGGCTCTGGTAATAGGATCTCTAGATCCTCTCTCCTATACTTAGGGAATGGACCTGGGATATCCTTTACCATACCATACTACCAACGTACCCTATCAAAAAAAATCAGCTCCACATCCCCATCTCACCTACCAAATATCCATATATAGCTCTATAGTGAGAGTGTTTACATCCTATAACCTGACCACACTAGAAACTATAAATACATCTCGTAAGTGATATCTCTTATCACTAGTGTACCCAGTGCACCCCTTAACCACTCCCCATTATGAGCATCACCTCTTTCACCTAATATAATAAAATCACCCCTCCACCACATAAAGATGATGGGAAACTCTATTTGTGTGTACCCTACCCATGATAATCCTACTAGCCTCAACAACCTAATGTGCTCATAAGCCTAATAATGCAAAACTAGGCTGACACTGATGTCATACCTCTTGTGGGCCTTGAACCCCCATAGCTCCTTATATATATACAAGTAAAATAGTTACCCAACCAAATACCATCTCACCTAACAATAGCTTGATTATCACCCCTAATAGCAAGTATGAGAAGCTTTTGCTACTCAAATCAAGAAGCCCAAAGCATGTCATAGTAATCATGAACATGGTCATGAGTCTCCTCTCAATTGGATCCCTCTAGTACAAAACACTATACCTAAATTCTATAGCATGCCATCTAACCTAATCAATCTCATCTTTATATAACAACTCAATATGATCATCTCAATCCTCTCATTCTATATGGTATATCAGATCACTATAGAGTGGAAGTGAAGTAATCCTATGCATGTCCTCATGAAAGATAATCATCTTGCTAGTCGGTAGTAAGAAGGTATTAGTAGTAGGATCCCATCTCTCGATGAGCACTATGATCATGGATGCATCTTGAGTCACATGATGATAGTTCCTCATCACTCTTGACCCCACCTCCTCCATGTGGGCCAAATTAGCTAAGGTTATCCCCTGATAAAAATATGTGAAGATATGTGGCATGTGGTCATGCATCTATAGTTACTCTCTAGCCTACACCAAGTCAAAATCAAAACCCCCTTATGCCAATATTATCTACACTAAACTTTATGGGACCAACCTATTCCCTTATCTATCCTACCAATCTACCCTTTAAGCCTACATGGTCTACCTATCTAGCAATTATGACCCCTCTTACCTTAAACCTTTTTCAAACCCTTATTAACAAAAATCTTTATTTACAGGTGACTATTTATGGTTGGGCTCCCATTTGTATATGGATTTCAACCATCGATGGTCAAGACCAACCATTGATGATCATTGTGGGCATTCGATAGCTAGAACACCCAAACCTTATCACACTTCTAAAATACCCAAAATGCATGTAAAATAACTAAACTTATTAACCTAAACCCTCACCCAACCTAATTTAGCTATCCACTCCCACTAATTTTTGATTATACGCATAATTTCACCTAAAACCTACCCAAATGCTACCTAGGGCTTTCACAAGTAGCTAACCCAAAAAACTAACCCCTTAACTATTTAAAAAATCAATCCTAACTATTAATTTTAATAACACCCCCTACCTCACCTTGTGACTACCATTATGGAGTTTCCCATAAGCCTCCCTATCCTCATTTGCACCCACGTGCTCCCTACATCTTGATTGCTCTACTAAGTGAACTCTCTACCTTAATGAAGAAAACACCTCCACCTTAACAAATTAAACTTAGATATCACCTTTACCATAAATTGCCAAATACTAGAGCACTGAGTCAATCGAACAAATACATCAAATGAGTGAAAAGTGATTCACTATTCACTTTTCACCACTAGATTTTTTTAGTTTTCATCATGACCATCAATGGTCAGGGTGACCATTGATGGTCACCCTTGAGTAGCCTAAATACTAACGTAAGGATGCCTAACTTATTGAATTACCCTTATCAAACACCTCCTTTAACACCACCAACCCATTTTCCTCATCCGTGTATTTTACCTTCTCCACCCACCCCAACCACCTCATCACCCTACCATTGGTCCATTTAGGCCCAACTAGAATGCATTTTTATGACACTTTTTGCCTGATCCTTTGACCATAGTGACAATATTACCATGTTGACCACTTTTGAACATGCACCACCTCATGCTTACCTAACCCACATTTGTCTTTTTTAGATCAATTCCTACCTTAGATACCCATGACACTTGACCTATTTGTGTTTTCCATAGGAGCACTTCCTACCTCTGATAACTATAGAAACACTGACCTTATCTAAGAGACTAACAGGTGTAGCCAACTACCATGCCTTAATGAAATCATGTGGTACACTAGTCACTTATCCCTTATAATTTACCTTTATTATTATCAACCATGGTAACCTTTTCTTTTCATGATCTTTGCTATCACACCTTTTATTGCACTTCATGTGCCTATTTGCACCTTAGAGCCCCACTTATCATCCACCTTTGTCATCACCTTCATCCACCTTGTCAAACCTACACTTGATTCTATTTTCCCTCATCTACTCCTAGTTTGAGGGGGAATACCTTCCTCCCATACTCAAGGCAACCATACCTTTGACCAACATTAGTTTTTATTTTATAACTTGATGATCCAAGATGCATAAAAAGGGGTAACATGTAGACACTAGAAATCTACACAACATAATTTTGAATATCATAATTCCCTTAGACTACCTTAGGACCCCCTTGGGACCATTTAACCCTCTAACCCATAAATAAACATAGTTCATAGTGAATTTAACTTAACTAACTTATTCTATTCTTTACCCACTTTTTCCTCTTCACCCTCGACCGTCGATGATCAAGATGACTATCGATGGTCACCCTGATAATCGATGGTTAGGGTCTACCTCCTTTATAACTAACATGTAAGTCATCCACATTTATTTTGTAAAATTAACTCATTTAAATATACATATGATCCATTGTATGAGTGAGTTATAATTAGAAGGCCCAATTCATGTGCTATTGTAACTCTCTTACCTTGCCTATAAGAAGAAAAAAACAAAGAGGTGAAATCTATCTACAATTATTATCATTAGCTTATGTATCTAGGAGTTTATTTTTAGTAGGTTAATCATCATTAGTAATGATCTATAAATCATATCAATGATCTCACTAGCCATTATAACCATACCAAAGCACCAAATACTATTACTCTATCAAAGTTAAGCTAGATTCCACCAATAGGTCAACTACCTCAATCAATCACCCAATCAACTTATAATAAGACAAGTACTTATTTCCCGGTATTCATTTAATTTATTTCCATTTTGAAATCAGCCTAGGTCTTACCCATCTCACTAGATCCATCTTCTGTATCTCATCAATCAACATTTTTAGCAACCTAGATCCACCCATAGTAACCATCGATGGTTGTCTCAATTGTTGATGGTCTGTTCAACCACCAATAGTCACCTTAACCACTGATGGTCACCTAAACCATTGATGGTCATCCCAACCCCTGATGGTCACTATGATAGTAAAAACCATCAATCTATTTTCACCTATCCACACCCAACCAAACTAGATTTTCTATCCTTGCTTGTTCATAAACCCCTTTCTAATTTTTTGAAGCATACCCCAACCACCCAATAGTAGTATTAATTAATTTATCACTATTTTAATCATTTATGGTCTTTCTTAAGCAATCATTCTTGTGTTTAATTTCATTACCTTTTTATTATTTATGCAAGTACCTTATATTCTTTTTTATAAGCTTAATTGTTTAAAATGTGTGGATTGATAGCCCCTAAAGAAGGTATTGCTTCTGAGATCCAATTATCGCTAGGCAATCCACCCAAATATCTATCTAACAATTTTTTTTGATTTAGTTATTTATTATCTATAGTTCATCCTCCCAAGCCAAAAAGGATCTCTTCATAATATTTTGATTCAATGCATGTTCAATTAATAAAGTTTTTTAACCTTACCTTTAGTTTCTTCTTTTCCCTCTTTATAATAATAAGAAATAAATTCATTGAAATAGGTCCATGTACCTAAAATCTATATGCATATAATATTTTCAAATTTTTATCAAATACTAATGATTTACATCTTGTAGGAACCCATCGAGACGCAATCTCTCTAAGTTTATGCCTTCAAAGGGTCCACCAAAAAAGGGGTGGGCATATCTTTGGTGCTTCATAGGATTGTTGTCCCTTATTTCTAAATTATAACAAATCCAACCAGCTCTTAAAAACATTCCCTAAGATATTACTCCTCCCTTTCACACTCTAATGTTTTTATTTTTTCCATCCCTCTTTTCCTCACCTTGATCCCCTTTCACCAACTAACTATACTAGGTTGACTAGGTCAACCTTATGTAGTTTTCAACCTTTGATTACTATACAGGGTTGACTGGGTCAAACCTATACTATTTAGGGTATTTTTCACTTTGAGTTTTGTTAACCCTTTGGCTAAACTATCTTGGGACCTAATTATTTATCTCCCAAAAACATATAGGGTCAACTAGGTTGACCCCATACAACCAATATACTCAAAAGGATTTAGGGTGAGATCCACCTAAAAATACAAGATAATTTGATCATTATTTCAATATAAAATCAAGATTTATTATTTTCTCCTACTTATTTACAATATGCTCTTCCACCATTCTACTTGAGGAGTCTTAGCTTAGGGTTTCTACTTGGATAATCTAGTCTTGTGGATAAGTTTTGGATGCTTTGGTCTTTCTTAGTTATCCTTACAAACCACAACAACCTCCTATAAAGACTTATTAGCCAAGGGAGATATTGAGTCTTGATGGGTTCACATTTAGGTAAGTATATTATAACTTTGTTCTCCTCTCTTTAATGGATAGAAGTAGCATAAATAGTGGCTCAAATAATATTACTCTTCATATTTCATGTATTAAGGTATTATTAATACTTAGTTTAATTGATATTCTCTTATACATGTTTTGATTACTTTAATAACCCCTCATGTTGTTCCACAAGATTTTATGTGTACTAGATTAGATTTAATTTCTTATTTATTAGAATATAATGAACATTAAATATAAGAATCTTTTAGGGTTGTTGTGTGACTATGTTATATTGTAGGATTTGGAACACTTCCTAGCATGGTGTTTTTGATAATTTATCTTCTAAAAAATTTAGGTATGCTCTATCTTCTCCAAACCAGTATTAATTTATAGACATGATGCAGTTCTAATTACATACATTCTAGTGAACCTAATTTGAACTAAACCTTATGGGATTTATTCATATTATTTAATTTATTTCATTATTTCATCATTATTTTTATCATATATTTTCCATAATGGATCGACTTTATTGACCTAGTATCTAACTTATGTGCATAAGTTTTTAGGTATAGGCTACTAGATTGATCTAGTCAACCTATATGAAACTTATTAGATGAATATATTTTGTCAAATTATAGATTTAATTTATTTTAGTTATGTATATAATTATCTCTTATTTCCTCCAACTTTATCAATTCACTCATTCTTACCTCCATTGCATCATTTTCCATAAGTTCCAACTGATGTGAAGGTTCCAAGGCTAGAAGTTCCAATAAAATGGGAAGCCTTGATTCTCTACAATAAACCAAAATTTAAGGACACACATAAATGGACTTTTTTTTAGTAATTATATCTACCCATAAGGTATTATTTAACTTGATATGCCATCCTCTCTAATTATCTTTCATTATTCTCTTGATGATCCTAATTAGATTCTTGTTGGTGGACTCTGTTAGTCTATTACCCTGTGGATAGTAATTTGATGAAGATTTAAGATAAATTACATGATAAATATCAATATTCACATACCTTTTCACTATTTAATTCCAAATAATTATATGATATTATGGTTGAAAGAGCTCCAAAATGAGTCACTAGGTTGTCATAGAACTCTGAAATTGAGTTATTATTTACTTCCTTGAGTACATTTGCCTCCACCCACATGGAAAAGTAATTTATGGATGTAAGAAATCACTTATGAACAAAACTTAATATAGGATGAATCATTATAATTATTTATAAACCCCATTGCATTAAGGGCTACTTAACTTGAATAGGTTTCAAAGGCATAACTAGTCTCTATTTTCCTGTAAACATTGCACACTTGAAATATTTAATAACCCATGTATGTTAATATTTTAAAAAATTATGCCATAAATAACTATATATTATAATATTTTATGATATATTATAGTATTCAAAGTGGCCTCCTGAAGACCCATCATGAAAGTGTTCTAATAGCTTGTCTATTTGACTAGTTTTGACACATCTTAAAAATAGACCTCTAATGTCCTTCATGAAGAGTAATCCATATATTAGGATGTAAGGTATTTATTTAATTATGAAGTGTATCCTATTTTTCCCACATAATACTATGGGACACTCTCTTATTTTGAGGAATCTATTTATGTCCTTTGTCCAATTGGTAGGAGAGATAGTTGTAGCTACATGTTGAGTGTCTTAAAATATCAAAATCACTTATTTTTATTCTTTAAAATCTAATAAAATGTGATAAAAAAGTCCTATACCTATAAAAGTATTTTTAACTTTAACTTAAATTTCATATTCCATGCAATTGTTCACCCAATTATCCCTCTTTTCACTTAAGTCTCTGTTAAGGATAAAATCCTTCACACTAGGATGAGATACCATCAAAAAGATATTATTGTTGGAAACAAAATGTCTAAAATTTTTCAATACTCTTATAATAACAAGGACATACTTCTCAATAAATTAATACTTCTCTTCTTATCCTTCCAATTCTTTATATAAAAATTTAATGGGCTACTCCAATCCTTCATTATTTTGTTGCATAAGCATGGTATAAACTAAACATGGTATAAACTATGTTACATGTATAGAAGGCATAAATGAAGAAATATTTAGTTAAATTAAGAATGAAAAAAGTAAGACCTTAGATAGTGTCCTATTTTATGGCCTCAAAAATTCTCTTACCTTCTCTATTCCATGTGAACTCTTGATGTTTCTTAAGCATGTGAGTTAGTGGCCTTACCAATTCTACAAATCTAGGAAAGAACCTCCTAATGAAATTGATATTTACCAAAAATATTTGAAATCCATTATAGTGTTTAGGTAAGGATAAATTAAGTATTTAATCTATTCTTTAAGTATCAATATAAATTCTAGCCTTGGATACAATATGTCCAAGAATTCTTCCCTCATGCACTACAAATATACACTTTTTGGGGTTGAAAAGACCTCAAATTGTCTACACCTATCAAATATCAATCTCAAATGTGTCAAATGATCTTTAGGAATTTTATAAAACATAATAATATCATAAAGATAAACAAGTAACATTTCACTTAAGATCCCATGAAAATCAACATCCATTGCCCTTTGGAAAGTAACTCCAGCATTAGAGAGTCTAAAAGACATTTTATTATATGAATAGGTTCTCCACTTAGTTATAAATGAAGATGTATATAGATATTGTTCCTTAACTAATATATGATTATAACCTAAGTATCCATTAAGTACAGAAAACCTTTATGAACCTAAAACTCTTTTCAAAATTTGATCCATTGAGGGAAGAGGTAATGATCTCTCAATGACACCCTGTTGAGATCTCTAAAATCTGCACAAAACCTTATCTCTACATTATTTTTCCTCACAAGTAAAATATTTAAAACACATGTAAAAATATTGATGGGAAATATTATAATGGATTAAACCATCTTTATAATTTCCTTTTTTATAAATATCTCAATCTTGGGGTTGATTGGCCTTTGCTTGATCTCACAGGTTTGGCATCTTGCTAAAGATCAGTAGTATGTTGTGTTAACATAGGATAGAAACCTTTTAAATCATGATATTCAAATGTAAAAACATCCATAAACGTATTTAAAAATTCTATGAAATATTCTCTCTCATTCTTGGTATTCACTTTTACCAACTTAAGTAGCTTATCTTCAACTATGGAAATTTGCTCATTATGTTCTTTTTTAGTATAGATGCTTACCTTGTATTTTATTAGTTGATGATCCTAATTAATTATGATTTATAAAGTTTCAAAATCCTTAAGAAAATTATTTTATCATAATTGAATAATATGATCTTTATATTGGCATTTCAACTTGTCATGATTCTTTGGGCAAAATTTTACCTCATTTTGTAGGAAACATGCAATCTGTTTGTCACTGTAAAAAATTTTTCAACTTACCTTATTATTTATAAATAATTTTTCAACCTTTATCTAGGATTTATATTTAGTGTCTTTTAATTGATCAACAATATCATATTGTGCTCCAAATGTAGCTAACATGTTTGCATATTGATTGGCTCCTCTAGGAATGGAGTGAATATCAAATGCCTGGATGTCTTACATAAGGTCCCAAACCTTATGTTTGTAGGCCTTTAAAATTATATTCTTATCTACACTTATATATTATTATGAATTAATAATTCATTGTCTCCTTTGACTTGTAGAATCTTAATACCCCTATTGCTTTCCCACTTTAGACCTTGATAAAGAGCCTCATATTCTAAAGTATTAAATGTACAACTGAATTGAAATATTATAGAAGAGTAATACCTTTTATTTAGAGGATAAAAAATCATAACACATTCCACACATATATTCTTTTAATTGGATCCATCAAAGTATAAATTCCACATTCCTTGATCCTACATTAAGCTAGTGAGATTAGGCATTATGTCAACTTCTTCATGCATGCAGTAGATACCAAATCTTAATTATTCAATAGTTTTATAGGAATCATAGCCATGACTATAATCTATCCATTCATCAAGGATTATATATGGTATAACTTCAAGTGACTTATAAAGTTATTGATCACTAAAATATTCATCTTCTTCTAAGATAGTGTAATTCACATTTGACAAGTTTGGCATATAAGGTTCTAAATGGAATCTAGATATAGGTTCAGATATTATAGTGACCTTTGTTACATACCTAGTTATAAAAACCATGTAGGAACAATCATAAGAAAGATATCCCCCTATTTTAGTACTAAAATCTCTGGATAAGCATAGGGCAAAGTAGGGAGGTAGATCAACAACTACCACATCTTGTGAGATAGTAAAATTAGGACAAGTAGAAAGTATGACCTTAATATCTCTAAGAACACAAATGGTCTTATTAGGAGACCCATATAATTTTAAAAATAATTTATAATGAGGCTCATACTGAAGTGCTAGTTTGTTAATTATGGATTTAGTTATGATAGAGGTACTAGGCCCACTGTCAATCATGCAATTATGAATTAAAAAATATCCTATAAAAATTGAAAGATAAAAGGGAGGTGGATTAATCACATTTAGATCTTGAGGCTCCAAGAATTGATTAGAATTTGTTAGAACAACATTTAATCTTTTTGATTATTTATCTAGGATATGAAGCTTTGAAAGCTCTTCTTGCAAGTTGTCCTTTTGACTTGGAATAAGCAATGTTTTCAACTTAACAATAGAAACAAAGGATTTATTAATTTGGTCCATAATTCTCTGTGGATATGTGGCTATCCTAGGCTAGAATTTAGGAGTATAAATTCTACCTAAACATTTTGTGAATTATAAAATGAAAGGACCTTTAAAAATTTTCCCCTTACCATATTGTACTTGTTGAGTTGATGACTTTTGAGGTACATCTTGAGTAGCTGTCTTTTGAGGTGGTTGAGAAAGAAGAGGAGATTTATTTTTAGGACCTAAGCCATCACTAATTACCCTTATCTTTGACTTTGTATGAGCTATACCTGAGTTGTCTACATTGGACATGTTTTGGCCTTGATTTTTTGTCATTTGATTAAAAGAATTTTTACCTTCCTATAAATTAACAAAATTAGTTTCAGTGGGTATTTTATAAATAACTTCTCCTTGATTTGGTACCTCAGCTTGAGTAAAATAAGGAATGTCTCTATGTGGTAGAGAATCATCCTTATGTTAAGAAGGTGGCTGATTATCCTATGGAGGAAGAGATAAACCTTGTTGCATAAAATATTGTTGAGAACCCTCACAAGTTGGAGACATTGCCATGTTATTTGATTGATACCATTGATTTTTATATTGGCCTTCTTGAGCATAATTACTTTTAGTTGGAACCAAAGTTATATAATTACTTGAAACATTGGTATTTTAAGCATTGTATGGCCTTGATTATGTATTTTTTACTTGTCCTTAATAATTGGGTTAATAGGGAGGCATATTATATTGATATGATTGATTAAGAGATTGGTAAGGCTTATATGGTGGAACTTGCTACCTCTCCAAAGCTACCAACTTATTATTCTAAGACTTAAGTACCCTATCTATCTTTACCAATATATCTACCTAATTACCCTCTAGTTGATGAAGACTAGTTGAATTTGGTAATGGAGTAATAATAGGCATAGGAGGATGGATCTGTAAGAACAAAGGCATAGGTGGTCTAGAAGAAAATTTAACTACTTATATTAGGAATTTTTCATCCCTTATGGCTACTTGATAAACCTCAATAAAAGTGTTTCCTTCCATGAATTAGATCATAATCACCACATATAAATTTAAATATGTTTGTTAGTACAAGAATGTATAGTTAGGAGTGGGTTTGATAATTGTAGGGATATTATTCCAAGTTGTTTTAAACTTGTAATTGAAATGAACTCATGAGAAAACATCTTGATTGTACTTAGTTACTCCACCATGGATAGATTATCACTCTTATCTTCAAAGTGCTTGTAAAAGATTTCTACAGACTCTTCCTAGGTGTAAATAGATCCAGGTGTCAAATCTCTATACCATTAGAGTACCTTGCCTTTGAAATAATTTGCCAACAAACTCAGCCATAATTTCATGAGTCACATTATGTGCTGAACAAAGATTGGCTATATCAATAATATACTTAATATGACTAATTAGATTTTATCTTATAAAATAAGGAAAGATAATTAGGGTAGTAACTAGAATGCCATCAAATTGATTGGTGTTCAAGGGGCTGCCACCATTGAAAGCCACACAAGCTTGTCTTTTGGAAATAGCCATTTGGGGTATGGGATTCACAACAATATTTAGTTGGATAATATTTATGTAAATAGGAGGAGTAGTTTGGATAATAATAGGACAAATATGAGGTGTATGTTTTGGATTTGACTGAGAAGCCTTATTTTTCTTTGTTGATTGAAAAAACAACTCAGTGAATTTAGTCTCTTTCCCTTTTGAGGAAGATCTTTTAACCACTCTTAGCATGAAATGTCTTGGAGATCTAAATATAACACCTTTAAATATTTATAATATACTCAAATTTGTAGATATATGCTTAAAATCCTATGAATAAGTAGTCCCACTAAGTGTGTTAGAACTGTTAGCAATCTAAGTTACACCCTATTGAAGAAGATTGATCATATCTAATTCAAACCTAGACTAACATTGGAATGGTATAAGGTTGTGGGATACCTGTAGCTAAACCAAATCTATAGATAATGTGGCTATCTCCTCTGAATATATCACTTTTTATTAAATTACTAAAACCTATTTTATTCTAGGGTGAAAAGGGTAAGAAAGATTACTAAAAGGGAAATCTATGTTATTGATGGTGATGCACCTCAATCATGAATTATCTATTATAAACTTTGAACTTAGGCACACTTCTAAATCAAAATGGAGAAATTTTTCAACAATACTTAAAATAATCATAAACATGAATTTTTTAGATGAAGGTTTGATATAAGGTCTTCAAATTGAAGATAGAGGAATAAAGGTCTTTAACGACACCACATAAGCACTCTTCAATACAATTTATGTTCTTTAACACTTTAGGTGACCTATAGAAAATGAAAAAAAAGTATTAGGTGAAGAAAGGACCTAAAAAAGGACATAAATATCACACTTATCTTCAATCATAAATCATTAAACACACTAACAACCATGAATGAATCTATAATAAACATTTTTTATTTACTTCAAGTGAAAGTTACAATTTTAGTATAGTTTATGTATATCAGCCTGAGGGATCCTTTAAAATGGCCTAAATGCCTAAATATGTATCAAAAGAAAATAATATAAGCCAATGTGTCATATAGGAGATAAGGAGAAGACATCTAAACATCAACTCAAATACAACTTTAGTTACAATTTGCAATAAATAGTCCTTAAGACTTCTCTCTATGTCTATTGCCTTGCATGCTCCTTGCATGGGTTTTTTGGAATTGGAATTAGGTGGTGGGCCATATTTGACTTGTAAAACCTCCTTATCCATCATCATATTCCATATATTTATTATACAACTCCACTTTAGGTGAGTTAACTAATGTATTGATACTTAAGATGAGTTATACATGTGATTGAATCAGTTGAAGACCAGTTATCTCATCACAAGGATCAATTAAGCATGTGGATGACACCAAAGATCAGTTATGAATGATATGGATCATTTTTATGGAACTATAAATCCACATTAGCTCTTTTTAACAATCTTATATGCCATTATTATTTCACCTGATTGAGTAAATAGGTCTACTAGGCCAAATTAGGCCTAATAGCCTAACTACCTGTACTTCATGGCCATTATAACTTGCATATGAATTTAAAAAATTGAATATATGGTGATTTTAAGACATTAAAAAATGCCTCATATAATTAAATGATTCCTCCTTAGCAAGAAACACCTACAAATTAGTCAAACTAATTGACTAGGTCAACTTGTCTTTCATTTCTTACAGATTAGCTATTTTGGATGAGCTCCCAAGGGAAATTGTAGGAATATTTATAATAATTTTATGATTTGAAGAGGAATAATAAGTTTAAATATTTTATAAATTGATTTTAATTTATTTAAACTACATTTTACCTTTCCTTTTGTACTTTTTATTATCATAATTCTATTTTTTTCCATGCCTGTATAACATCCGTAAAAAAAATGGCCATGGACATGAAGCTATCAAAGCATAATTGATGATCTAGGTAGTATTTATGATGTTTCAATTAATTTTTATGCGTTCTTATTTAATTATTCAAAAACAAGTATGTAGTAGGGTTTTGTCAAGGTTTAAAAGTGTTCTGGGTTTTTAATAATGATTCACAAAGCTTGGGCCTTGAATGCCTAAACCAATGCCATAAAAAATTAGTGTATTAGGCCTTATAATTGCCCTAAAGTCATTATCTTCCTATGAAAAATATGTGTACCATGATTAGCATGGCTTTCTAAGTAGTGTCTAGTGTTCTTTGGCCAAGATGACTTGAGGATGAATCAATATGAATTCATTCCATTCTATTCAACTGAACAAATGATTACATTAGCTTATAATTTATACATATAATCATGATCATAATATATAATTTTTTATAATAAACATAATCCCAAAACCATATGGAAGTAATAGTAATAAAAAATAGATTATTCTATCAACCACCTATAGACATCTAATTCCTAACACCATTATATTGAAATTGTCAATCTTACTCAAAATTTATGAAAATGCACAATTTGGGTGAAAGTAACTTAAATGTGCTAGATGGTTTGAGATTTTTGTATACAAGTGCTGATTTAGGCTAATTTATCCCTAAATGGGGCAATGCATTTTATGTGATTATTGACTTTGATCAAATCATTTCGAGTCAAACTAATGAAAATGCATTTTGGTGATTTGGATCACTCTTTTCTTCTAATTTGAAATCACATGACATGTGTATGTGTTATTTTTTGTTGACATCCTAAATGGGATGATGGCCTCTAAAATCACCTTCTAATTCCTCTTTAATCAAATTATGACCTATTAATATGACATTTTGACTAGTTTGATTAATGAAGTGCAACCAATTCTAAATAATTGCTTAAAATTTGATTAATCTTACTTAATGGAAATTAAACCAAATTATGAGCTTAAGTAATAATTCCATGGATTTATTGAATATTTATTTATTGGAAATTTATTCCTATTAGTTTCATCATCAAGTGACATGAACAATAAGGTGGCATCCATAATCCATAAATGCAACAAATATCAAGATTATGGCTTCTTATGCGTTTTTAATGCCCCTTCATCCAAAATATTTATGAGGATATTTATAGATATTATTTACATAATTATATTAATTCATAGCCACATATCTTGATCCGAAGATGGATGGTCATAGTTAATCTTGATAAATTTAGAAAATATATAAATAGGAAGGCCAAGACCACTTTGATTAAGCTTCATTATTGTAAAAATTATAATGAAAAATTATCTCTACAAGTTATTTGAGTGAAGTTTGATAATTATTTATTTGCAATAGGATATCTTCATTGATAAGCATAACATTTATTTTCATATCATGAGCCTAGTTTAGTTGGTGATCTTGATATGATGAAGGAGTTTGGACTTGAGCCATTATTGAAGACTTGAGCACCAAATCAAGTGGGAAAATCATGTTTTGAGACACATTTATGTGATGGGATGCTCTTGGGAAAATAATTTGTATTTGATTTCTTTCATTTGATCTTAATTATCATTTACACACCCTATTGAATAAGTTGTCATAGAATGTTAGTTATTTATGAATTTTATTAGTTTTCATGACTAATACTTGATCTAACCATATTTTTAATCCATCTCTACATTTTGGCATGCCTAGTGTGCTAATGCAACCCATTTAAGCAAGGAAGACACTTGGGAATTTATATAAAATTTAAAAGGTCTTTAAAAATCCTTAACAATCAATTTTTAGCTTCATTTTCTCATGTTTTTAAAGTTTTTTAAATTGATACATAGGTCACATAGTAACTGACATCATTTTTGTGTAACTAGCATCAATCTAGGATAACCAACATCAATTAGGTTATATAGAAAACACTTCTAGAAATTTGCATTTTTAGAGATTTATTCAATGTTATAGTTGTCAATTTGAGTTTATAAGTCTTAGTCTAAACATTTATTACCTGATCCATAAGTTTATTTTGGATATTTTATCCTAAATTAGGGTAACAAGTATTTTTGTGAAAACTCTTTTTTGCCTAAGGATTCACAAGTGACTATTATCAATCATTTTTTATTAGCATCGGTTAAGTTTATGACCAGCATCAATCTTGATAAATTCAACATTAGTCATTGTTGACTGACATTAGTCTCAGTGTGTAAAAAATAGAGAACCCGAGAGAAAGAATTCCAAAATTGATTTTTTGATTATCAATTATGCTTCTAAGCAAGGGGAAACTCTATAACCTTGTAGGACATGCATGGAAAAGTGATCAAAATTTGGAGCACAATTTAGGTATTTAACATTCCCTTTGTTATTTAAAAGGAACTTAGATGGGTTGTTTAATTGTTTTGTAAAATTTTTCAAATTCTTTGCAAACTAAGGCCAAGGGGCCAAGAATTTCACTTAAATCCCCATTCAATTAAACTACAATATTTTTAAAAGTGTGTTGTTTTATAAAAATAATCTATTACTTTCTTGTTTGAGGAAAATAAGAAGTGCATGTATGTTGTCCCCCA
Source organism: Torreya grandis (assembly GCA_037957365.1). Lineage (NCBI taxonomy): Eukaryota > Viridiplantae > Streptophyta > Pinopsida > Cupressales > Taxaceae > Torreya > Torreya grandis. Next base: position 122,629 of record JARHVA010004232.1, on the reverse strand, counting down.
TCCCTTATAGGGAATTTAGATGACCAAAAATGCCTTTGCATTGTGATTATGCCTTTTTTCAAGGTATGAAAATTAATTTGTCTAGGCTCTCCCCAACACCCATATGGTTTGGGTTACCTAAAAACAAACTCTAAAGACTTTTCACTTAGATCATTTTATTTTATGTAATTTGGCTTGTAGAGGGGAGTTCATAGACTTTTCATGGGTTTTGTAGGGAAGCTTTGACATGGGGCTTCATCTCCCAAAATATTTTAAACTCTGATCCATGGTGGGGTATATAAATCAAGGTGTACATATTTAAAGATATAGGGGGTTGAGTGGCTAACCTCTACTTTCATAATGAAAACCTGAGTCAAGTCTAGTTAACTAGGGGATTCCACTAAGTAGTACATGGATGGAATTTTTATGTAAAAGAATAGACATTTTCATTGTAAGTTAATTGGTATGAAATCAATTGACATGTTTCATCTCTAGTATTATCCATTCTTGAGACTATCTAGATGGTCATAAATATAAGTTTTAGAACAACCCCACTTTCCACAGAGTATTATTAATGTAGGGAGAGTAATCTAAAGGTCCATGTCACCATACAATCTCTTGGGATAAGGGGGTGTAAAACAACCTACCAACTCATGCACTTTTATTTTTGGATTACCAATTAAAATCCTTCCAAGAGCATGTATATAGATGGATTTCAATAATACAAAGCAACCTTGTCAGTTTTAGACTTAAGAATATTTATTTAATTGTACTTGTCTTTAATATTTAATTACTTGGTCATGATTTGAGTCTAAAACTTGTTTGTGAACAACACATCATAACCAAACACATTTTTTGTCCACCATTTCTTGAACAAGGAGGCATTATGTAGGTCAAATCCAAAACATCTTTGCATTGTTCAAATCCTCATCTTAAACATTATGTTTGTATTATCTAAATATCACAATTAGGCTTCCCATTTAAGTCTAAACCACTTTTCATAAAAATTTAAGTCCTTAATTGATAATTTAAATTTGGAATTTCACCTTTCTAAGATATAAGTTAATGTGATAATCATATTTTCCATTTTTACTTGACTTGAGTTAACTTGGGTTCAATTTCCCATTTGGATTGAACATCATTTATAGACTCAGCATCATCATTTAATTATTGTGAGCTTAGGTCATCAAGTTTATCTCTCACACTATAATTTATAGAAAAAAATTTATTCTACCTTCTATTAACATGTGGTGGCATTATTTTGCCCATTTGTTCTTAGTTTTGTACTTAGGATTTCATGCATGTTTTCACATCTTGAGTTTATTAGTTCACATTGTCATCTTCCTAATTTGAAAGGATTTCTTTGAATTTCTTAATATAAACTCATTGAATTTGAACTAAATTTTACGGTATTGACATATATTTCAACCTACATTTGGTGTACTAGCTTACACTTAGGTCTCAAAGTTATCAGACCCTCTTCTAGTTTATACAATTTTAACCCTACCCAAGGTTGACTAATTTCATGAACACATTATTCTAATTATGTGGTACTATGCCACCTCATTTTTATTATAGTATCTTTTTTATCTTCTCATTTTTTTAGAAAAGATCAAAACCCACACCTTTTTTAAACATTTTCAAAACATTTTTCAAATCTTATCAAATGTAGAGAATAATCTTTTAGACATGACTCAAAGGTACACTCGTAGTGAGGTCTCTAAAACCCTAGATATGAGGATGATAAATTTTATGATGGTCAAGATGGTTCTATGGTCTTTGATGAAATTCCCACAACTATAATATCTAAAGAAGACTTTTAGAATATCAACACCAAGAGGACAAGGATGAAGCACTCCCAAGGTTGATTGAATTTGGTGTTAGGCTACCATCTAATTTTACTATGGAACAATTGCATACCTTGGTTATAAAAGGAGAGAAACAATAGGAACAATCCTTCACAAAAATTTAAAAATAGTCATACCTTCTTCTAATAAAGGAAAGGAAATAGCTATAAAGTAAAAACTAAATGATCAAGATATTGTCACCAAGATTAAGAAGATCAGTCAACAATATGTAGACCAAATTATTGTGGACTTGATTGACTCTTAAATTTCCACTTATGTCCACAATGATCCTTATAAGGAGCAAGGGAATGTGGTTAAACCATCACAAACTCTAGTTGAGAACATAATAATGATGGATCAATATGTTTCAATTGAACAACCTAAATCCCATAAGGTTTTATAACATGCTTCACTAACACAAAGCATACATTTTCAGTCATCAAGAACCTCTTATTACTTCACCAAAATAAAGACCAAATCATTTAATATGTATTGAATAAATTATATAAAATAATTTTTCTAGTTCATCTCAACAAACATGTACTTTGGTAAATAGACCACAGACTCCCCAAAATTAATAGAACACATATAATTCAGGGTAATAGATTCTAAGGAATCAACAACTCACTTACTCAACTCAAGGACCAAACCAAAACAAAATAATAGATTATAGGGTGTATATCCCTAACAAACCCATGCAACATCAGGGGCATATACCACCCTAATAAAAATAGGGGCACATACCACCCCAATATAATTATATTCCACCTATGAATACACCAAACATGCAAGAGTGGAATTTAATGAAGGAGATTATGTCAAGATTGGAGATATGAAACATAATCAAGAAGAAAAAATTTAATGAGATATGTCCATATATGTTTGATTTGAGTATTATCTAATCCCTTTTTTCATCTAATGTTGAGGAACCTAAATTTGACAAATATAAAGGAAAGGGAGACCCTGATGAACACATTTAGGCATTATTTGTGTTATTCCAAGATGTTTATTATAGTAGTGTTTATTTGATTCATTTTTTTCATTAATTTTAGTAGGACACACTCTATATTGACTACTTAAGTTACCCAAAGGATCAATTGTGAATTAGAATGATCTATCTTAAAATTTTGTCAACCAACTATTGTACAACATTCAAAATGAATTAATGGTTTTTGACATGTGAAAAGGCAAATAATGTGATGAAGAAATATTCATAGAATATATATAGAGGTGGATAGCATTATATGGTTGCTTTCAACATAATTTGTTAGATAAATAATTGGTGGACATTTTTTCACAAAACTACACCCTAAGGTCATACACAATATATGTCTTGTTTATGCTAACTCATTTAAATAAATCATTGACAAAGGGGTGAATATTGAGAATTATCTTATTGCCAAAGACCTTGTCAAAATTTACATGCAAGGTCAAACATCAAATCAAGCCCAATCATCAGTCCAAATGGTTGTGCAAAAGAAACCTAAGGGTTTCAAAAAGAAAAAACCATGGTTGGTAATAGTGTGACTAAAACTAGAAATGCATAAATGGTGTAGGCCCCATCAACTTCATATGTACAATTAGCTCCACCTAATCCTCCAACTAATTTAAAAAGACAACCTCCATAGATGACATTCCATAATTGATTCAAAGTCTTTAGAAAATTGGGGGAACTTGTTGAGATAGTGTTCCAAAATATTATAGCAACTAACATAATTATATGGCCTATACAAAGGCCATTACTTATTAATCAACCAAAATTAGATTGGTATAAATAAAATTAATGGTGAAACTTTAATCATGTTATTGGTCATAGTGCCTATTGTTGCATCTAACTATGACACCTTATTGAAGATTTGATTGAGAGTGGAAGATTTGAGATCAAACTTGCCTCATAGGGAACTAATTAGGGTATGGGGATCTACCAAGATCCATTTCCTTGATGTAATCAAAAACCACCAATGAACAATAAAAACCAAGGATAGAATTAATGGCAAAATTAGAACCAACATCAAGGTCAAAATCATAATCATCATGATCTTAAATAGGATCATAATACCCATGCTAACAAATTGGGTTACAAAAACATGCCTTATGACTATAACAACACCATGTGATGTATTTTTATAACCCATAATACTAATATTACTTTTAAATCGTATGAACAATCTTGTACTCCTTGTATTACTAGACCCATTACTATAGGGTCAACACCCTCTCACTCTAGTAACACTACATCAAATTCATGTAAATATATTGTGAATCTATTTATGAATGGGTTACTATTTTTAGAAAACATCCTTCCTGTAATTATAATGTATCCTCATCAACTTGAAATTATTCTAATGCAAATAAACTCTTTTGAGTCACCCTCCAAGACCCTTTGTCTTCACCTTCTAATTATAATGGTTCTTTACCACCTCTAGATTATGCAATCACAACTAGACACTCATGAGTTACCCTTTAGGTCCCTTGTCCATCTACATCCACTAAACCCTACGTGAATATTTTTACTTCATATCTAAATCCAAATACTAGGCCATTCAATGCCAAACTATCTCATCATAATATTGAAAAGCCTTATAGTCTATCAAACCAACTGACCATAAACCCTACGTAGATTTTTATTTTAAATATTTTGCATAAAACTAAAGTACATAGAACTATTTTAAATAGAATTTTATAAGAATAAAATATTCCTAATGACGCTAATCATTAACATTTCCAAACATTAGTGGGGCATGTGTCTTCCTTTCAATAGCTTATGTTTGATCAAAAAGACATGTCCACCCTAAGTTTGAGCCATAATAACACACTATATATTGAGTTCATAATTGAAAACCATAAGATCAAGTGGATTATTATAAATAATGGTTTAGGGTTGAACATAATGTAGCTAAAATTGGTATAGAGATTAGGCTACACTATAAAGGACATTTAGCTAGAGATGATCACCATAAAGTCTTATGACAATTCTGAGAGGGAGTGTTTTGGTACCATTTATTTATCAATCATTGTTGGGTTTGATTCCCACCACACATTATTATAGTTCGGATATTAGGATGTATTATAAAATACTTCTTGGTCATACTTGGATCCATGAAGTACAATTTATTCCATCCACCTTGCATTAGTGACTTAAGTTTCCCCATGATGAGATCAAGGTTATTATCCCCATTGACCTATAGCCTTGTCAATATTACAAACATCTAGAGGTTGAGTATCATAATTATAAATATTTTAGAAGTGATGAATTCATTACAAAAATAATAAAGAGAGTTTAAAATCCACCATGATCTAATTATACCAACCCTAGTGAGCTTGCATCCACTTTACCTAATCCATTTCCCATAACTCTTGAAAAATAGGTTATTATTGAAGATGTGGGTATTTCCATATACCATCTCAAGGATGCCATCCATGTTGATAAATTTTTGAATTTTTTTAAAACATTTGGTAAACCCAAACCTTCCAAAATCCCTAATAGACACAACTTGATCTAGTAATAGAATAAATAATAACAAAAACCACCTAAGGTATTTGTCACTGCTACTTTGTGAAAATAAGATGGAGAGGTTTTCACTAAAAGAGACTAGTTATATTCTTGTGACATTGATGATTGCTTTCATAATCCAAAATATCCTATCCCTAATTAGATCATGGTCAATTTTGATTATATAGGAAAAATCATTGGACCATGAGTGTAAGGAATCCTTGAACCTTTATTGGCTAGATTACCTAATTTAAACCATGGTATCAGATTTAAACCACCTGGGGTGACCTCATGACTTTTGATAATGATTCTTCTGAATCAACTAGTGATAAGACTCCTAGTAGAGACATAACATCCCATTATAGATTTTTTGATGAGCTTTTTGACTCAAATTTATTTGATCAAAATGCCATTATGACCTTAACACCTCATTATTCCCTATGCCTTTGTCATCTTGAACTCATTGATTAGGACCAGTAAAACTGGGTCATACACCTTGATGAGTTTCAAAATGAAGAATCAATTGTACAATATATGGGCCTAAAAGATGGATTATCTATTGGTGATCACAAATAAGGCTTTATTTTTCATTGGATCCTTTTAACAACTTTGGAGAGAAGGCAAAATTTCTTGGTCATAAAAAATATAAAACATCAATATATTCAAGTGAAAAGCTCTATGAGATGCTCATTGATCAGGGAAAAAGTAATGTTAAAGACAAACCCTTGAGTGAAAACCTGTTTCAAGCATTCTTGGATGAGAATTTTTTCTCATCCTTAAAAGACACACAAGGTCAATCAAGTCATATATTTATAGACAATATAAACATTTATTTAGAATAATAACAAGTCTTTAAGCATCTCACTCTTGAGTTTCCTAATATTTTTGCTACTTAGCCATTACTTGAGATGAAATTTTTTGATTCATCACATTATTCAAAGCTTTAGGAGGAACAACAAGAAATTGTAGCAGAACAAGATGATTATGATCACACATTGCCTACTATTCTTGAGGATGGATCTACACTTCTTGTAGAAAATGTAGTTGAAATGAACCTAGGAACATATGATTATCTCAAAATTGTTTATCTTGGAGCTTCCCTTACTAAAGAAAAATTTGAACACATTATATCCATTTTAATATATTTCATTGATATTTTTACATGGACGTATTCAAACATTCCAAGCTTATACCCTAACTTAGTAGTGCATCACGTTTTTGTTCATCTAGATATAAAAATAGTTAAAAACTATTGAGGAAGATTCATCCATGCATCACTTTTTTTTAAATAATCAATTAGATAAATTATTAGGATCATGCTTCATCATATCATTTGGATTATTCCAAATTGATATCAAACATAGTTCCATTCAGCAAAAATCCATAGGGCATACACCTTTGTATAGATTTCAGAGATATCAACAAAGAATGCCCTAAATATGATTTTATTCTACCCAAAATTGTCATGATCATTGATTATACTATTGGGTACAATATTATTCCTTCATCGATGAATTTTATGGATATAATTAGATCAAGATAACCCAAGAAGATCAACACAAAACTATGTTCACCACTCGATATGAAACATTTTACTATTAAGTCATGTCATTTAGCTTGAATAATGATGGATCTACATATCATCATGCCATGAATGTCATATTCCATGAAATTATGCATGATATTGTTGAGGACTATGTTGATGACATACTAGCAAAATCAAGAATACATGTTGGACATCCTAATGTTACACGAAGGATCTTTGAAAGTCTTTGTGAATATAAAGTCCACTTGAATCCTAAAAAGTGTGTCTTTAGAGTCAATTTATGGAAATTGATAGGTTTCATTATATCATAAATATGGATCAAATTTGACCCTACTAAGGTCAAGGCTATTGTTAAAATGCCTCCACCTTCAAATCTTAAATAGCTCTAAGGCATGCAAGGAAAGATCTACTCTATCTGCAAGTTTATTTTTCAACTAGCAGATAAGTGCCACCCATTTACACATATCTTGAAAAAAGGTGTCATATTTTAATGGGATCAAGAGTGTCAATTAATATTTTTAAAGCTCAAAACATTTTTGGCTAACCTACCAGTTTTGATATCACTAATACCTAGATGTCCACTAATTCTTTACATATTAGTAGTTGAGTATACATTGGGGGTAATGTTGGCCCAACATGATGATCAAGGTAAAGAACATGCAGTATATTATTTAAGTCATACACTAGTGGATTATGAACACAATTATAAACCTATTGACAAGGCATGTTTAGTTGTGTTCTTTGCTTCCCAAAATTTGTGACATTATATACTAAATAATAACATAGTTGTCATCACTAAGGTGGATGCTCTCAAATTTTTATTATCCAAGGCAGATCTCATAGGATGCATGGCTCAGTGGGTCATGATATTAAGTGAGATTGATGTTGAGTATTAGAATTAGAAAGATATCAAGGGGTAGCTTATTATAGATCAACTTACAAAGGCCCTTATTATAGATACTCAAACACTCATATTTGACTTTCTAAATGATTCTACCATGACAGTGGAAGAAGTAAATCATGAACATGAAAAATGGAAACTATATTTTTATGGTTCCTTCACTTCTCATAGATCTAGAGCTAACATATTGTTTATTACACCACAAGGGGATCTAATTCTAAAAGCATTCCATATCAATTTTAATTATACCAACACTATGGCCAAGTATAAAGCACTTATTGTATGACTTTGTCTTGCCATATAGTGGGATATCCAACATTTAATGATATGAGGTTATTCCTATTTAATCATCAATCAAACCACTGATCAATATCAAACTAGAGATGACAAGCTTGTACTCTACAAGCTCATTATTGATATTCTCAATGTTCATTTTATATCTCCAAAATTTGAACAAGTACTAAGGGCCAAAAATAGATCTACCAATGCAATAGAAATAATTGGATCAATGATATAGAGTGATATCAGTGCTAAAGAGTATCAATTTCTGATTTAAAATCTTCTATAACCTACACATGTTATGCTAAATTTAGATAGGATATGAACCATTGCTAGTCCCAATCCCCCACATAAATTTCCTTGGTATTAAGACTACTATAATTATTTCCATGATAACTTTCCTCCACTTAACTTATCTAATAACTGATATAAACTGTTCCTTCACCACCTAACCCATTATGCCCTCTTTGTGTTAGAACATAATTATCTATTGAGAGGGAGGGGTAAATTAGTAGATTGATTAAATTAGTTATTTAATACTTTTAATACAAAATAAAAAGTATATGCAGATATCTCACACACACACAAATAGACACAACACTCAATGTACATGGAAAACCCAATATGGAAAAAAATGTAGTGAGATTAGATGCTAGAATCTACTATTCTAGTCCAGCCTCACAATCAAAACCTCACTAGTTACAATGTTTAAGGGCACTAACCCTAAGGAGACACCAATTTCATGATTTAAGAGCACCTACTCTAAGGAAGCACCTACTCCCTAAATGAGTACCAACTCAACTCTTCTAATGGAACCTACCAAGTAGATCTATTATTGAGCTATAACTCTAGATTACAAAATTGATTCAAAAATGAATCTAATTCTATGTTACAGACCTATTATATAACTAATCATACTCTACACTTCTTCTATATTCCTCTCAACCTATATACCCTTACATTAAACTTTATTCCACACTTAGTGTGTATCTCATATGACATATATTTATGCATTAGATCTAGGTCTCACATCTTTGTGTTCACACTTTGTCATTTACACATCACACTTTATTATTGGACTCAATTCATATTTATTTAATGATATGTTTCCTACTTATTGAATTCACACACCACCACCATAATTCTCTATATTTTACTTTATTTAACATATATTAGTCTCTATTTTTGATGCACATGCCATATCACACAATTTTGATTGATCACAGTGATCTATATCATTCTCTATGTTTTATAATGCATCTTTCCTAAGTGTTCCATCGTTTGATCATTGATATGAAAAACTCTTTAAATACTAGCCACTAATATTTAAGTTTAACCCCATAATATGATGATCATCATTCAATTACCTCAACTTTAAAACACAACCATTAGATAAAACTATGATAGGCTCATGTGCTTTGTTATATCTTTGTGAGCTTTCAAACTTTAATGTTTCAACTTTAAAATGTATCCATTGATCTTTGATCCAAGATCCCACATGCTGTTAGATATTCAAAAGTAGAAAAAAATTTACCTCTATTTATCATTAAACATTGGTCATTTGATCTCATCTCACTACTTCTTGATAGTTTGGAACACATACACACCATTGATGTCCTCAAAGTAGTTTGATTTTTAACTCAATATACATCAATCACTTTGACCTCTTTGACTCCATATGCTATACTGATATTCATTACATGATCACACACTCACCATTAGATCCTCTGACACATTATTACACTCATTAAATCTATGTTTAACAAGTTCTTATGAATGTGACACATGTCACTATCATGTTCACTCTTAGGTACCTTTGACATATTGACTTAATTGTGCATCATTGGATATACATCAGTCAATTAAGTGATAACTATTGATCAAGATTAGACAAATATTAAATTGAGGGATTAATAAATATTAAATTCTTTAATCACTTCTCCAAACTGGTAATCAGTAGGTTGAAGGGGTCAATTACGCAATGATGAAGAAGGATTAAGTTATAACTTAAGCAACTGGTTACTGCCTACATCTAGTTAACATAAAATATAAATGCCTATGAATTCCATGACTAAAACCCATAGGGTTTTACTGAGAAACCCTATTAATGGCTGAGAGCAAAGATAAATCATTTTTAGCTCATTTCTCTTCATCTAAACCTGTGGACCATATATATGATATGTACCTAAAAATTCCATAACATATCTTATATCAATTTCTCTGCAAACATCTATAAATAGTCTCTATAAAAGCATGACAAATTTATATGACAATATTACAACTTGATTAATTATAAAACATGCTCTTCTATCCATCAATATTGTCTATGACTGATTCTCTTGACATCAATGACATCCATAGTGCTAAATATATCCCTTTTGGCATAAATGATAATCATATTGCCAATAATCTCCCCTTTGTCATTTATGGAAAAATAAATGCTTTGATCTTGTAATGCATTCTTTGTTCCTTCTCTAACATTAATTGTACTTTTAGTGCTTGCACTAGATTCTGATGAATGTGAGCTAAAGTTGTTCATACCAAACTTTCTCCTCCTTAGGCAATGGAAATTTTTCCAAAACTCAACTTGGACACTTACCAAAACACAACTTGAACATATGCTCTTGATAAACATTTGGAAAACTTTTACATAGAGCATTTGCACTTTTTCTCCCCCTTTGACATTAATGGCAAAGGGCTCCAACTTTATCACTATTTATCCAAAATTTTCTCCCCCTTTATCAGATAAAGGATTTTTTCCAAGAATATGTAACCATAAACTCATTATAAATTTGGTAAAATATGCATACTTGAGTTTCCTTTTCTCTCTTCTTCTAGGGATTAACAAAGTTTCTATGATCCTCTCCCTAGACTCATGACCTATTACTAGGATCTAGTGATGTGATGTAGGAGAAACTACTCCTAATTTCTATCTCAGATACTTAATTTATTCCTTGGGAAGAGGTTTCATGAATATGTATATAATCTGATCATGTGTTGGCACATATTTCATTTTGACCTCTTGATCTACAACCTTTTCTCTTAAGAAGTGATGATTGATTGATATGTGCTTAGTTCTAGAATGCATAACTGGATTCTTTGATATATTAATAACACTTGAATTTTACAAAGAATAGAGATAGGTGATTTATATTCTATGTTGATGTATTTGAGTGTTTGATTCATCCAGAAGATTTGAGTGCAACATGCCACTACTGCAACATACTCTACTTCTATTGTAGAAAGAGTAACTGACTCTTGATTTTTGCTCAACCATGAAACAAGTTTGTTTCCAAGGAAAGATACACCGCCACTAGTGCTTATTTTATCATCCATACTTCCTACCTAGTCAACATCTGTATATGTTGTCAAAGCGAAATATTCATCTTTAGGATATTATAGGACATAGTCAATTATACTCTTGATATATCTAAAGATTATTTTCACTACATTGACACATGACTCTTTAGGATCAGCTTGAAATCTTGTAACCATGCACATTTCCTACATGATTTTGGGTCTTGATGAATTTAGGTATAACAAGTTACCTATCATTGATCTATACAAAGTCTTATTTGCATCAAGGGATTCATATTTTTTTCTCAACTTACATCTAGTTATCATGGGAGTACCTACTAGTTTGTTGTTTTCCATTCCAAATTTATTAACCATTTCCTTATCATACTTGATTTGAGATATAAATATACCTTCATCAGTTTATGCTATCTATAGACCAAGGAAGAAAGAAAGTTATCTGAGCATAGAAATCTCAAACTCATTTTGTATTTGAGTAGCAAATTCTTTACACATTATGTTGTTACTACCACCAAAAATGATATCATCTACATACAAATTAATAATTAACATATTATCACCTTCTAATTTGAAGTACAGATTGCTATCTATACATCCTTTATTAAATACTTATTTTTTAAAGTACTGGTCTAATCTTGAATACCATATTCTAGGTGCCTATTTTAGATCATATAGATTTTTCTTCAGTTTGCACACAAAATCTTCTTCTTTTAACAATTGAAAACCTTCAGGTTGTTCTACGTAGACTTCCTCTTCTAGGTACACATTCAGGAAAGTATACTTAACATCCATTTGATAGAATTTTAATTTTTTATAATTAGAGAATGCTAGAATTATTCTTATGGCTTCCAATCTAGCAACTAGAGCAAATGTTTCCTCAAAATCTATAACTTTAACTTGTGCATATCCTTTTCATACCAATATGGCATTATTTCTTATGATATTTCCATCCTCATTAAGTTTTTTTCTAAATACCCACTTTTTACCTATTACATTTTCATATGAATGTCTTGGAACTAATTACCAAGTTTTTTTGTTTTCAATTTGGCTTAGTTCTTCTTCCATGGATTTCTGCCAATTCTAATCCTTGCTAGCTTCAACTTAGTTCTTAGGCTCAATTTTAGATATAAGATCAAAACTTAATTAATCCTTGTTCATTGCAACTCTTCTTCTTGTCTGAACTCCTTCATCTTTATTACCAATAATCTTATCTATATGATGATCCTTTTGAACAAATCTTGTAGGTGGATTTTCATTTTCTTCCTCAAACTCTTCATTAACTACTTCCTCATCAGATTCTTATTCTTCTTTAATGTTTTCTCTATCAATTTTAACATGTTTGAATCCTTCATCAACCTTGGCATTGATAATATCTATAATATTTTGTAGCCTTTTATTTTAACATATGTAGGCTTTGATTTGGGTGGAATAACTAAGAAATATTCCTTCATCACATCTTGATTCAAAGCTTCCCAACTTATCTTCTTTTCTCCTGATGTAGCATTTGATACCAAACACTCTAAAATACATAACAGAGGTAGGTTTTCCATACCATAGTTCATAGGGGGTTTTATCACTATTTACCCTCAATTGAACTCTATCCAAGATATATAATATTATTTGTACTACTTCTTTCTAATATCCATTAGGTAACTTGGCCTCTTTTATCATTGTTATAGCCATTTCCTTGACTATTCTATTCTTTCTTTTAATAAATCCATTTTGATGTGGAGTCTGTGTTGTAGAGTAATGACTTTTGATTTTATGCTTCTCATTGTACTCTATGAACTCATTTGAGGTGAATTCTCCACCTCTATTAGATATTAAGCATTTGATATTTCTTCCAATCTCAATCTCTACCATGGACCTTAAGATTTTGAATCTTTGAAATGCCTGAGACTTATCCTTAAAAAATGTTACCCATGTCATTCTTGAGTAATCATTTATTAGTAACATGAAGTATCTTTCTCCTTTAAATCCACTTATCTTAGTAAGACCACAAAGATCAGTATGAACTAACTCTAAAGGATTTGTAGTTGCATAATCCTTTATTTGAAATCTAATCTTTATTTGCTTGCCTTATTAAAATTATTTACAAGTAGTGTCTACAGGTTTGGTTATCTTAGGCATATGTCTAACATAATTATTTTAACTCACTTTTAATAGGTTATCAAAGTTGACATGACCCATTCATCTATGCCATAATCAGTGTCTCATAAATATTTCCTATCAGACAACTATTACCATTCACTTCACTTAGATTATAAATATTTCTTTCAGTTCTTTTCCCTTATAAAACTAATATTCTAGATCTCCTTATCTTATAGGCTTCTACATTAAATATGACATTATATCCATTGTCACACATTTGGTTGACACTTAGTAGATTTTTTTCCAATCCTTCAACATAAAAGAAATCATTTTTAGGTACTTTTTTATCTATATTCAAGGTTACTTTTCCATGCATTTTTACTATAGTATTATCTCCCAAGCTGATAAATCTTTCCTTACATTTACTTAGTTTTATGAACTTTATCTTATCACTAGTCATGTGTTTTGAGAAACCACTATCTATTACCCAAAAATTTTGTTCCTTAACATGGAGTGCAATTTGAGTAATCATAAATTGTGCAACTTTCTATTCTTTCACTTTCCACACATCCTTAGGTTTCTTGTTTGGCTTATTTTCCCCCTTTTTAAAGACTTGTAAACCTTTGTTCACACTAGGAGGCATGCTTTTCTTTTCACTTTTTATTTTTGGTCTTACAAAGTTTATTCTACATTGTTTAGCTATGCGATCAAAATTATTGTAGTTATAAAATATTACATTTGTATCTAACAAGGGTGAAAATGAGTTATTACTCAAAAAATTTGTTCTCCTTTTAGGTATAACTCTATAATCACTAGACCTATGACCAAATTGATTACAAATATAACAATAGCCAAAAAAATTTGGAATACCTGGTCATAGCATTTCTTTGTGAAAGATGAGGAGGTCTTCTTAACTCTAGCTTCTTCAAGTTTCTCACCCTTATGTAACCATCTACATTATCTACCTTTGTGTTTGACATCTTCTTTGAGTTTGTAGAGATTGACTCATTATTATTCTTCTTTTCTTTAGGATTCTTTTCTCCTTCAACTTTCTTCACAGTAGTAGTGCTTGTGTTCATCTCTATATCTTTAGAGGCATTCTTGCATTCTTGCAAGATTTTTCATTCTTTATTCCTAATTCTCCTTTTGATTTGAAGTTTTCATATAATTATATAGATGTAATGGTTATGTGACTTTTCCCCTTTTTAAAACCATGACCATATTTCTCTTTTAATGGATTTTGAAATTTTATCAATTCATCAAGAATCTATGAACCTCTTTTTAGGTTTAGACATTTGTCTATTTGTTCCTTAATTTTTTCAAGTTCTTTTCTCAAAGCCACTATTTCTGCTTCTAACTTCATGCATTCATGAGATTTAGAATATAGTTCAAATTTGACTACATATTCTATTCTTTTATCCTTTTCAACTTGTGTCTTTAGGCTAACCACCATCTGATCATATTTTAAAGACTTTTGGATACTTTTCCAATCTCCTTTTGTGCCTTTTTCTTTTACTTTGAGTTCTCTTTTCTTAGCTTTTCAATTTCATATAGAGCATAGATGAGTTCACCTTATAGATCCACTTCTCTTCCTCTTCTTCATCAGAGTCTTCAACATCATCTTCTTTTTTATCCATAGAAGTTGATTCCAATGTCATGAATAGGACTTCATTTTCCTCAACAATAAAAGCACAATCATGGTCATCATTTAAACTATTACTATAATCCAATGAATCATTATCTTTTATTGTGTATATAACCTTCTTATTTTTAAAGTACTTTTTCTTAGAGTAGTGAGGTTTCATCTATTTACTATCCTCTTCTTGATTAGAATTATCCTTTTTGTTATAAGGGCATTTAACATCAAAATGTCCTACCTTACCATAGTTAAATCATTTAAAGGGTAACTTACCATTATATTTTATAGACCCTCTTCTTAATTTTCTAACAAATTTGGCTTCTTCTTCATCAGTCTCCTCAGATCTAGATCTAGGTGTTTCTATTTTTACTTATTTGGATGATTTGAATGAAGTTTCTCTCTTGAAAGTATCTACTTCTCCCATTATCATCTCATAGGCTATGAAGGTTCCATGAAACTCATCTACAATGATCTTATCTAGATCTCTTGCTTCCACTATTGTATAGATTTTAGAGTCATACCTAGATGGTAAAGATCTTAGGACCTTGTTGACAATGATTGAATAGTTCATCTCTTTTCTAATGCCTCTGATTGTATTGACTATTTCATCTACTCTAAAGAGGTATTCTACAATTTTCTCTTCTTCATTTATCTTAATACTTTCAAGCATGCCTCTATATGTTTGTAGTTAGGCTTGTTTTACCTTATCATCACCTTCATATATGCTCTTCAACTTGTTCTAGATATCATGTGTAGTTTGATAATGCATTAATTTAACAAACTCTAAGTTAGATAATACATAAAGGATAACATTCTTTGCCTTAGAATTGATCTCATATGCTTTCTTGGCATCCTGATCAGTAGGATTTGTAGTAGGAATTGTATATCCATTTACAATAGACATCCATACATCAAACCCTAATGAGGTTAAATGTGATTCCATTCTAATGTTCAAAAATGCATAGTTTGATCCATCAAAGAGAGGTACTTTGTTTTAAGATGAGCCTTATTGACTAGCCAATTATGTTCATTGTCTAAGATCTTCCTAAGCTAATTAAGCTTTTTCTAAGGAAATAGTGATTTGATACTAATTGTTGAAACAAGATTATCTATTGAGAGGGGGTGAATCAATAGATTGATTAAATTAGTCCTTTAATACTTTTAATTCAAATTAAAAGGTATATGTAGAGATCATACACACACAAATAGACACAACACTTAGTATACATAGAAAATCTAATATGGGAAAACCATGGTGAGAATAGATTCTAGAATCCACTATTATAATCTAGCCTCACAATCAAAACCTCATTGGTTACAATGTTTAAGGGCACCAACCCTAAGGAGACACCAATCCTATGATTTAAGATCACCTACTCTAATTAAGTACATACTCCCTAATTGAGTACCAACTTAGCTCTTCTGATGGCACCTACCAATAAGATATATTATGGAGATACAACTCTAGATTACAAAATTAATTCAAAAATGAATCCAATTGTATGTTATAGACCTATTCTATAACTACTCATACTCTACACTTATTCTCTCTTCTTGTTAGCCTTTGTACCCCATAATTTGACTTTATTCCACACTTAGTGTGTATCCTAGATGACATATATATATATATATGCATTAGATATAGGTCTCATATATTCTCTATGTTCACACTTGGTCATTAACACATCACACTCCATTCTTGGACTCATTTCATATTTATTTAATTATAGATTTTATGATTCTTAAATTCACACACCACTACCATAATTATCTCTCTTTTAATATATTTAGTATATATCAATCTCTATTTTTGATGCACATGCCATATTACACAATTTTTATTGATCACAATAATCTATATCATTCTCTATGTCATATAATGCATCTTTCTTGAGTATTCCATTGCTTAACTATTAAGATGAAAATTTATTTAAATATTGATAATTTATATTTAAGTTTCAAGCCATGATCTGATGATCATCATTCAATTAACTCAACTTTAAAATGCAACCATTAGATAAAACTCTGACAGGCTCACACACTCTATTATATCTTTATGAGTTTTAAAAATTTAACATTTTAACTTTAAAATACATCCATTGATATTTGATCCAAGATCCTGCATGCTATTAGATATTAAAAATTAGCATAGAATTTACCTTTATTTATTGTTAAACATCAAGCACTTGATCTCATCTCACTACTTCATGATACTTTGGAAGACATATGCACTATCGATCTCTTCAAAGTAGCTTGATATTTAACTCAATATACATTAGACACTTTGAGCTCTTTGACTCCATGTACTCCATTGATATTAATTATAAAATTCTCACCATTATATCCTTTGATAGATTAATATGCTAATTGGATCTCTATCTGACAAGATCTTTTGAATGTGAAACATGTCACTAGTGTGTTTACTCTCAAGTACCTTTGACATATTGACTTCACTACACATCATTGGATCTACATCATGAAATTAAGTGCTAACTATTAATCAAGATTAGATAAATCTTAATTTAAGGAATTAGGAAATATTAAAGTCTTTGATCACTGGTCTAAACCAGTAATCACTAGGTTAAAGGGGACAGTTACACAATGATAAGGAAGGCTTAAGTTATAACTTAAATGATCGGTTCTTGCCTATATCCAATCAAAATAAAAATAAAAATGCATGTGAATTCCATGATTAAAATCCATATGTTTTTACTAAAAAACCTTAGTAATGGTCAAGAGTAAAGATAAATCATTTATGAGTTCATTTCTCTTCATCTGAACCTACATACCATATATATGAGATGTACCTTAAAAAACCATAATAGATATTTTAATTTCTCTACAAATATCTATAAATAGTATTTTTGAAATCATGAAAATTTTATATGACAATATTGTAACTTGTGAAATTATAAAACATGCTCTTCTCTCCATCAATCTTGTCTATGACTAATTTTCTTGACATCAATGACATCCATAGTGCTAACTATCTCCCTTTTGACATCAATGACAATCATATTACCAACACCTTGGAAACACACTTTATCACAAAGGCTATGATGGAATGATACTTTGTTGTTTATCTTTGGGAGAATTCAAGCTAGTGCTTTAGGAGGTTCATGAAGGAATGTATGGGGCCCACACCAATGGTCTAGTCTTAGCTAAAAAGCTCCTCAAATAAGGTATTATTAGCCTATAATGGCAATAGATGTTTGAAATTATTTAAGGAAGTGTGTTTCTTATCATTAACATGGAAATTTGATACATGCATCTTCCTTACCACTAAAATTGATCATTACACCATGGCCATTTTCAACTTGCGACCTTGATCTCATTGGTAAAATAAACCCCACATCTTCAGATGGCCATAAACATATTTTAACTAATATTGAGTATTTTACTAAGTGGATTGAGGCCATTCATCTCACTTACATCACTGAGAAGTAGATATTCAAATTCATTCATTACCATATCATCTATTGATATGCCATCTCAAATCACATTGTGTTCGATAATGGTGGATCATTTGTAAATAGAGATGTAAAAGACCATTGTGTAAAATTAAAAATGAAGAACAAGAAATCACACCATATAACCTACAAGGTAATAGATAAGTTGAGGCATCAAACAAGACCATTGCATCCATTTTAAATATGTCAATGATGTAGGATGTAATTGACACTTGTAAATGTTTCCTTCCCTTTGGGTTTATCAAACTAGTCATCAAACCCCTATAAGAGCCATTCCATACTCCCTTATTTATGACACATAAGATATTATATTGATCAAGATAGGTCTCCCTTCATTTCAAATATCTTTGGAAAATATTTAAGATGATGAAGAATATATATTCTCAAGGTTGTAAGAACTAGAACTTCTTGATGGTAAGCATTTGGAAGCCCTAGAAAACTTGTAAGCCTATTAGACTAGATTGTGAAGAAGTTATAACAAGCACATTCTCCCTTGGGAATTTTAGATTGGTGATTTGGTCTTGAAAAATAAATATAAGAACACAAATTTTGAATTTAATTAATAAGGCAAGTTCCAACCTAATTAGATGCGACCATATGTTATCATGATAAACTATGGATCAGGGGCATATCGACTAGCTACTCTAAGTGGATAATAAATTTTAGATCTCATGAACATTTTACACCTTAAGAGGTTCTATCACCTTCAAACCATTTTATACAAGACCCCTTACTTGGGGGTGCCTTATGCTAAATTATTTTATCCTACCATTATATTCTTGGCTGTCTTCTCATGGACCATATTTGTTTTGACCTACCCTAGACCATTATTTTGAGAACCATATTATTTTCATGACTCTAGAAAATAAAATCTTTGGACCATTATAACTTTGAACATATTTTATTCCACCTTGGACTATCCTTTTGTGGACCATATTTATTTAAGACCATCCCATTTTACACCATATTCATTCTATATCATCCTCTTTTGGACCCTATTCATTATAGACCATTCTCTTTGAGAATCACATTCTTTTCCTATCCAAGGCTATTGTAACCTATAAACTTTTATACCTTAACCAATTATTATCTTTATTATGAATCATAGGCACTATGGACACATTAAAACTAGTTATATAAAGTAGTTTATCCCGAACAATATTTTGTAGCTTTTACAGATAAGTGAATATAGATACCTCTTCAACTAAAGATTTTTGCTTACTGGATGGTTCTTCAAAGTTATCTCATGCTACATAATATTATATTATTTTGATGTTATTTGGTAGGCATTTTTACCTTAATAAGATCATCTCTCTCATTGATTTGTGAGCATGTGTTGTTGCATCTGGCTTAACTATTATTGAAACTTCTACTCTCTGATAAATAAATCCTTGATTATTTGGTTCCCTATTCTAAAAAAAACCAAAAACATTAGAAAATGATCCACAAAAGAATAAAAAATCATCTCACAACTTTGTATATTCTGATCTTCATGCTCTTTCCATTTTTCAAGTAAAATTTCCCATGTGCTTGCCATTTTTAAGACCATTCTCATTTGTATACTCTCACCATTTTTCAAGCCCATTTCCCTTTTATTCTACAACAATAATCAGGTTTTTATAATCATCACCACTTTTTCTATCCCACTAACTAGGAGAACTACATTTGTCTTAAAGTTCATGTTGGGCCATGTGTCCATGGAACTATGTAGGCAATGCCCACTTGTTTTGTACAACTGGAGTCATCTCGGTCACCCCCTTTATGTTATTTTCTTCCACCATTTTTTCTATTTCATTTCCCTATCATCTGGGGGGAAACTTAGTGTCCTTGTTTTTATTACATTATTGTATAAATTAACACCTCTATTTCACATGCCTAAATAATTATTTTCAAGTTGCACTAACATTTTTTTTATTTGTGTGTGTTTATTTTATTTTTATTGTTTTTTTTTGGTGCTTTCATGTCTCTTAATTTCTTTCTTTCTTTTCCTTTATTCTTTTTTATTGTTTCTTCTTGGTCTTTTGTTTTTCTATTTGTTCTTGTTCTTGTTTTTTTTTCCAACTAAATATTGATGGTCCACATGGATATTGATCATTCTTATCTTGATATCATGTTATTAAGTTGTTTTTGTTTTATTTTAAACATTCTTGTTCCTAATTGAATCTTGATTGTTCATATATTGGTTTTAAGTTGGGTTCATTTATGTTTTTATTTTTATTTCTTTCTTTTTATTTTTTTTTGTTTAAATGTAAATGGTTGTAACTTTGGTGTTGGTAGTTCTTATCATTATCCTCAGTTATAAGCATTCAAATTTATACTAGCTCAACACAATTGAAATACAATGTCATTATAAGTTACTCAAAATTATGATGCCTAATCTCCTTTTGATATATTAGGCACTATGTACTTTGTTTTCAAGTCTCAATTTTGATGCAAATCCAATGAGCAACTCTTAATAACACTAAGGAAACTAGGTACCAATAACTTATCTCACACCCAAATATATGAAAGATGTGCATCTCTTGGCATACATCATAAGTCTAATTAAACACTAGTCAGTTTTCTTCATCCCTCATTCCATTCTTTCCCACTTCTAGGTGAACTACATTATCTTGAGGTCTATTTAGACCATTTATGCAACACTTATATATATTACGTATCTCAAGTTATCTAGGCCACCTTCAGTATTCTTTTCATCTCTTTCATCACTTTGTGTATCCTCCTATGCCTGATTTCTTTTGGATTTTTCAACCATTAGGCCATCACCTCTATGTTTACACCTTCTCATCCTTAATATATACATTAGGTTATATAATTGACCTATTGATTGCCAATTTTCCATAATGAGGCACAATATTTAACACATTCACAAAATTAAATCATCCCTATAGGGGAGAACTATTCTTTATCAATGATCAAGGTCGACCCTTCTATGGAAAAATTATTTATCACACAATAAAATTCACTCTAATGGAGAAAATTATTATTTCCTCTCTTTAGAGACATGATTCTCCTATTTTTTCTAATTCCAAGCTATGTGTACTTTTTCCCTCATTCTATAAATATTTTAGTGTGCAACTTGTCTCAAAATTTATCATTCTGAATGTGCATAGCTTGCACCCTAGTTTTGGGTTTGTTCAAAGTGTGTCACTTATATTTTTGGATTATATCCTTTCCATTCTAACTATTTCTAGGGTAAATTTTACTCTAATTATATTCTTGTCATTGATGGAATCAATCCATGTAAGCATTAACTCATGTAGATGTAATCTATTTCATGGTTTAATCTCACTTTGTCTCTCTTTTTGAGAGTCCATCCTTCTCTTTCATCCTTTTATGTCCTCTTGAGGGGGAATCATAGGTCATTTCCTTCTAATTTATTCTTGACAAATATTGTATTTGAAAAGATATTGCTTTTCCTAAATGTCTTACTATGCTTTCTTAAATAGGGGCAAAATGTAGACATCTAATTCCTAACACCATTATGTTGAAATTGTCAATCTTACTTTAAAATTTATGAAAACACACAATTTAGGCCAAAATCAATTAAACACACTAAATAGTTTGAGATTATCATATAAAAGTGATAATTTAAGCTAATGTATCCCTAAATAAGGTAATGCATTTTATGTGATTATTAACTTTGATCAGATCATTTCAAGTCAAAATGATGAAAACATATTTTGGTGCTTTAGATTGCTCTTTTCTTCTAATTCAGAAGCACATGACACATGCATGTGTTATTTTGTGTCGACAAGATCCTAAATGGGATGATGGTTTGTATGAAACTAACATCACCTTCTAATTACTCTCTAATCAAATTATGACCTAGTAATATGACATTCTAACCAGTTTGATTAATGAAGTGTAACCAATTTTGAAAGAATTAATTAAAATTTGATTAATCTTAGTAAAATTAAACCAAATTATGAGCTTAAGTAATAATTTCATGGAGTTATTGAATATTTATTTATTATAAATTTATTCCTATTATCTACATCATCAAATGACATGATCAATGGGGTGGCATCCATAAGCCATAAATGCAATAAATCTTAGGATTATGGCTTCTCATGCATATTTAATGCCCCTTCCTCCCAAATATTTATAGATATTATTTACATAATTATATTAATTAATGGCCACACACCTTGATCACAAGATGGATGGTCATGGTTGATCTTTATCAATTTAGAAAATATATAAATAGGAGGGCCAAAACCACTTTGATTAAGCTTCATTTGTCTAAATTTATAATGCAAGATTATCTATATAAGCCATTTGAGTTTAGTTTGATAATGATTTATTTGCAATAGGATAAATTTATTGATAGGCATACCATTGATTTTCATATCATGAGCCTAGTTTAGTTGGTGTTCTTGAGATGGTGTAGGAGCCTAGCCTTGCACCATTTTTGAAGACTTAAGCACCAAATCAAGGGGGAAATCACATTTTGAGCTGTATTTGTGTGATGAGATGCACTTGGGAAGGTAATTTGTATTTACTTTTTTTTAGTTAGTCTTAATTATCAATTGCACACCCCATTGAATAGGTTATCTTATATTGTTAGTTTTTATGCATTTTTCTTGGTTTTCATAACTAATGATTGATCTAACCATCTTCGTAATCCATCTCTATACCACCTATCTGCTAATTATTACATAAAATATTTATTTTACCTATATTAACCTACTTACAATTTCCTATGGTGAGTAATGATAATTTAATCAAATATTTTATTATCTACTATCTACTATGAGTAATTAAATATTACTCATTTATTTATAATGATGAATTAATCACGTTAACATTCCCATTTTAATTTACCATTGTTTCAAGTGAATATGAGATAAATTCTCTGAATGCCTCAAAATTTTCCCATGAAAGTGCTTTGGTAAAAACATTTGCACATTGTTGACTTGTCGAGCAATACTGGAGATGGATGTTTTTATTTTGAACATGTTCACAAATAAAACAAACTTGCACCTCAATGTCTTTAATGTGTTCATGAGATAATGGATTACAAACAAGCTTCACTACTTCATTGTCTACATGAATAATTGTTAGTTACTCTTGTGGTAATCCAAATCATTCAAGTATATATCTGAGCTAAATCGCTTCATAGATAGCTCCTCTTATAGCGTGATATTCTAATTCTATGGAGGACCTTGAAACATAATTTTTCTTCTTACTCCCCCATTATATTGGTATATATCCTAAAAAAATATAAATCTTAAAATTGATTTATTATCATCAATATTCCCTACATGATCTGAATCTAAGTATCCTCTCAAGAAGTTATCTTTCTTCTTGTATTCTAGGCCAAAATCCATAGTTCCTCTGATGTACCTCAATACTCACTTTTCTAATGTTTAGTAATTAATCTTAAGCTCTTACATGAACCTTGAGAGATAAATAAAAACATAGTTGATGTCTATATTAGTGTAGGTTTAGTAAATGAGACTCCTCATCAACTACCAATATAGAGTTGCATTTACTTGTGGTGATGGATCTGCTTAAGATAGCTAAAGTTTTATCATTATAAGTGTGGCAATTGGTTTTCTATCCATTATTTGAAATTTATTAAGCGTTATCTTGGCATATTTTAGTTGAGATACAAAAATGTTATTTTCTCTCTACCAAACTTCTAAACCAAGACAATAAAGCAAAAGCCCAAGATATATCATATCAAATGATCAATTTATATCTTTCTTTGTTGATTCAATCATCTTCATTAAGCTACCAATGATGAATAGATTATTGGTATATAAGCTATAATTACTATCTCCCCATTACTATTTGAGTTATAGATTTAGATTATATGGACTCCTTTTAAATCCTTGTTTCAATATATGCTTATCAATATTGATATACCATGCCTTGGGAGCCTATTTAATACCATATAGTTATTTGAAAAGTCTACAGACTATATCTTATTTTCCAGATTTGAGAAAACCTTTTGGTTGAGTCATGTAGACTTCTTCCTATAATTCCCTATTAAAGAAGACACTTATCATGTCCATTTAATAGACCTTCTAGCCAAATTATGTAGCTATAGAAAAAATCATCTTGATTGTTTTAATCTTTGCTGTGGGAGTAAATGTATCCTCATAGTCAATGCCTTTTTTCTAATCATACCCATGAAAAATAGTTTTGAATTTTTCTTGTCAAGACTTTCATCTATTTTTTACTTCATCTTCAATATCCATTTGCATCCAATTGGCTTCTTCCCTAGTGGAAGATCTACAAGCTACCAAGTTTTATTATTTATTAGTGAATTATATTCTACATCCATAAAATCTTTCAAAGGTTTAAATTGTAGGGCTTCCTAAACTAATGTGGCCAAATATTCTATGCCATAATTGTTCTAAGATAGTGTCCTTTACTATGAGTGCTTGATTATTTTTCTGAATGAAATCAAGCTAAAACATATGGTTCACATTAGATGCTCATTCAAATAATTTGAAGTTTTTGGATTTGTCTCTGATCAAACATAATTTTCTTCTACATAGTCAAATTCAATCTTTGATTTGTGGTCTAAGATTTGACTTATTGATAAGAAGTTTTTGGTTAATCTCAGTACATAGAGAACATTTATGATTTTACATGTTTGCATGCCTAGGGGTAATGCAATGTTGCCAATTATTTGCACACTGTATGAGGTATCATCACCCAAAAAAACATGATTTTTATTAGGTGTGTCCTTCAAAGTGAAAAACTAATCTTTTATACCTATCATGTGTTGGGTTCCACTTGAGTCAACATACCATATATCACTTTGTGATGTGGATACATCATGGGTATCTACAGAGTACAAATAACCATCTTCCTCATCATATTCTTGTTCAAAAATATTACCTTATTTCTTTGATGTCTTCTCCAAGTCTCCTTTTTCTCTCCTTATGGATTAATAAATGAGTGAAGGGATGATTTTTGGTTAGTGAATTTTTGACCACTAGAAGATCCTTTTCTAAAGGTATTGTACCAGCAATATTTTAAGTCATGTCCTTGATGACCACAACTGAGACATTATTTTAGTGACATTCCTCATGAATTCTAGCTTGAAGTATGTTTTAAATAAGATTTTACTATTTTATTTAATTTTTTTATGAGAAACTAGTACATGTTATTATTTGTCATGAGTATTGAAGGACTTTTCCTGTTACAACATATTCACCAATTTTTTAAAACTTGGTTTCTATTTTTTGATAGTCAAAGTGGTCACAAAAATACTGTATGAGGGTGGTAGTGCTTTCAAGAAAATAGGTACTAGAGAGTCAACTAAAACTTCTCACCCAAGGATTGAAGTGATGCCCTCAACATTTCAACACATCTTAAAAATGCCTCCACTATTTCTCCTGATCTCAATTTGAGAGAGTGGAGCTCACTTTGTAAATGTATAATTGTGCTCTCATTTTTGGCCTCATATATAGTTTATAGCTTGTCTCATGATTCCTTAGCTATTTTGGATTCATAGATGTGTGGTTTAACTTCATCTAATACTTTGAACAAGATTATAAACTTAGCCTTTTGATTGGCTCTATCAAATTTACATTGTTGATTAATGTCTCTTGCATGATAAGTATATGAGCCATCTACTACAAACCAAATTTTTTCAAACTCCAGTTGAGTTATGAGATTTATCTTCCAAGAAGAGTAGTTATCACCTTTGAGTAACTATGAATCTGATAGAAATAATTTTGGAGCATGTGTAGCCATTATCAAGAATACGAGTGATGGATTGGTTCCTTATCACTCTAGGTATATATGTCTCCCTTTATATATACCATTAGACCGATATACTAGACATTTATTTATACATTTCCTTCCTTTATACCCATAGGTATGGAGAATAAGCTCACCCTTTTTGTATAATCAGTGGTATAGGAAAAAGGCATAAACAAACATGAGAGATTTTGATACTTGGTATCTAGAAAATACTAAAAAGGGTTCGTCAAATCACTATCACCTTCTTAGATGGATTTCTACTTACACACATGTAGCCTCACTATATACTTGGAAATTTTATCTATCAAGATTTATGACATTTGATTATAATGAATGGGTAGATAAAGGGAAGTCTTATGAGTGAATGTGCCTTATTTCTCCTTGATGATTTAAAGGGTTAATGCCCAAAACGTCATTGTTGCAACTATGTTAGGTTGTGTATGAAATAACTCAAGGATGATCACATTATCTATAAATGTGATTAAAAGGCATAGATATGATCTAAAACTACATCAATTTTGAAAAAATCATGATTTTGTGCAATACTAGATATGCAATACAATTACAATTTTTTGTAATATAAAATAAAAATTTACAATGCTTTGTAAAAAATGAAAATTCATTTTTTTTTTCATTTTTGGGATCTTTGGCCTCTTTTTGGCCAATTTTTTTTCCTTTTTAAAAAAAATTAGTAATTTTTTTGCTAATTTAGTTAGTTATAACTAAATTTAACATTTTGCTAGATTTGGAAGGCTACTAAAATTTACACCAAAAAATTGCTTTTAGGGGATTTGAACCACCCACTCATCCTCTACCAAAAACTTTCCCACCAACTCACCTATGTATCATTTCAAGAATATAAAAGGACAAATTTATATTTAAAGGCTTATAATTATGTTTTTCACTAAAACCATCCTCTCACCTAATACATTTGGAAAATAAGTGATTTTAAGTAAAAATTACAACAAATGAATTATTTTTAGGTAGTTTCCAGAAATAAACAAGTAGGTTTGAGTAATTAAAAGGTGGTTTTAAGGATTTAAAATCTTTTTTTATTCTTTGGTTTGAATTTAATAATGTATAAACTATATATTTTGTAATTTATAAACTCAAAAAAATTATTACCAACCTCTTTCTGCTATACAACTCCTTATGATGCCAAGAATGATGCATCCTTTGTATTTTTTTAGAACACATATCCTCCAACCAATTTTTATTTTAAAACACCTCTCCAATGTAGTCTTTAATTATTATAGGCTCATGAAATACCAAATAGCTCTTTTTAAGTACCAACACCAAGAATGACATTCATCACACCTTTCTTTTTACAAATCTTTTTAAACATCAATCCAAATGTAGTCTTTGTTTGTTGCTTATTTGAATTTACGTAAGGCATTTTGTTTTAATGCAGGTTATGTTTTGTTCCTTCTAAAACATAACTAGATATAAATGCCAAAGAAATGTATGAGTTATGGATGCCTCAGATAAAGATGTTTTTCTCCAACATTTTAGATTTTACTCTTTTTCTTAAACACTTCTTTAATGTTATTTTCAATGGATTTAATACCAAACAGATATACAATTCTAGGTCTCTTTATATGATACCAATCCTCCAAAGCTAATTTATAATGCTCTATGTGTTGGATTTGAGATATTCAAGCCTTACAGAGTCTTTGGATGATCTTATTTTTTTATGTAGCTTCTATGATTGCTTATTCACTTGTGACTTCTACTACAAACATCTATCAAAGTGCATGAGATTCTATGGGATTCTACATAAGACCATAGTTATAGGGATCTGATAATAGATCTTGAGGATGAATTAATATGAATTCATTCCATTTTATTCAAGTAAACAAATGATTACATTATCTTATAATTTATAGCTATAAACATGTTCATAATAGAGCATTGGTTACAACAACCATACTCCCAAAATCATATAGGATTAACAACAATAAAAAATAGATTACTCTATCAACCACCTATCTACTAAATATTTCATGAAATATTTATTTTACCCATATTAGCCTACTTATGATTTTTTATGGTGAGTTATGATAATTTACTCATGTACTTTACTATCTACTATCTACTATGAGTAATTAAATATTAGTCATTTATTTATAATGGTGAATTAATCACCCTAATAATATGATCACTAATAATGCTTCTCCTATGGCTCAAATTTGGCATACATATATCATAGGAACTAATGGTGATGTTCATGGTGATTTTAAGTGTACTTGTGACCTTACTTTGGCTTCTACTACTCCTTTTTAATGGCCTTGTCTAGTGATGTCAAAGACAAACATAGGTGTATACATAGTATTCTTCAATATTTGAATTTATGATGAATTTAAAGGATCTTATATAGTGTGTTAAACATTAATAACCTATAGATGATGCTTTTGAGTCATGGTATGGGCTTGATTAAGCCATTCTTCCTCACCCTATGTAAAAATAACTCTTTGTCTTGACCTACAAACCTATTTTCCTATGTAAATGACCCAAATTACCCTTCTATATTTTTTTTATCAGTGTTATTGATAAATTAAAAAACCCTATCTTTCTTATCAAATTCATTAAATGTGAAATTACCCTTTCTTTCCTTGTTTGTAAGCTCAAAATAGCCTTATTTATCCTCGTCTGTATATTTTGAGTATTGCACTTGTCAAAAAATAGGTTTTTAATATTATTAATAGAGTTGATAAGACTATAAAATTAATTTCATATCTCAAACATACCATTTTAAATCATAACTAGCTTCTTTCCTCCATCATGTAATTATGAGGGTCTTGCAAGGGTTTTAGGGGTCCATAGCTTCTTAAAAATTATTCATAACATATGGACCCATAATTGGAAAAAAAATTCCATGGATATGGACTAAATTTATCCCCTTATCAACCATGATAAACACAAGCTTCCATATAAAAGGTGTGCAGAGATCTCTACATGCTGAAGTTATGCTTTGAGTGGTTATGGAGGACTATGTGTGTAAGAAATAAGCTTGAGGGTCTAAAAAGACAATATTTATATATTTTATCCACTTAAATAAATAATTAAAGGGTTAAATAAAACTCTAAAATATCTCAATGTTCATCAAAATAATAAAAATCCCATGAAAGAGTTCAAAATGATGGCTGTGTCTCTCAAGGGTTTTAGGCCTATCTTACTATTTTATCCCTCAAGGGCATATTTTTTATGGAATTATGAAAATGAGTCACTATTTAAAAGTGTTTGGATACTTTTAATTACCTTTTTAATCTTATAAAACATTCTAATGAGGTTCAAACCCTCTACCAAACCTGTAGACTTCCAAGAAGCTTGCCTAGTTCC
Organism: Torreya grandis; assembly: GCA_037957365.1. Classification (NCBI taxonomy): domain Eukaryota; kingdom Viridiplantae; phylum Streptophyta; class Pinopsida; order Cupressales; family Taxaceae; genus Torreya; species Torreya grandis. Next base: position 93,002 of record JARHVA010004232.1, on the reverse strand, counting down.
TTCTTTGACTATCAAAAAATAGGTGGTTGACTGTAAGAAAATAGTGAATAGATAAAATATTAAAATTAAATAAACAAGATTATATATAATTATACCAACTCATTATTAAAAACTCTACCAAGTTTCATACTTTTATTTGCATATAGGGGCCTATAGATGTTTTTTACAAAAATTGACTAGTAAGTTGCTTGTGCTTCAAGTCTTAAGACTGAGTTTTTATTCTTTTCACATTGTATTTGTGATTGATGATGATTAATAGTATTTTAATAGGATATTAAAAACATTATTTAAATTACTTACCTCTTTTTTAATCTCTTATTAAACCAAGATCCTATGCAACCTACCTTTGTACTACATATCTTCAAGAAACCTCATTGTGACTATCTCATCAACACTGATGTGTGTGGTCCTTGAGAAATTTTGAAAATTTTTGTATCCATTACACCATTATTTGGTGATTTTAATAACCATTAATTCAACTTAAACCTCATAAAAAACCTCTTTTCTAGGATATTGACTCGTCTTTCACTGTTCTCAGGCTATACACAGTCCTAGTCCGTACAACAAACCTATGTACTATCAAGAATTTATATTAGTTTTCATGATCTTGATACAATTTTGAAGATGAAAATTTTCTATTTTAAAAATTTATTATTTTAAAAATTTATCCTATTTAATGAATGTATCTTGAGACTACACCTTCATGTAATATGAGTGTGTCAAACTTTTGACCACTTAGTATGGTTGTAGGTGTTCATTCTATGAATTTTACATTTACTATCAAGAAGTGTTTAAAGCACTCATCTTCATCTTATAAACTCATTTACATAATCATTATTAATATGAATCACTATTTAAACATGAAACTCTCCATTAGACTATGCTTTCATTTCATTATAACTTGGAGATATGTATGCACTTTTGTATGGTTGTAGGTGGATGTGATGAGGTAAATGATTATGTGTTTGTGTCAATGGAGCTTCAAGGTATAATATAAATCATCACACCATTTCAATACTATTCAGACATGGAAATTTTTTTATTAAACCCAAATAATAAAACAACACCTCACAATCCTAGTTTGACATAGTATGTATATACTTTAAGAATATTTTAACCTAGCTATAGGTGATGATTCCCATGGGAATGTATGTTGAACTAAGTTTGGTTACCATTTAGTTTCTTCCATTGATAAAAAACTTATATCCATATATTTTTCAAATTTTAATATTCATACCATTAATCCATCTTATTGAAAATAGACCTTTCCTTATCATATACTTAACTATGCATCAAGTTCAAGCCCTTATATGGAATTTGATAGGGTTTTAGGATGCCTGGAGAGTTTGAAAAGGTCACAATATGTCCATGATTCTTTATGCAATCATGATATGATTTATTCTAGTTTCAATAACCTTACTTTAAGTTTAATCTCTCTTGAAATTATCTTTCATAACATTTCCCACTCATTGGGCTTGTGACTATGTCCTTCGAAATCCTGAATGTAGGTCTCTCTTAAAGTAATTACTAAACTATTCAAGACCTTGAACTTGTATTGTATTTGAGATACCTCATTGAGGTTATCAACCTCATACTAATCATGCATTTGGATAGCCTAACTATCCTTCAATAACCTATATAGGTCCTAATACTATCAAGATACTTATTTATTGTAGGTTTTGACTTGTATATAGGCTTGTAGGTATCTTATGAGACTCTTGACTACAATATTATGGCTGCATCCTTAAGTTGATACATGAATTAATTCATAACATAAATCAATAACCCTTTACTCTTTTTCAATTTCACTCATACATATATGCCATGACCTAACCTTCAAAATGATTGTGTACATTCTTGGCAACTATATGTGACTATGAAAGGTCATTTTATATGGATAAATATGGAATTAGGCCTTAAGGAGGTCACCAAAATTAGTCTTATTGAACTTATCCCTCATCCATTACAACTTGAGGGGAGAGTTTGAGAAAATACCATTAAATATATATCCTTCACACCCTTCTTCATTTGCATTTCCATGAGAAACTATTCATTGTGATTTTAATTTATTGTAGGTGATCATTCTACCTTAGTTTAGCATGGTCTTAAGGTTTACATATCTTACTTCATATACATGATAGTCTCTACCCCTTTTGACTCATTATGATAGTGGATCCATGATATGGATATAAGTGTAAGGTGATATGATGCTTGAAAGATTATGGGAACATTGAATGGAGGTGAAAATGGAGCTTATGCAATGATGGAAAAAGTCAGAAGATAAAAAGAGGGAATGTAACAAGATGGAGATTAATAAGAGCATGAGGAGTACATAACAAGACCATTTTGAGGGTCTTAATAAGGCATATTTGTATTTTATACAAGATATATCAATTTGGATACCTTTAAAGGAGGTATATGGTTCTAAAATGAAACCTAGGAGTTTACTCAAAACCTTAATAAACGTTAAGAAACCTTATCATATGCTAAACAATGACTCCATAAAGATGTTGAGAACACATTGGTGGCTTACTTTACATGTATATTTGGGAAAAAATCTTGATAAAACTTAATTGGAAAACATAGGAACATGAAGGAGACTCCTACAAACAAGAATCCAATAATTTTTGAAATTCTTTCTCTTTTGAATTTTAAAACTCTCTTCATATGTCTATAGACTATAAATTTGGACTGTTATGCCTTTTTTAGCTCCATATGACCCTTAAAATTGTGTAAAATAAATGAATAATTCCATGAAAAGGTGGATCATACTCTTGATAGAATCCACAATTTTTAATTTTTCTATCATGATATTTAGATGAAGAGAAAACTCAGAAAATCAACTGCCTACTTAGATGAATGAGTGTAGTCATATAAAATGTCCAAATTTGTAGTTTGAGTGTGGCTTAAAACACCCCATCCTTAGGGACTTTTTGTATGCTCTTGACACCCTTTTAGACACCTTTTTATCATTTTTAACTATCTAGAATCTTCTAAATGGTCATTCCACCTCATCTAGACAATATTTCCCATTCCAATCCTATTCCCCCAAGTCTCAAGCCTATAGGATAAGAGTGATCCATTTAGACTATAGTGCCCCATAGAGAAGTGTCCCATTTTTTGTGGTCATTTCCATTTATACTTTGATCCCCAATAGTCATTTTCATCTGGTCCTTATCCTTAATTAGGTTAGCCTAGCATTAATATATCTGACCCATGACCAATTATTCCCTATAAAAGCCCACTCAAAGATCATTTATAAGGGAGGTGACCAAACTTATAAAACAAGAAAGAATACAAATAAATCACTAAGGCAAACCTCCCTATTCTTATTAGACAATCACCCAACATAGCTACAAACCTACTCAAATCCTCATACTAGTCCCTAGACACATCAAACACTATCATTTTGGCATTTGCATCTGCATCACATTATTACAAAAAGCATGCTAGGTGGGAAAAATACATATGGATTGATCCCTCTATAGAGTATTAGTATGTAGGTAGCATTCCCACATAAGGGGTGTGGATTACATGTTTAGTACATCTTTCATACTAACCCCCATCTTTCTCAAGTGATTCAAATATTGTTTTATCAAGCATAATGGAGGGTTAGGGCTTGAAGAAAAAATCAGCTCCACAATGAGTTCCATTAACAACTAGTTCTTTATTTTTCATAGACATGCTCATATAGGCACAATGTAACTACCCAAAAGGTTTCATGTCTCAATGATTAGTTTGGACAATAGTGACAAGAATGGACAATAGTGTTCAACACTAAAGCATCCACTTGTTGACACTCCTATCCTTTTCTCTAATGAAATCCAAATTTAGGTTTATGATACCTTCCCAGTCCTACATAGTTATTTTCAACCTCTGTATCATCTATATTAGTTTTTTTTCTAGCTAAGTTATATTTCTTCTTATTTATTTCTATTTTTAGAAAGGTGAAAAAGATAAATAGTTTCACAAATCCCGACTATAATTATTTCTATATTCAGTATTGATTTATTAATCTATACCCTTAACTAAAATAGGAATAAAAATCCATTATTCCCAAAATAAGTTAAACCATTTGGTGAACCTGACTTACTTTGTTTTCACACAAAAACCCTAGGGAAAATACCTTTCTTATTTTATCAATATTCTTCTAATTTTTCCCACATATATAAATCAATATTTCACATTAAATTTTTAAAATTTACCATAGTAGTTCTAAAAATCATTCTTTCAAACCCTAGTTGAATCTACTAGGTCCCTATATTTTTGGAGGTATCACCTTACATGTTAGTGAGCTTAATTTACTTTTCATGCATATTTCAATTTGCTATTTTTAAGACTTTACATTTTATTTATTCAGTACTTTCCTTCCATCACATTTTTATTATTACAACTTATTACAAAAAAATCAATCCACCTTCTTGTCCTACTTTAACAATGGCCCAATATACTGACTTTGTTGAAACTGATAAGAGGGAAATTCAAGACCTTTAATTAAAAATATTGATATGCAAGATGATATGATTAAAATACTACAAGAAGAAAAAAAAGAAAACAATGATCAATCCTCTCAAACCACAAAAAAACCAATTGTAAATGACTCTATGGGGGTAATTATGTCTTAACAACCCCTTATAGTAGCCCAACCTTCTGATGTGGCACCACTAGTTATGGCTAGTACATCTTCACCTCTTGATGTGGCTACCCTTGTGCAAGAGATGAAATCCCTTTAATCCAAGTTGATACATATTGATTAAGGTACCTATATACCAACACAAGATTTGGACTCTTTTAATCTATTTCATATGCCATTGGCATGCCATATTGCTTCTACACCCTTGCCAATAGGTTTTTTCAACCCAATCTCATTCTATATGATGGCAAGGGTGATCTTGAGACACACTTGAGATATTTTCATGCAACATGCTTGGACTATGTGCCAAATGACTAATTACTAACCAAGATATTTCCATGGAGTTTAAATGATTATGCTCTATAATGGTTTTATAGTCTACCGAATTAGTTAGTAAAATCATTCAATCCTTTAGCTGACATGTTCCTAGCTCTTTTTAACATTAACATATGTGACAAGGTTTCTTATTCCCAAGTTGCACAATAGAAATAAAGGTCAAATGAGCATCTCATAGATTATGTTCTTAGATATAATAATATCTTGGCTAAAATTACTAGCCCCATGGCTGATCAAAAATTACAATATATCTTCAAATAGAGCCTTTTACTAGCTTTTCATGTGTCAATAATGTTCAAAAAAAAGTTCTTCCTTCACTGAGTTATATCATACACTAAAGGAAAGGAAATTCAAATTACATTCAATGGGAAAACTCAAGTACACAAGCATATCAAAAACAAAAAACAAGAGTAATAGTAAAGTCCCATAAAAAGTAAAGGTTAATGATATAAAAATTCAAAATCAACCTAAAGTTAATGCAGGTTTAGAGCCCCCTCAATGAGTGGTTTTATCAGCACCTCGTTAATGAGACTTTATCAATCTACCAATATCTCTAACTAGAGTCTTACAACAACTATTGGAATGCAGTGTCCTATCTCTCCCTCTTATTTAGGAAGTTGATATGACAAAGCCTCTTCCATATGGATATGATCAAAATGCATTCTATGATTTTCATAGGGCACTAAGGCACACAATAAATAGATACATCTATTTGTAACATAAGATACATGACTTGATATATGGAAAAATTATTGATCTTGGTACTCCATTTGAGCCTCCTCAAGCAAAACAAACATAGGATAAGGTTTTGAAAATTTTCTCATATCCTTTCCCATAACATTCTAAATAATAGACAGGGAGCACATTAAGTGTTCACCATACATATCATACACACCCTCGACCAGCTACATACTAGGCATATTCAATTGAGTCATATCCTTTGAGAAACATGATTGGTGTGTATAATTCTAGAGTTACAAATGGACCTTTGATATCCTTCATTGAGGAAGAGATAGTTAGGGATGATTCACATTACTATGCACTCTTTATCAGAGCCAACATTGATCACCATCCTATTCATAGTGTTCTCATAGATAACAAATCTAGTATGAACATGTATACTATGACATTAATTTAGCATTTAGGATATTTAGAGTAGGATATCACCTCAATGGAAAAAATTATAAATGGATTCAGTGGACACATATAGAGTTCATTGGGTGAGATTATACTTCCTCTACAAGTTGGTCTAGTACATATGGCCACACCATTTACTAGTATTCCTAGTATATGAGTATTCAACATGTTACTTAGTCCACAATAGATCCATAAAATTTATGTAGTACCTTATAAATTTCATAGATGCATGAAATACATTCATGCTAATCAGGTTTTATAGTTGGTGGAGTTTTGTATGAGTTACCACTTCCCACTTCAGATCCATATCCTACTTTGTAGTCATAAATTTCAACTCCTCCACCAATTATAGTTATTCATCTATTTGAGATTTAGACATAGTTGAGGCCTCCCTCACCAACATAGAGAGTTCATACACTTCTAAAGAGGCCTCTCTTATAGTGACCACTACATCAATGATAGTTTTAAGACTCTATATAGTTTATATCTATAGTATTCACACCTAGGGTAGTATCATTGAGGTTTCATTCTTCTAAACATATATTACATTTTAGAGAGCTTCTTATACTACCAGATAGGTCCCTAAGATCCCCATAGTTTCATCTACTTCTCAGAGTTATAGGGGGACCCCATAGTTAATTTCCACTATAGATATTTCAGAGCACTTATAACATACACAACATTTAAAGTCATTGTCTCAGCCCTTACATCATGATTCATGATCATGCATGATCCTTCTCCTTGATACAAGACACCATGATAGGGAGTCTCTTATGAGACTCATTGATTAGTATCATTTCTTCTCGGTCTTGCTTGTACATAATTTATCATCTTACTTGTACATAGTGTCTTTTTACTTGTACATAGATCATTTCAAAACACTAAAAAAATACAATATTTCAAAATACCAAAAATAATATAACATGTCAAAATACAAAAACATTTAAATAACTTAAAACACCAAAAACTTTTCAATTATATGCATTATCCATGCTTTACATTTCTACTACCATGCTAGAGTTACATTTTTTGTTCTATGTTATTGTTTGTCAATTCATCTACATTACCATGATTCACTTGATCTTATTTGAGTGTATGTAGTGACACCTATATCCTTGATTTATTTACTCTACCCATTTATAGAGAATCTTACTTCTACATTTGAGACATATATTAACATATCTACCCGCTGAGGGAATTTTCTACATGACTACACCATCTAGGTCATGTCATTCCTACACCAAACACTATAGTTATCATATGTACATTAATTACATAAATTATTCTATTGAAACTCACTATTATATAACACTTGTGTATTTTTTAGCATCTACCTAGTCTTGTACTACATGTTTTGTATACTTTTACTTTTTGCTTTGATTAGTTAGATGTGATAGTATATTTAGTATCTACATGCCTTCATTTATTTCTTTGAGTAGCTAGATCTGATTGCATTTATTATTTATTATTTTATTACTTATGTGTACCTTAGGATATTTTCCAAAGTCCTTTGCTTGTACTCTTATATGTGTTTATGGCCCTCACACCAATGTTCCTTATTTTTACTTATATGTTTATGTGGGTATTTGAATGAATATGCTTGTATGATTGCTTTCCTAGTTCAAGTGACATGTGCCCATGTCCCTTGTTTTCTTATTCCCTTGGAATATTTTGTATGCTTCTTGTTTCTTTCCTTACATGCTTGTTTTCTTATTTTCTTCTCGGTTGGTTGCAATGCCATGATCCACATCATGCATTATCTTGCCTTTTTGGATACCATGATGGATATCATGTTCCATACCTCCTTGAAAACTAACCATATTTATAGTTTTAGTTTAGTATAATGCACATAATATTACATTGTTACATCATAAAGGCATACCCATATTGATCTAAAAATATCCAACACAAACTATGTTATATCTTGAGACATATTTTTTATCATTATTGCTATATCATGTATTTTGTAGCATAACACACTTGAAGGGCTCTTTCTTTTGAGGGTAGTAATTATAGTGTCTTCATTCCTACCCTCATAAGAAGGGGTAAGAAATAAGAGTTTTATCATAGAGATCAGAGCCCTCTACTAGTCAAAATTAGTTTTTAGAACATTCAAAATTCAAAACATGTAGAACAGACCAAAAAATAGGGATGAAAATAGAACAACCATAAAAAATAATAAAGGACAAGAGCACCCCATTAAAACTATAGTTACCTAAAATAAAGTGTCCACTTTTTAGTGATCCTATCCAAACAACCAAAAATTTATTTTTTTTAGAAACAGATAAAAAGGTAAGGTCAATTATAGTTTTGTCAATTACAATCTAGTTTAGATTGGGTAGTTTTAGTATATTTTTACTCTAATTATCTAGATATAGAGGGCATCATGCATGACATGATGGATCTCACTTCTATTTTTAGATAAAGTAGTTGGTATAACTTCCAAATGAGAATCCATGTTATAGACACCAGTGATTTGTGTCAATCTGCATGACACATTTACCTTCTTTTCTTTCTAGTTCATTTTATTACCCAAGTATTCTCAATAGTTGCATACCTTATTTCATATTTAGGTGGTTGGAATAATTTTAGAGTGGCTTTTGTATAAGCCTAGTTCTTAGTTTTAGAGTGGCTTTCATACAAGCCTAATATCTACCTTTTCGAGTGGCCAAGATTGGCCTAGTTATTAGTACACATTCATCTATCCATGCCACATTGTCAAATTATAGAACATTCATGGGATTTTTGAGCCATCTCATATGACACACATTCATACTAGTATCAGTTCATAGTTCACACTTAGTGGGAAAGAATGGAGCCAAAAGACTAGAGAGCCTTTGTATTTTTAAGCCACTTACTCAGAGGGATTAGACATATAGTCCAAATATATATTAACACACACATGATCACATAACTTTACTACATAATGGGTGATGATGGAGCCAAAGGGATAGCCTTTGTATTATTGAGCCACCCTTGGGGAATTGATTACTCATCTCTATTCATGATATTAATCTTGGTACAAAACATACCCAACATCACTCAACATCACTCAATATCATAAAAAGTTTTGTATTGGTTCATGTAACCAATGAGTCGTATTCATTCCTTTCTCTTCCTCTCTTTTTTACCTAATATTTGTACATTCTTATTTTAGATATATCATGTCTAGTAATAATTAATCTACTCCTTATTTTCTCTTGTAGATGTATGCTTCATATTGTGCTCTCTCTATGCACACTCAACATCACACATTTTTATGGGCTTCACCCTTATAGGTGAGTTTATGTATGCTTTCTACTTTTCCTTTATCCTAGTATTTCACATTGTTGCATCACTAGAATAAAGGGAGGGGAAAATGTAGTCATATAAAATGTCCAAATTGGTATTTTGAGTGTGGCTTGTGACACCCCATCCATATTTCCTTTTTGCATGTTCTTGCGACCCTTTTAGACACCTTTTTCTCATTTTTAGGCATTTAGAACCTTTTTAATGGTCATTCTACCTCAAACAAATAATATTACCCATGCCAATCCTATTCCCTTAGGTCATGAGCATGTAGGATAGGAGCACCCAATTTGGACTATAGCGACCCATAGAGAAGTGTCCCATTTTTGATGGTCATATCCATTTTCACTTTGAACCGCAATGATCATTTTCATCTGGTCCTTATCCTTAATTAGGTCAGCCTAGCATGAATACATCTAACCCATGAATAATTGTTTCATATAAAATCCCACTCAAAGATAATTTACAAGGGAGGTGACCAAACTTACAAAGCAAGAATACAAATAAAGCACCTTGGCAAACATCCCTATTATTTGCACACAATCACCTAACATAGTTACAAACCTAATCAAACACTCATACTAGTCCTTAGCTACCTCAAACACTATCAATTTGGCACTTTCATTTGCATCACACTATTTCAAAAAGCATGTTATGTGGGAGAACTACATATGGCTTGATCCCTCTTTGGAGTGTTGGTATGTAGGTAGTGCACCCACATAAGGGGTGTGAATTACACATTTAATAAATATTTCACACTAGCCCCCATCTTTCTCAAGTGAATCAAATGTCATAAAATCAATCACGATGGATGGTTAGGGTTTGAAGATAAAATCAATTCCATAGTGAGTTCTATTGACAACTAGTGCTCAATTTTTATAGGCACGCTCACATAGGCACATTGCAACTACCTAGAAGGTTTTAGGTATTTATGATTAGTTTGGATAATAGTGTTAGGAATGGATAACAACAAAATATATCAAAGCATCCAATTTTTGGCACTTTTATCCTTATTTTTAAAAAATCTAGATTCAAGTTTATGACACCTTCGCATTCCTACACAACTATTTTTAACCTCTATATCAGCCATCTCAGTCTATTTTCTATCTAAGTTATATTTCTTCTTATTTATTAATATTCTTATAAAGGTAAAAAAGAAAAATAGTTACACAAATCAAGACTATATTTATTTATATATTTGTTACTAATTTATTAGTCCATACCCTTAATGAAAATATGAATAAAACACCATTATTCCCAAAATAAGTTAAACTAAGGAGACATAGTGAGTACCTTGAATTCAAAAAGATGGTTCATGAAGGAGAGAGGAAAAAATTGAGATCCAATTTTGATATCTATAATACCTCTAAGACTAATTTCTCTAGACAAAATTTTATACCTTTATTTTCTCTCTCATGTCCATACCACCTACAAACCTAAAGGGCTCTCATTATGTGCAAAGAAGTTAGATGACTAGAAGGAACTAGTTTTGGGCTTGTTTTGGATCATTTTTCCTTGAAATTATTTTAAAACACCTACCATATCTTTAAATTCATGATATTTAGATATGATGTATAGAATAGGATGTATAATTATATACTCTTTCATGAAATTACATTCAAATATCCTTTCTTTTTCCTTTTCTTCAAAAATAAAGCTTGAACCACCAATTTTAGGGCATGATGATGATAATCATGAGTCAAAGAGAGATTATAAAAAAAATTAATATAGTTTTACATATTTTATAAGACTAACACACTCATACATTATACAAATAAACTTTCACAAGTCACACTAACATCTAAACATGAAGTGTGCATATGTTCTTCTATTGATTCAAAGAGGCATGGTATAATTTTGGTAGAGCTTTAATACACATAGATGAGGGATTAAAAAATAGTAACTCAATGATCACTAAAATATAATGTTTAAGTGAGATGAGAGAATATTATAAGCATAGGAGAGGCCATGCATGAGGTTAAGGTTGCACATGAGAGTTACAACAATCATAAATACTCCCTCCATGCATTGCCACTTCTTCAATGGATCCATTTTGGCATTGAGATGATGTGCAGGGATGTAAATCCTCTATTTAAATTAATTAAAGTCCTTGAATACACTCAAAATATACAAATATTCCCTTCAATGGTAGTTACATAATGTAAATAAGGTTTGAATAGGCCTCTAAGAGGCATTAAGCAACCTCTCTTTCATTGTGTATGTTGACTTGTCATTGAAACTATTTTCACCTCTTGAAAATGATATTCAATATGGAATGTGATTTCTCAAATTATAGTTATAAACATCTAAAATTGATTCATAAATTTATAATGCCATACTTTTCTCACTAGACCCTTTTATTTGTAAGTTAAGTAGGCCTATTTACAAGTTCCTCCTTTTTTGCATACTCAATATTTGAAGACTTTGAAAAATTAAACTAGATTGTCAAATAACCTAAGAAGTATTATAATATTATTATATTTATCCCCTACAATGACACTTAGACTTCTCAAGCATCTTCTATCTATAAACTCATTTACCTTGCTTGACTAGGCCTCTTAGACTAGTTCCTCAGACTAGTTATTTAGGTGTTGGTAGAGAAATCCATAGGTAGATTCATGATCACTTCTAACTTTGAAATATTGGAAGAAGTCTTGAATTAACCTTCCCTATAGTTTATAACTCCTAGTTAGGATCTATTTTTGTGTATAATGATAAGAACCTAATATCTCACATATTTAAAATATAGATAAATACTAATTATATTAACAAAATAGTCCTTTTTGGCATGAAGGAATAAATCCACAATCACTTACCAATTCAAGGGGGATACCTCCTTATCAGATTATTTAACTCTTGATTGATATATTTTCTTGGATTATTTTACAATGACATAATCCCTCTTATTTATACTATTATAATCTATCCCATTCTTCATTTCTATGTATGTGGGATTATTCATCTAATGCATTACTATTTATTACTATTTATACTACTACTCATTCTACTACTATTCTACCCCAATATATACCCATATATAGGTATATTACATTCCATCCCCCTAAAATATGTTTCACCCTCAATACATGATAAGAAATAGGAGGAAAAAATGAATACCAAACCATACATCTCTAAAATATGTAGAAGACAAGATAAAGGCACATCCATGTGTCCATTTTGGCTTCCAATTCTTCTTTTACTTTGATAGGAGCATGTATAATAATAGAAGTTGAATCACTGGAGCATGAGGTAGATGTTCATAGAGATAGATGAATGGAATAACTTCAATTGGAAATAAATCAGTCTATAGGTTATATCTATGCAATGAAAGTTGAAGGTACATGACATCATCTAAAAAATTGTACAAGGATGATAAAAATAGTCTCCATGGTGAGCTAATGGAGGATACATGTGATCCCCCTTAACATTTTTCTTTCCACACATTGTGTTTGGAGTAGATAACTCCACCAAAGAATGCACTTAATTATTGAAGGGTAGAAGAAAAGAAGTGTCTGTCATATATATGAAAGACTCGATAAATAAAAGACCAAATAAATCACCCTCATCTATGTGAAAGAGATCTTCATGCCATGATCTACAAACATCTATGAAATCTAGCTAGATAGTTATTTTTGCTTCATATTATTCAACTATAAGAAATGAATCCACATACCATTCACTATAGTTATGATCTTAATCTAACAATGCATTAATTTATGCATCATATTTTATGGTTATATGGAGGTGAAGCTCAATTATATCAAAAATAGTATGAATATTTTTTAATGAATGCATTTTTAAAGATTAAAAATAAGGTTCCATGTTTTGTTTTGTTTTTTTATTTTGTTTATACAAATAGTGGTAGTCACTAAAACTACAATAAATTATATAATCCTTAATGAAATTAAAAAAATTTAAATGTTTTGGAAAGATGGAATATAGGTGCACAAAATGAATAATTTTTTTGGCTCAAATCATTGTTGTTTATGAGCTATTTGAAGAAGAACAATAAGGGTTTTTTAGGAAAAAAAATGAAAATATAAAATTCTTAGAGTTACTCCATAAAATTTTAAAATGTGCTTGTAAAAACAGTTGCCACAATTCCTATCCAATAAATGATACTTCAAAAACCAACTTTCTAAAAAAAAAATCTCTCCAAGTCAATTTTTATCCACTTTCTAATCACCAGGATCTTTTGAAGGCAAGGTGAGATCATATGGTGAACAACATTACAAAATTATAATTCACTCAATCTCCTATAAGAAAAATATATATGAAAATGGACTTAAAAGGCACTCTGACACTAGATGATAAGAACCTACTATCTCACATACTCAAAATATAGATAAATAGTATTTATATTAACAAAATATTCCTTTTTGATGAGAAGGAATAACTCCACAATCACTTGCCACTTTAAGGGGATACTTCTTTATTAGAGTATTTAACTTTTGATTGATATATTTACTTGGATGATATTATAATGACATAAGCCCTTTTATTTATACTATTCTAATCTATCCCACTCTTCATTTCTATGCATGTGGGATTATTCATTTAATTCATTACTATTTATTACTATTCATACTTTTACTCATTCTACTACTATTATATCCCAATATATACACATATATAGGTAAATTACATTAGACATGTTTCCTCACTTTTTGCTTTCTAGAATGATCAATTTGTCTCAATTGATTTCCTCGAAAGTCTCCTAGATTTGACCTTCATTGTTGCCATTGATTTGTGAATTGCATTCTAGATCATGCCACTTATTAGCCTCACATGTATCCTTAGAATCATGTTAATTTCAATTTAAAAACATTCTTATAGCACATGGCATCCTTGCATGCAATCTATCTCATTGACCTTTTAACCTCACACTTATCATCGATCTACTTTACACAGTTGAACACATGTCATTTGTCTTCTTTCTGCTTGATCAAATGTGCATCATTGATCTAGTAAGTCACCATGATCATGAAACTTGTCATAAACACATTGAATCTTAGGGTTTATTGATCTCTAACTACATGATGAAATGCACACTATAATCTTCTTGGGCCCACTAACTTGAGGTATTATCCACATGTTATTGATTTTGATTTAGGCACCTAAGATTTTGATATTTGTTAGCTCTATATTTATTCTTATGATCCTTTTAAGCTTTTTAATTCAAATTTATACTTCATGTGGTTATAATTTGATGTCCCATGCATGTCCCACTCTACTAGTTCAAATTTGAAGGCTTATATCTTGAGATAGATAAGTCATCAAGATACCAAATTTGTAGAAGGTATTCATGGCACAAAGAAAATAATGTTTATGTAATTATTCATCTTTGATCAACCTCCCAAGTACACTTATCAAATGTATAATTAGATTGACCTCTTTATTCTTGTATGACATATCATGATGGTCTGACTCCTTAAAAATCATCAGATTCACACTTTAAGCTTATTTAAAGTGTTTTAAAATCTTTGTGAGTGACTTGTGATATTACCTTGAAGTCTATCTACTCTTTCTAGAATTGTATTACTTCAATTAACAAGAACTCTTCTTAGGATCTTCAAACCATATTCAATCAAAGCTTCTTAGGTGAGATAATTTTGGCTGACATTTTTGGTAACCTCCTAAGATTGCATGCTTGATATACAATATATTAGTTTCCTTGTATGGTCTATTATACATATGGATTTATAAGATTTCTTGGAGAAACTATTTTAAGACTGATATAAGGTTGTCCCCTTTGAAAAAATTCCTTTTGAAGTAACAAGGACCAAATAACAAAAATAACAATATGCGTAAGGCACTTAGGGAAGGGAACACACACCAAACAATTAATGTGCATGAGGAACTTAGAGGAAAGCATAAAATCTATTATAATATATAAAATATTATACAATGCCTACAAACTCCTCTAATAACAAGGTTTTAAATGAATGCCATTGATGGGGATGGGTATTACCTCTCTATCCAACTAGGGAAGTTGAAAAGCATTATGTTGTTTACAACCATGGATCAAATAAGGACCATTCCACAAGATGTGAAACTTGGTATGGTTACCTAGCTTGGCCTTGTTTGAATCCCATTTGAGGACTAGGTCCCCTTATTAGAAGTCCCTTACTATGGATCTCTTGTCAAAGGGTTTTTGACCTAATCTTGATGTGACTCAAGTGTATTCATTACAAGGTCCCTAGTTTCTTCAATTCCTATGAGCTATGTAATCCTTATGATCATAGATTCACTCTCCATCAACTCAAGCTGATGGGATAAATCCAAGGTAGGTAATTCAAGATAAATAGGCAATTTGGCCTCCCTCACATATATAAGGATATATGATGAATTTCCAATAGAAACTTTGGGAGTCACTCTATTTGCCCATAAGGTTGTCCTTAGATTTGTGTGCCATTCTCTCTAATTATTTTCCATAGTCCTCTGAATAATCCTTTGCTAGTCCATTGCCTTAAGGGTAGTAATTGGAGGATGTGCTAAGGTATATGCCCACCTAAATTTCCCACTCACTTGTTCTCATGCCAATAATTTCTAAGGAATTATTTGAAATTATTTTGACTAGTACACCAAACATCATTACTATGCTATCATAGAAGTCTAATATTATTATTTCATTAGCTTCTTTAAGGGCAACTGCTTTCACCCACATAGTGAAATAGTTATTATTAGTGAGTACCCACTTTTATCCTCTATTTAAAGGTAGATTTATCATTCCTATGAAGTCTAAACCCCACTACATGAAGGTATATTCCACTTGGATTGGTCTGAGAGAAAGTGATACCAATCTTTGCTTTCCTGTAAAAAGAGAACACTTTTGGTATCTTCTAACCCATGCATAGCCATCCTTGAAAATTTTAAGACAATAATAACTATCTCTTTTTAATTTTTTTGTTATAGTCTTTAGGGAAAAATGGCCTCTTTTAGGTTCATCATGAAATTTCTCCAAGAGCCTTGAAACTTGGTCATCATCTATGCATCTAAGAAGCATTCTATTGAGGTTTTTTATGAATAAAAACCCATCAACCAATACATAAGGTATAGACTAAAGTTTGAAATAATTTTTGTTGATGTGGTTTTTATGCACACCAAAGTTAACAAGGTAGATTCTAATGTTTTAGGATCTTAATGGAGGTAAAATCCACTCCAGATCTTGAGTTTTAGGTATGTGCTTTGAACAACTTGTTGATGGAATAGCTGGTAGAGCATGTTGGTTGTTGGCAAGGTTTTTGGATGGAGGTGTGATCTATTAAAAGTATTGAATTATTAGTGAGTTATATGGATGGATGGTATCTAATTTAAAGTGCTTAGATATTAAAATAAACTCAAAAAGGAGGGAAGGGTAAGGTAGAAAAGAAGATTCTATGTTTTTAGGAATCACCTCTCTCACTAGTTTATATATGGACAAGTGATTTCAAAACCTATGCCTATTTCAAGAAAATTTTGCACACTAACAATCAAAAATGAATTAAAAGTCTAAGGGGATATTAATATATGAAACTCACAAGCCTTAGTCAAAGGTTGACACTTTTAGAGTAACTATTGCACACTCTTAATCAGGAGATTATGGCTTGAGCTAATGAGGTATCTGAGGTAGCTTTTACACAAACATAGAAAAATATATAAAAATAAATAACTTATACACAATTAATAACATGAATAAATAACATTAATTTCAAATAATCAATATAATTTACTAATCTTTCAATAGTTATTACACATCTAAGACTAGCATATAAATCAAGATAAGAAAGAATTTATTACAGCTATTACACACTAAAAATTATTAAATCATGCAACCAAAAGATAAGCATAATCACATTTAAATTGGAGATAGAGTAAATAAACACATTTACTAACAAATAAAATTGATTTTGCTCTCATATATTAAAAATTTTCCAATACCTTCCAACTAATGGATTATGATTGTTTAAATAGGCTTGGGGAAGGGGTTGCCTCATCTTCCAAGTCTATGCAAAGTCATTACATCTAATAGTTAGAACTTGAGTTATAAATATGGTTGAAACTATATAGGAGTATTTTTATAGTTATGAGTTTAAGTTAGCCCTTACAAAAAACTATACAGCATGTGCATGTGCAAAAAGAAGGGAAAATTTTACAATTAAATATTGAACTACATGAAACTGCATTTAGAGAATAATACCTTATTTTAAAAGTTGTGAGAACATCCTATCAAATAATTTAAGTTATACATGTATAATATAACTTAGACACACATTAAGGACAAGTGTCCCTTTACCCATGCCTCAAAACCAATATCATTGCATAACCAAGACTAACTTCCTGGTATTGTGTATTACATGTTACCCCTACCTTTATAGAATAAAATATTCCTTTGAAAGTATTTTAAGGGTCTTTATCTTAAAATAATATGCTATTTCAACTTAATCTATCAGATTCTTGAGTAACTACAATCTTCTCTTGTTCTACTGCTAGATCTTCCTTTTTATATTCACTAACTAGATTAAGTCTAAGACTCATGTGTTATTCACTAGTTTGTAATCCAACATGTCATGTCCAAGTATTAGTGTCTATATTGATCTATCCATTTCATTTAAAACATGACCGCTATTACCTTTGGACACATGTCCCTACTTCACTCTTTCTTGAAATGAGATCAAAGTCAATTGTTACCTCCGATCTCATGAGATCATGACAAGTTTCAATTTTATATTGACTCTAAGAAATTAAAAAAATTTCATTTATCTCACACCATTGGATATTTATTAAATTATCCTAATATGGTGACACTTACAACCTTCATGTTCACTTTCAAAATGCTTTATATTTGATGTTGATCTCACGCTATTAGATCTATGGTGTGCAAGTTAATGGGTACTATAGATCTTGGTACTTGACTTTTAACTTTACGTGAGATTAACACTTTTCATTTACTCATGAATCCCTAAAAACACAAACATAAAATTTATTAATGTAAATAAACTTAGACTCTTTTGAGAAAGAGAACATATGACACAAATCTAACCTACGATTTTATTCGTGTTAATAAACATAGAAAAAAACCTTAGGTTAAAGTCCTTAATTAAGTTTTAAAATAGAATAAAATGCTCATGTTATGCACTTGGGAGATCCATGGGTATTTCATCCTATTGACATGTTTACCCTAGGAAAAGTCCATAGACTATTAATCTACTATCTAGGCTCTTGAGATGTTGCCACTTGGCACTATTGGGTTGTTCTACAAGTCTTTTAACTTTACAAAATCTGCTCTATGTTGTGAGATATTTGTAGAGTAAACTTTTACTCTATGTTGCATTCAAATTTTCAATCATGCACTGCAGTTTTGCTCCCGCATACCTTGGTCATGGCGGTAGAAGTTTTGAAACAGAGCATAGGCTTGTTTCTTTTGATTCATTTTCTATCTAAGTGTCAAATGGCAGCCAAAGCTACCAAGTGGCATAGTCTAAGCATGGGTTATCTTTCCCCCTTTCTACTTCATTCATTTCATTTTTTACCTAAGTGTTGAATTCGAGCAGAAGCTGCCAAGTGTCACTTTCGAAAACACAGAACCGGCCAATTGGCATCATCTGAGACACTTTCCATAACTTTTAAAAGGACCTCAAAATGTGTCACATATCCAATAAGAACTCAACAGGATACATCACGTGTCAACATCCATGTCTCATATCGGCACCCATGTTTCATTCAATTTTTTGACAAAGGTTTTCAACAAGCTAAGTAGTAGGAAGAAGAGGAAAGCACCAGGCGGCAGTCACGAAAGGCCCTAGACTAATTTTTTAGACTCAGTGGAAGTCACCATGTGTTGGCATCTGAGAGATAGTCGGTTCAATGCCTGGGTTCAATGCCTTGGTTTAACATTTTTGGTTCAATACCTCAGTTAACATGTAAATGGTGCGCAGTGTTGAACCGTTGAACCATTGAACCATTTTGGTTCATTGGGAAGTTCAAGGGAGTTTCCCAAAAAACCAAAGGGGTCAAATACCTTTTCAAAAGGCAAAAACACATTGTTTCATTTTGTTTAAGTGCTGAAGGATAGCAGAGGCTGCCACGTGTCAACTTCTGAGAGATCATCTTCAAGCTTCATTGTTGAATAAAGATTGTGGTGGGTCCTACTTGTTATTTCAAAAGTCTACAGAAGCTGCCAAGTGTCACCATCTATAGGAGCCTAATATGTGCCCCAAATAATTCTACAACATAGCTAAAGGGAAAGTAGAAAGAGCTACGTGTCTTCGATAAATCAGGCAAAAAGCACCAAGTGTCATTCTTCAGTGACTTCTAAGTAATAAGAAGATTTTCAAGGAATTAACTAAGTGTCCTCTTCCATTTCAATAGGACAGAGTGTTTTGTGTATCTATTTCAACAAGCAAGCTAGGGGTGAACTCAGCGGGAGTTATTTTTGGTAGGTCGAGCAGTTCACCAAGTAGATTTTTTGGGGCCTACAAACATTAAAAGGGGTCGTCTGTTTGTCCCCTATAAGTGGAGGAGAAGGGATAATTACATGGCTAAGCAGGTGATGGAATGAGGAAATTCAAGCATGAAAGGAGGTACTAGATATGAATTGACACACCGCAGTCAAGGTAGCCACCCCGCTCCAACATGGTCCTTCCTGATAAGACCATGATACATCCAAGGCATTGAATGCACCGAATGTCGCACTATTTTATCTATAAAATTTGAGGTTATAAAGGAGGAAGTGGAAATGCAGAAAGAAAGGGAGGAGGGGGAATGATTGTAACAAGTTTAGATTTTCTAGAGCTCATGACTAAGTAACATCATTTTATTTTGTCTCATTTTCTTGAGTTATAAAGTTGATGTAACTGTGCATGTTTCTCTGCCTTTTATGTGGCTGCAAGAATTAAGAAGATTGAACTCTATGCCTTAGTTGATATTATCTATGTCATTTTCAAAAGTAATATATACTGTAGATTTTCTAGAGTTGTTATTAGGAATGTCATTTGCTTTTGTCTCATTTTCTTGAGTTGGAAATTCTACATAACTGTACATGTTTCTGTGCCTCTTATGTGATTGGAAGATTTTGATAAGAAGATTAAACCCTATGCCTTTGTTGACATTTTCTATATTTCAATACAAAGAAGTCTCTATTGTGAGCCTCTTTTTCTATTATTTCAATCTTTTACATTGATCATGCACTTGTTTGCTCTTCAATGTAAATGAATCCTACATATAGTCTCATTGTGCTCAAGATTAGGATCAAAATTACACTCAAGTGCATCACCATAGTTAGGTTTCATTTCCTGTATTTGTGTTTCTATTTAATTTTCTATCATTTTCCCCCACACTTGATACAAAAGAAGAGACTAGCTTCTCTAAAATTTGGAGGTTGTTTCAAGCCGCAATATCCCACAGCTTGAAACTTTCCATTGTTGTTGATTAAAATCAAGCACAATTTTAAACATCAATAGTTTTTGGCACACCTGATGGGAGTAGTCTTGAGGTTTCTTTCAGGACCATATGAACCAGAGAGCTATGAGGAGTTAGAGTTGTGGACCAGTCACCAGATCATAGTCTACTACAAATATGGGTATTCTTTTGCCACCTTTGGTAATAAGTCTAAGAAGAAGAGCTAACCAGTTTGTACCAATACTAAATATGGGAGCCCCTATACCCCTAAGAAATTATGCAAGCTATAACACTGGTAGCCCCTTAATCCTCCCAACACCACCAGCCATTTAGGATCTTATCCTAGTAAATGCCCTAAAAGCTTTGCGTAAGTTTAGTGGGCAAGACTCTAAAACACCTGCGGAACATCTTCAAGATGTATCGGATGTCTGTGTTATACATGTTGTCACATGACAAAATGTGGCCATAAGGTTATTAGCAACTTATTTTAAGGGGAAGGCTTTAGAATGGTATCAGTCTTTGACCCCAAATACCATATCTACATGGGACCAGCTTGGGGATTTGTTCATTGAGAAATTTGCAAAGAAGGGTGATAAGTCTTCTTTGTTACAGTAGTTAATCACCATTCAAAGGGGACCATAGGAAGACATGACTGACTTCAATACCAGATTTCAAAAAAATTGGGATAAAATCCCTGCTATAGCTAGGCCACCACCTGGTATGGCCATAGTGTTTTATCTCAAGGCTTTGAATTCATATATATCTATTATGATTCAGTCACTGGGAGGACACACTTTGCCAGAGGCTTATGAATATGCGGTTAGAGCCGAGAATCATTTAATAGATGCTAGAAAGTTACCTCCAAGGCCTCCTATGCCAATGTTCCCAAAAATTTCCTTGCCCTTACCTCAAGAAGTTCCAAAAGTTGTAAGCCCACCTGTGTCTATGTAAACTTACCCTCAATCATCCGTGAGAGAACCTATCCCTGCTCAGTCATCTGAGATGGATGATATCAAGAATATCTTAAGGACATTTTCCAATGAGCTGATTAATATAAAGAGATAATAGAATACTTTCCCTAAGCCTCCTTATCAAGGCTATCAAGGAAACATATTTTTGTCCCAACCAAACCAATATCAGGGTCTTCCAAAACAAACTAACCATCAGCCAACAAATCAATTAGTTGCAGTTCCCACACCCTCACAGACCATTCTATAATATCCCTTCAGATACCAAAACAAAAGCTCTGAATTGCTTATTTGTATTTTTGCAAAATATCCTCAAATAGATAAATAAATCATAGTATAATCTCTTATTTATTTGCTCATATGCTTACAATAGAGGACCTTTGTCAGGTATATAATGAATATTGAAAATACGGCCTTAATAGCCTGAATATTTTGCAAGAACTAGGAAATAAATCTAGAACTGGTTCATCTCAGCCTGCTATGTAAAAAACACAGTCGCCAACGTTGGTTATACTGCCATCATCGGTCAACCTAGAGTCGTTAATCTGCTGACATCGGTGATATGTTAACCGATGTCAGTCTCTGTAGGTCTCTGATCACCGATGTCGATGCTTGAACTTTTTGTTGATGCGTATGGATTTTCACAGATCTGTAAGGACTTCATACGGCCACCGATATAGCACACCTTGTATGCTTGATCTTGATCTATAGAATTATGGGCTAATACAAAAGATCTATATCTGGATAATTCTTGAATCAAAACCCAAAATAATGAAATACCTGTAAACCCTTGTGATAGCTTCTGTGTGAAGTTATCTCTCAAACTTGTAAACACCTGTGATAACTTCTATATGAAGTTATCTCTCAATTTATCAATAGATCGGCTGATCTCTCACAACCTCTGAATCACACAAAATGAAGAGTTGACATTCTTCAATGTAAATGGAATCCTGGAACCCTTGGCTCAGTCTTCACAGAAGAATTTCTTAACAAGAATCAATATCAATAATAATCATAACTACAAACTCTCTCCCATGAGAATTTCTTATACCCCTCCAAAGGTGTGCTTGCTAAAATTAGATTCCCTTAAATTAGACTTAGGGCTTCTTAAATTAGAACTAGGGTTTCTTAAATTAGAATAGGGTCTTAAAATTAGACCAATTCTTAAATTAGAATTAGGATCTTAAAATTAGACCCAATAATTAATAACTAATTAATTAAAATTAGACCAAATAATTAATATTTGATTAAATCAATCAAATATTAATATCTCCCTTAATTCATGTCCAAAAGAACCCAAACGAAATCCAAGCCCATCTCCATCAAGACCCTCTATCCATCCCATCAGCCTATGAGAGTTGCATAATAGGCTAACCATCAACTCTGGACATGTCAACTAAAAAAAGGGGACATGACAATCTGCCCCTCCTGAAATTGCTTTCCCTCAAGCAATCACTGAATGATAAACCAATCAATCCCCCTTAGATCCCAAATATAGTCATGATATCCACCACTATTAATCAACATGAACTCTGGGCCCTGAATAATATCTAAATCTAGAATGTGAATGCTAGACATACTCGTATCATCATCATGTGACCCGCCTATAATAGAAAGCTGAGTCCCTACCACATGTACTAACTCTTGAACTGAACTCACCTCAAGACAAAGCTCGTCCTCATATCTGTCTTGTGTTGGTGCCAATGTGCACTCGTCATCTAACTCTATCATGTCATGTAGTATAGGCATCTCCATCTGATGAAAAAACATATGTTTGAAGCTACTGCCCCGTATTGCCTTAAGAATATGTGTTTTCCCATCAACCTCAAAATGAACCTCCATGTCTTTGAGATGAAGAGTAACTTCCTCAAATGAATGAAGCCACTTCATACCTAGGACTAAGTCTATGTCCCCCCTGTTCACTACATAATAATTAGCCTTGAACTCATAGTTGTTTAAGTGCAATGGGAGGTCTCTAGTCATACGGTCACACCTAAGAGTGTGACCATCGGCTACCTTAACTCTAATGCCCTCAAAATATTTGGTAGTGAGTCCATGCTTCTCCACAAATCTAACATCTATGAAATTATGTGTGGCTCCTGTATCAAGAAGGGTGGTAACCTTCTGCCCTGCCAAAACTCCACAAAGTCTGAATGACTCATCCGATTGAATGCTAGATAGGCGTGCCTCCTGTATGTGAAGCTCTAACTCTACCTCTACCTTAGGCCTTGAAGCCTCTACCTCTGCCCCCTTATAACTATTCTGTTGTTCAGAATCCTTTGAAGCTGAATCCTCATAATATGCCCACATCACACGATTTGCCTTGCCCTTAGGCCTCAAAGGGCAATCGTGATGGATATCATATGGACCTTTGCAGTAGAAGCAAAGCTTCTTCCTATGTAGATCATTAAGCACCTCATGATCCAAAGGTGGTGCTACTGGATTGGCCTTTGAATCATTCTTTACACCTGATTTATCTATGTTAAAATCTGATCTCTCTGTATCTGCGTTGGAGCACTTATGGTCTCTAGATGAAGAAGTACCTTTGGAGTTAAATTTATGGGATGGGGCTGCCATCTCCATACTACATGCCTTCTTCATAGCGACCTATAATGAAGGAGGATCAAAGGATTTGATCCAACCTCTCAATGGCTCTGTCAATCCCTCCATGAAGAGAACTACCAATCTACACTCGAAAATATTGGGCACCATGACTGCCAATCTCTGAAACTCCCCAATGAAGGACTCCAAGTTACCTATTTGTCTCAACTGTGCTAGATCTTGAAAGTAAACCTCAGGATCCTTCCTATCAAATTGCTCAACCAATCTATCCACAAAGTCTTGGTACTCTGTCACCTGGTTATGCTGAAGCGTTACCATACCATGGTACCACCAATCATGTGCTACTCCATCCAAGTGCAAAGTGGCATATTTGATGGCCTCTATCTCTGACATTGGTCTCAATGCCAAAAAGGTGTCAAGCTTATGAACCTAAGCTTGAGCTGTCATCTTGTCATTGCCGTCAAAAGTAGTCAAAGAAAGCTTACCAGTAGCCTTCTTCAGCTCACTAAATTAAACTCTAGGCCTCCTGTCCTGTCTAACTAATCTGTAGTGCTCTCTCCTCAGAGTAACAAAATGATCAAAGGACATCTTCTCCTAAACATGAGGATATAATAAGTTCCACTCATTAGTTGCAACCATGGGGGTATCTGTAAATAGGAAATCACCTACCGCCTCTTCTGCTGGAGCCTCTGGTTCGTCCTGCACAAACGTAGGCCATGTAGGTCTATCAGCAGTCCTAGAATGGGTCTATTGGGATCTCTGGTTAATAGTAGCACTCCTATTATCTCCTTGTTCCCCATTTTATCTATCAGGTGCATTCATCCCCCTTATCATAGTCATGAGTGCCTGTAGTGTCTGATTCATTTGCTATTGGCTTGTCATCATAGCACGGTGAAATTCTCTGGTGTCCTGATCAGCATCATACCTGTGGCCCCTGGGTGGGCTACCCTCACATCTATCACTCATGATAATCCACTACTATTCTAACAACTGGGTACCTTTAAGCAAGGCTCTACTACGTGTGTTATACCTGTGTGGTCCCAACTCTTGTGGCTGC
This sequence comes from Torreya grandis, assembly GCA_037957365.1. NCBI lineage: Eukaryota > Viridiplantae > Streptophyta > Pinopsida > Cupressales > Taxaceae > Torreya > Torreya grandis. The sequence goes on along the minus strand of JARHVA010004232.1, from coordinate 67,642 downwards.
ATAAGATTGTCACACCCTCAAGATGGCAGGATTTAGATTTGATACCACTGTAATATCCCTTTGAATACCAAAACAAAAGCTCTAAATTTCTTATCTGTATTTCTGCAAAATATCCTCAAATAGATAAATAAATCACAGTATAGTCTCTTATTTATTTGCTCATATGCTTACAATAGAGGACCTCTGTCAGGTATACAATGAATATTGAAAATACGGCCTTAATAGCCTAAATATTTTGCAAGAACTGGGAAATAAATCTGGAATTGGTTTGTCTCAGCCTACTGTGTAAAAAACACAGTCGCCAACATCGGTTATACTGCCGTCGTCGGTCAACCTAGAGTCATTAATCTACCGACGTCGGTGATATGTCGACCAATGTCGGTCTCTGTAGGTCTCTGATCACCGATGTCGCTACCTAAATTTTTTGTTGATGCGTACAGATTTTCACAGATCTATACAGACTTCATACGGCTGCCGATATAGCACACCCTGTATGCTTGATCCTAATCTGTAGAATTATGGGCTAATACAAAAGATCTATATCTAGATAATTCTTGAATCAAAACCCAAAATAATGAAATACCTGTAAACCCTTGTGATAGCTTCTGTGTGAAGTTATCTCTCAAACTTGTAAACACCTGTGATAACTTTTATATGAAGTTATCTCTCAATTTTGCAATAGATCGGTTGATCTCTCACAACCTCTGAATTACACATAATGAAGAGTTGACGTTCTTCAATGCAAATGGAATCTTGGAACCCTTGGCTCAGTCTTCATAGTAGAATTTCTTAACAAGAATCAATATCAATAATAATCATGAATACAAACTCTCTCCCATGAGAATTTCTTATACCCCTCCAAAGGTGTGCTTGCTAAAATTAGATTCCCTTAAATTAGACTTAGGGCTTCATAAATTAGAACTAGGGTCTTAAAATTAGACCAATTCTTAAATTAGAATTAGGATCTTAAAATTAGACCCAATAATTAATAACTAATAATTAATTAAAATTAGACCAAATAATTAATATTTGATTAAATCAATCAAATATTAATATCTCCCTTAATTCATGTCTGAAATAACCTGAACAAAATCAAAGCCCATCTCCATCAAGACCCTCTATCCATCCCATCAGCCTACGAGGGTCGCATAATAGGCTAACCATCAACTCTGGACATGTCAACTAAAAAAAGGGGACATGACACATTCCTCCCAACTCAAATAGGAAGATGGTTCCAGGACAAAATAATTATGTGGATAATACTAATACTTGGTGTTTCCCTTGCAATAATGCTCATACACCTAGAGATTGTCCTAGGGGTAATCTATAATAAAGGGTGGTAAAGAAAAAAAAATGGATGGTCAGTTTGCCAGTACCAGTGAAAATCAAGCCTATCAGTCTCTTGATATGCAATATTCAGTCCTAGTGGCCTAGATGCAAGGAATGTCTTTGCAACAAGAGGAGGAAATAGCCCCAGAACATGCTTTGTTCTCATGGGTTGAAGATGAAGAATCAGTTTTCTTGAACAAAGCATCTACCTCCCAAAGACTAGTGCTGTAATCTGATTACTACACCAGATCAAAGAAGAGAATAGTGGAACAGCCTAAGATTGTACGTGGTCAAGTCAAGAATAATCCTCCATCTCAAGGGCAAAGAAACACCACTGTTAGACAAGAAGTGCCTCAACTAATGCAAGATCAAGGGATTCCCACCCAAACTTAGGAAAAAATGAGATATCCTTATCTCTAAAAAACTTAGTCTTTGGGACCGATAAATGTAGTGGATCAGTTAAAGAAGAATCTAGCACAAGTATCGATATGGGATATATTAGCTATTATAGAATAGAAGACACTACTACAAAAAGCTCTACAAGGCCAAGTAGTGCCCAAAGGTACTGTCACCAAGGAAGGGCCTGTTGAAAAAGAAAAGCTAAAAGATATGATTCCTTCAAAGACAATAGCCTTTGTGAATGATGTAGTGCACGTAAGTAAATCCAAACTAGAGCCCTTCTATTTAACTATGATATTTGGAAGGAAACTCTTACATAATGCATTGATAGATTTAGGAGCTAGTACTACAGTGATGCCCAAGTAAATAACTGATGCTTTGAAAATAAAATATGAACCCCTTGCAAAAGGAGATATTTAGCTATATGGTAAAATAACACAAACCATAGGGAGAATCAAACAACTCCCATTGTAATTATACACATATCCCAACATAATTGTCAACCAAGATGTAGTAGTCATTGACATACCTCCTATTTTTGGTTTATGTTTATCCAGAGACTTTATAGCAAAAATAGGAGGATATATGTCTCTTGACTAGTCTCACCTCATCCTGAGAACTAGATACAGTTCAAAGATGAAAATTTTATCTGAACCACTATCAAAAGACCATATCACCAACAAACTGACAACAAGATTAGAGGCATATCATGTTATGTTAAACAAGGAAGAAAGGATTTTTGTTGAAGAGCTAGGTGACTGGACTGAGCATGATCAAGAAGAAGAAAATAGCCAGTTGTTGGCTATGATGCATAGCGACCCATATGGGAACTATGACTCTATTAGTTTGGGCACATACATCATTTTCTATAAGGACCAGGCAATCCCAAATGTTATAAGGGAAGAGGAACCTACTACTCAAGATTTAAAGATATAGACTTTGAATTTTGATGGGGCTAGAAGTAAACATGGTGCTGGAGCAGGAATTTGTCTTACTACTCCAAATGGTGATAAAATTTTAAAGGCTAACTGATTCCAATTTGCTTGCACTAATAATGATGTTGAGTATGAATATTTAGTACATGGGCTCCAATTAGCCAAAAAAAAGGGAATAAAGAATCTAAAAGTAAATTGAGATTCATAATTAGTAGCAAAGCAAATTAGAGAAAAAGCAGCAGCCAAAAATGTGAGAATGAGATCTTATAGACATAGGATTTGGGATTTGATAAAAGATTTTAAAGCTTTCAATATTGAGATAGTCCCTAGAAGTTAAAACTCTAAAGCTGATAGGATGGCCTAGATTGGATCACAATTTAATCCAATGATTAGCTTATTAATTAACAATGAGTCAGTAAAAGTTATAGTGAGGCCAAATATCTAGACAATGATGACAATTGGCAAGTATTCGAAAATGATGCTTAGGTAGTTTCATTCTTACAACAATCAAATGAGTTTGTTGATCAGTTGCAAACCAAAATTAAAGAGGCATATGGTGATCAAATTATACAATTGAGGACTAATAAGCTCCTCAAGGGCTTGATCACCTTAGAAAACTTGTTTGACCCAGAGGATGTAAGCTTGGAAAAGAAAATGTTCCAAGTAGACAAAGCATACTATTCTGAAATAGAGATGAGTGACGGGAAAAAGCTAAAAGTTGGGAATTTTGCAACTCAAGAATAGAAGAAAATAATAATCAAATTGTGCTAGAGATATGATAGAGTCATAGATTGGAGCTATGAAGACCTTCATGGATACAATAGAGACATTATGCAACACATAATAAAACTGACTAAAGGGTTTAAGCCCATTAGATAGAAATAGAGGCCACTAAATCCAAGGATCGAGCCTCTAATGGTAGATGAGTTACAGAAGCTTTTAGATTCCAAAATAATATTCCCAATCAAGCACTCAATCTAGGTATCAAATCTAGTACCAGTTAGGAAAAAGAATGGAGACGTAAGACTGTGTGTAGATTTCAGAGATCTAAATAGAGCATCTCTAAAAGACCACTATCCCTTGCCTTCCATGGAATAAATTATACAAATTGTGGCTAGATTAGAGAGGTTTTCTTTACTAGATGGTTTCTCTGGATACAATCAAATTAGGTTGGCTGATGAAGATTAGTACAAAACTGCTTTTACTACCAAATGGGGAATGTTTGCATATGCTAAGATGCTTTTTGGTCTGTCAAATGCAGGAGCTACCTTTCAAAGAGATATGGATATAGCCTTTGGGGAACTTATAAATAAGATTATCCTGGTCTATCTATATGACCTCACTATATTTTCAAAAAATGCTAATGATCGTTTAGAATCTGTCTTCAATAAATGTTAGGATTTTGGGATATCATTGAATCCCAAGAAATGCATCTTTGTTGTACCTCAGGGAAAACTGTTGGGACATATAGTATCTAAATAAGGAGTTTTTATAGATCCTAAGAGAATTACAACTATAATGAACCTACCTCTTCTAGTAAATTACAAGGTAGTTCAGTCCCTTTTAGGGAAGATAAATTTTGTTAGTAGATTCATATCTAATTTTACAGGCTTGGTAAGACCAGTGACACTCTTGCTAAAGAAAGACCTAGTCTTCAAATGGACTACATAAGGAAGGCAAGATTTTGAAGAGGTCAAGAAGGCTATCTCAATAGCCCCAGTGCTTAAAAACCCATATTTTTTCAAGCCCTTCATAATGTATGTCTATGGAGGAGAGTCAAGTGTTGTTGTTGTCTTCACTCAAAAGAATGATAGGCTGGAGGGGGAATGCCCAATAGCCTTTTTCTCAAGAAATCTCAGGGATTATGAGACTAGATACAATTTTTTGGAAAGACAAGCCTATGCCATGGTAAAATCCCTCAAGAAATTTAGGCATATGACATCAGGGAACAAAATTATGATATTTGTAGCTCACCCAAGTGTCAGGGAATACATCATGGAGGGGGAAATTACTGAGAAAAGAGCCAATTGGATCACTAAGATCCTTGAATATGATGTAGATGTCAGACCCACCAAGATAATCAGAGGTAGGGGTCTATGCCAATATATAACCCAAGAGCTTAAAAAGATGTTACCTGAGGAAGTAGATTCAGAAGGAGAGACAGAGACGGTGCTAAAAATACAAGAGGTTGATCAGGAATCCTGGGTCACAAGCTAGATTCATTTTATGAAAAATGGGATTTATCTGAGAGAACTCCCTTATAATAAGAGGAGATATTATAAGATATAGGGAGTTCATTTTGTTTTAATTGAACAAGTTCTTTTCAAAAGAAATTATGATGGAAAATTGTTAAGATGTGTAGAACAGGCTGAATCTAAGAGAATACTACATAAAATGCATCATGGAATATTAGGGGGGCATTTTTCTACAAAGACCACAGCCATAAAGATAAGTGAGGTAGGATATTTTTGGCCTATTTTATTTTTAGATTGTTATTAGCTGGTTAATAAATGTCAATCCTGCCAATATTATATGGGGATGAGGAGGAATGCAGCCATGCCCCTTAGTCCTATAATTGTGGATGAAACTTTTTCTCAATGGGGCCTTGACTTCATTGGAATGATAAATCCAGTGTCTAGTATGGGTCACAAATGGATATTAATTGCCACAGACTATTTCACTAGATGGACTGAGGTAGTCCCACTTAAGGAAGCAATAGAGAATGTGATCCTAGATTTTCTAGGGAGTATCACTACTCATTTTAGGGCTCCTCGTACCATAATTTCAAATAATGCTAAAGTATTCTTGGGGTCTAAAGTATCTGACTTTGCCTTGAAATAGGGAATATATCTAAAAACTTCATCTAACTATTACCCTTAAGGTAATGGTTTGGCAGAATCAACCAACAAGAACTTGATAAGACTCATCAAAAGAGTAGGGGTTGATCATCACAAAGAGTGGCATAAAGTGCTTAATCTAGCACTATGGGCTGATAGAATCATGCCTAAGTAGGTGATCAAAATGTCTCCATATGAATTGGTATATGGAAAGTCTACTATGATTCCCCTAAGCTTGGAAATCCTTGCTCTCCAGCTGATCAAACAAATTGAAATTGAAGAAAATGGCCCCATACAGGTCAGACTCGCAGAACTTTTGGAAGTTCAAGAAAAGAGGGATATAGCCCATGATTCATTGATTAAGCATCAGGGAATGGTTAAGGACTATTTTGATAAAAGGACTTTGAATCCTAATTTTGAAGTGGGCTCAATTATTTTGAAATGGGATGCAAGAGCTTCCAAGTTGGGTCAGCATACTAAATTCAAAGTGTTATGGACTGGCCCGTATAAAATTTGTGCGTGCAAGTAGAAAAATTCATTTGAGCTAGAATTGATGGAAGGAGAACCTGAATAATTTCAATTAACTTGGGTCTCTAATGTATTATAGTAAAATTATTTCCCTTTCTCACATTGTTTTTCATTATTTTCCTACTTTTCTTTTTAAATAAGTGTTTTAAACACATGTTGATGACTCTTTTAAAGCTGTAAATTTCATAATTTTGATCTAGAAAAAGGTGGAGTTTTCTTTTTGAGTAGGCTCAAAAGTCCTGGGGGTCACCAATAATTATAGAGTAAATTTTTACTCTACGTTGCATTCAAATTTTCAATCATGCACTGTAGTTTTGTTCCCACATACCTTGGTCATGGTGATAGAAGTTTTGAAACAGAGCATGGGATTGTTTCTTTTGATTCATTTTTTGTGTATGTGTTGAAGGGTAGTGGAAGCTACCAAGTGGCATAGTCTGAGCATGGGTTCTCTTTCCCCCTTTATACTTCCTTCATTTCATTTTTTGCCTAAGTGTTGAATTTGAGCAAAAGCTGCCAAGTGTCACTTTCCAAAACATGGAACTGGCCAATTGGAATCGTTTGAGACACTTTCCATAACTTTTAAGAGGACCTCAGAATGTGTCACATATCTAATAAAAACTCAATGAGATGCATCATGTGTCAGCATCTGTGTCTCATATTGGCACCTGCATTTCATTCTATTTTTTGACAAAGGTTTTCAATAAGCTAAGTAGTAAGAAGAAGAAGAAAACACCAGGTGGTAGTCACAAAAGGCCCTAGACTACTTTTTTAGACTTAGTGGAAGTCACCATGTGTTAGCATCTAAGAGATAGTCAGTTCAATGCTTGCATTTAATGCCTTGGTTCAATGTTTTTGGTTCAATACCTTGATTAACATGTAAATGGCATGTAGTGTTGAACTGTTGAAGCATTGAACCATTTTGGTTCATCAAGAATTTCAAGGGAGTGTCCCAAAAAACCAAAGGGGTCAAGTACCTTTTTAGAAGGCAAAAGGGTGTTGTTTCATTTTGTTTAAGTGCTGAAGGATAGTAGAGGCTGCCATGTGTCAACTTTTGAGAGATCATCTTCAAGCTTCATTGCCGAATAAAGATTGTGTTGGGTCCTGATTGTTATATCAAAAGTCTATAGAAGCTACCAAGTGTCACCATCCATAGGAGCCTAATATGTGCCCCAAATAGCTCTACAACATAGCTAAAGGGAAAGTAGAAATAGCCGCATGTCTTTGATAAATCAAGCAGAAAGTGCTAAGTGTCATTCTCTAGTGCCTTCTAAGTAATAAGAAGATTTTCAAGGAATTGACTAAGTGTCCTCTTCCGTTTCAATAGGACAAAGTGTTTTGTGTATCTATTTCAGCAAGTGAGCTAGGGGTGAACTTAGTGGGAGTTATTTTTGGTAGGTGGAGTAGTTGACTGGGTAGATTTTTTGGGGCCTACAAACATTAAAAGGGGTCATCTATTTGTCCCCTATAAGTAGAGGAGAAGGGATAATTGCATAGCTAAGCAGGTGATGGAATGAGGAAATTTAAGCATGAAAGGAGGTATTAGACATGAATTGACATGCTATAGTCACATCAGCCACCCCACTCGAGCATGGCCCTTCCTGATAAGACCAAGATACATCTAAGGCATTGAATGCGCTAAATGTTGCACTATTTTATCTGTAAACTTTGAGGCTATAAAGGAGGAAGTGGAGATGTAGAAAGAAAGGGAGGAGGGGGAATGATTATAACAAGTTTAGATTTTCTAGAGCTCGTGACTAAGTAATATCATTTGCTTTTGTCTCATTTTCTTGAGTTATAAAGTTGATGTAATTGTGCATGTTTCTATGCCTTTTATGTGGCTAAAAGAATTAAGAAGATTGAACTCTATGCCTTGGTTGATATTATCTGTGTCATTTTCAAAATTAGACTATACTATAGATTTTCTAGAGTTGTGATTAGGAATGTCATTTCCTTTTGTCTCGTTTTCTTGAGTCAGAAATTCTACATAACTATATGTGTTTCTATGCCTCTTATGTGATTGGAAGATTCTTATAAGAAGATTGAACCCTATGCCTTTGTGGACATTTTTTGTATCTCAGCAAAAATAATTCTCTATTGCGATCCTCTGTTTCTATTATTTCAATCTTTTACATTGATTATGCACTTGTTTGCTCTTAAATGTAAATGAATCCTACATATAGTCTCACTGTGATCAAGATTAGGATCAAAATTACACTCAGGAAAATCACCATAGTTAGGTTTCATTTCCTACATTTGCATTTCTATTTAATTTTCTATCCTTTTTCCCCACACTTGATACAAAAGAAGAGACCAGATTCTCTAAAATATGGAGGTTGTTTCAAGCCGCAATATCCCACAGCTTAAAACTTCCCATTGTTGTTGATTAGAATAAAGCACAATTTTAAGCATCAACAATATTCAAGTTTCCCATGTAAATAATGACACTTGTCACTCTCATGGTGATTTTAAAAATCCTTTGTTTCCAATGTTGATCTAACACCATATAAATTTGGTGTGTGAGTTAATGTGTAGTTCTAATTGCTTGAATTTTGACTCTTGATTTTACCATGAGTTCAACACTTTTCTTTTGGATTGGTCCATTTTTTTAGGCATAAAAATAGAATAATATAAAGAATGTTTTCAAAGACTATAAACAATAAACTTTAGCCCCATGTGAATAACATACTAGACTAGGGGCTTCAGGAAATATAGGAATTAGTATGAAGCTTTTGGACTAAAATTTTGGGATAAGTATTCAAACTAAGTTCAAAATATAATAAAGGGCTCCCTAGTAAAATTTGACCCCACATTTATTGGAATATTATTTAAATAAATAACTAGGCTAACATATTTAGACTAAATTTTTTTAACATGATTTAAAAATAGATCCAATTGGATGATTAAAGACCAAGGGTTACTCAAAATAAAAAGTCAATTTAATCATTAGAGTACAAAGCCCCTAGGTAGTTTTCTCATTAATGAGACCCCATGAAATCTACAACATGGAAAAATAAGAATCATATATTACCAACATTAGATGAAGTAAAATAAATATTATGTGATAATAGACTAGATCATCACATGATATTTAAAACTGGTTCCTAATCAAGTTGAATGTTCAATTTATATCATAAATTTGTAGAATATTGAACAAGATTCCTTATTTTTAGAAATGGGGGTGTGTTGGGTAAAAAAAATGGTGACTCACATAGGAAATACTCCTGACTATTAAATAATGTATAAATTCATTTAGCAATCCTTAAATCAATCATGAAATGTGCCGCAAAAAAATACATAACTTAGAAACATGAAAGAGACTCCTAAGTGGATTCACACAACATACTTGCCTTCAATTTTTTTGGATCTATGTGTGTCAAACATGTAATTCATTTAACCCTTATTGTGATTAGTTTTTTAAAGGTTTTATGGAGCTATAGGTTTAATTTCGTTATCTCTTAAATCCTATTAAATCAAGGAAAGCTCAGGCATTATTCTACTACTGGGTAGACATCCATAGTCTCGATAAAGATACCTCAAGTTCTTTTTCTTTTCTTTCCATTATTTTATTTTAAACATGATGCATGGTACATTGACCTTATCTCATCATGTGAGCATTTTTATTTTCTTTAGATATTATTTTTATCTTTTGAACCCATTGATTTTTTTCTTCTTCTTTTTTCTTTTATTCTTGAATAAAAAGAGAACTAGAGCCCCAGTAAGCAAGTATAATTATAAAAAAAATGATTACCAGAATGTCCCAGCTAGCCACATCTATACCCAAAATTATACTTTTCATGAATTAATCTGAGAGAAACTTTCACATACCTGGTGAAAGTATTCAATTATGACACCATCCATAATAATCAATTATTACCTACCTTCACCCTGAAGACTCAAAAACATAAAAATATATCAAATTTATGAACAGGTCCCAAGTTGTGACTCTCTTTTAAATTTTCCAATTTTTATTCAAGTCTATTTAAGAATAAGATATGGGATTAGTTGGTTTTAATTTTAACTTAGTTACACCAGAACATGAATAATTCAAATTTCTAGGGAAAGCATTAAACACAACTAATCTAGAATGTAGGAAATCTAGTCTATGAAAGTGGGAAATATAATCTAAAAAATTGAGAAACCAATCTAATAAATAAATAAATCTAATATAAAAAGGAAAAAAATATCTTATCCTATAGCTACATTTGTCTATACCTCATTAATTAGTAATATATGTAGATGGCACAACCTTGAAGTAATGCTTCAAGAACTATCCATTAACTGGATATGTAAGTTTGTTGCCTGTTAGGTCCTTAAAATAAAATGAATTATTACCCATGATATCTAAAATATGGTATGGTCCAATCCATAGTGGGTAAATCTTATCATAATATTCTTTCTTCTCATGGGCTTTATCCCAAAGTAGCACTATATCTAAAATCCTGAATGTGTTGACCTTTGCTCTCTTATCAAACCGCTTCTTTATGATATATTGGTGTTTTTTGAATTCCTTTAAAGGAATCAACACTTGAATCTTCCATTTTAATGATGTACAATAATCTTAACTCTATTTCATCACAAGGTTCCATGTAATCCTACATGAACTAATAAGTGGGTAACTTCAACATAATTAGGAATATAAGCCTGCATCCATACACCAATAGATAATGTGAAATTTAAGGGCTTATTTTTATCTTGTTTAGTCTACCTAAAGATCATACTTTGAAAAAAAATGCTATTCCTTGGGTTTATCCCCTACTAATTTCTTAATTGTATCTATTAGATTCTTGTTAATTGATTCTACCAGTCCATTTCCCTAAGGGTAATGGTTAGAATTTGACTTGATAATAATCTAGTTGTCATGTGCCCACTCAATAAATTCTAATGATATAAAATCTAGTTAATTATCATAAACCAAATAAATAGGCATACCAAATCTAGTTATTATGTGTTCCTCAAAGAAGTGGATCACATCTTCTGCTTTGCAATTCTTTATGGCTGTGGATTCAACCCATTTGGTGTAGTATTTAGTAGTAGTAATCATAAATTTATGGCCTACTAAATAATTTGGGTTGATTACACCAATGAAGTTTAAACCCCATTGGGAGAATGTCCTTTATTTAACAACTAACTATAAAGGCATTTCTACATGTAATTCACTTTTGGATAAAGATTGGAATTCATGACATGTCCTTATATGAGCATGAGCATCCTTGAAATCTTTTAGCAAATAGTATCCCATTCTTAAGATCTTGTGCACTATGGTATTCATAGAGGGATGAAAACTACCTATTATTTGATACATGTTTATAAAATTTATTTAGTTTACTTTGTAGACACACACCTGAGCTAAATGACTTCAAAATTTCTTATGTAGATAACTCCCTTCTTAATCATGTAATGAGCCATTTTAAGTCTCAAATATCTCCTTCATTATATGTTAAATTATAGGTAACAAGTACCTTTAGAAAATACTTTATGATATTAGTATACCATTCCCATTTAGACACTTGAGCCTCACGTATCTCTTCAATGGTGATGTGTGAATCATGTTCAGTTATGAGCTAAATAATGCCTTGACCTCGGATGTTTTTTTTAGGATTAATTTTTATATCAAATTCTTGTATCTTTGCCATCCACTTACCCCAAAGTTCTCCTAATTCATTATATTGTAGGGTGAGATTGATATTGGCATCAGGCATGATGGAAATGATTTTATTATTCAAAATTTAATGTCAACATTTCTTTACTACTTTGACTAGGGTAAAAATCTATTTGTCAATGATAGAGTATCTCAGGTCTGCATCTTTTAAATTTGTGTTCATGAACACAAGCGGATAATCATTTTCATCTTTCTTATACATTATGGAAGTATCAATTATATGTTCTAAAGTGAAATAATATAGGTAGAAATATTTCATGAAATCTAGGCTAGTCAATATTAGAGCCTATAATATTGCATTTTAATGTCTTAGAAGGAATTTTGAGCTTGAGCTTCTCATTCTATTTTAGCATCCTACTTGAGCATGGTGTTCAAAGGTCTAAAAATTTATTCAAATCTTGAGATGAACTTCCTTAAAAATTTAATATTTTTGAAGAATGATTTGAGTTCCTTCTTGATATTTGGTGGTGTAATCCTTAAAATTATTTAAATTATATCTAGATCAATGGTGATCTCATATTTGGTGATAATGTGCCTCATGATCTTACCTTCAATCACTCCAAATATTATCTTTTTTGGGTTTAGTGAAATACCAAACCTTTTGCATCTCTCAAATATAGACTGGAGGTGGCTTATGTGATCCTTACTATGTTTTAAAAACATCATAAGCTTGTTCATGTAGATGATTATGAATTTTCATATCAATCCCTTGAAATCATGATCTATAGTGCATTGAAAGGTTACTCCTAAATTATTAGGCCAAATGACATCCTCTTATACACATAAGTTCCCCATTTTTTGGTAAATGTTCTCTTCATTTTATCTTTAGATTGCACTCATACCTGATTATATCTTGAAAATCTATCCAATAATGACATCATTTCAGAACCACTTACTATTTGTAGTACCTCATCTAGATAAAGGAGTGGATAGTTATCCTTTTTAGAATCCTTATTCAGGTCCTTAAAATCTAAACATAGTCTTATCTCATCATTCTTATTTCTTACTAGGAACAAAATGGCCACCTAGGTAGAGTGCATTATTTAAAAGATGATTTTTCCAATTAATAACTTCTCCACTTCTCTCTAGATGAGAGGATACAAAATAGGATTTACTAGTGTCTACCTCTTACTAAATGGCTTGTGATCTAGGTTCAATGGAATTATATGAGTAATGACTTGTGGATCATATAATTTCAAGGATTTTTACGTACAAGTAATGATGTCATTTTAACATATGATTAAATCTTTCACATGTTATCTCTCTTCTGGGGTATAGTTGAGATCGATATTAACATAGCATGGGCTATGTTGATCTCTTAGATTTTCTATTTTGAAATCTAATTTATTGACCTTGGGCTACTTGAGTTGTTAAGCTTTAGTGTCTATATCAAATGACCTTTCCAAAAAGACCAACCTAGTTCCCATTGGGATGAGATTCTCTTTGAGTTGGAAAATACCTCTCGTGTCTAATTCCTTTTTAAAAAGGTGATTAATATCCTTGTCATCAATGACTTAGGACTCAAACTCCCTTGAATTGGTTAGAAATTAAATAATTTGCTATTCATCATCAAAAAATTGGAAATTTTCTATGTTATTAGGAATAGAGGGATAAGTCATCAATTTGATAGAGAATCCTTTTATCTTATATTCTTGGAAGGGATCCAAATCTGTAACAATAACAACTAGAGAATTGAGAACTTGATTTTATTCTTTAATAAGGGCTACTATGTTGAAATATTTAAATATTTTGACTAGGTCCTATGATCTATGCTTTTACCTTCTCAAATAAGATAGCTTACATTGGTATTTATTTTTGACTTGATTGGCCACCACCTCTAAGTCACCAAATACTAGTATTTGCTTTACATTATTCTTATGTGCAAATTATAATCCTATAATTAAAGCATCATACTCATTTCTATTGTTCATGCATGGAAATTAAAATATTTATGTTACCAAGAGATTTTTACCTTATAGATCAATCAGATTGATTCTCATGCTTGATCCTTACTTGGATCTAGTTCCATCGAAGTGTAAATTCCATAGTTATTTATAATCTTTATGTTCTATCTTTTGTACTCGATTTTGAGTAGTAAAAGTGTAAATGTTAAGTCTAAGAAACTCATACCTTACCTATTTAATCTTGACATTATATTCCATGAGGGGATACTTCATTTCTCAATTCTCTATCAATTCTAATTCAAGTTATAACTCCTCTTTATGGTATCTAGATATCATAAAAGTTTCTAGAAAGATATCCATTGAGTGTTTTGGACTAGTCTCTACTCAATAATAGCCTTCAGGTTTGTCCACTAATAGGATATCAATAGTCATATAAACATGTGGTTCAGAGGCTACTTGGATATGTACATCCCTCAAGTCACCAACTATAGGTACTAGTGTCTTTTCCAATTGTGAAACTATCCTCTTTGATGGGCTTGGCATCAAAATAAGATTTTGACATATGGAAGTAGGCATGATAGTTTTGAAAGTTCTAAAATAAAATGAATAATTATTAATATTATTACCAAATTGCTTGATAGTTAACAAGAAGGGTAGAACTTTTGGCTTGATATTGTAGATAACATTAGTATTAGATGATTTTGATTTGTCCATAGATGCTTTCACTTCCTCCATAGGTGTCTTTCTCATAATAAACTTATAAATCAGCTCCTTTTATTTGGGAATCTAAGCTAACTCATGAAGAGTTATATTTTGTTTGATCTTCTTCATGTCTTTGACAATGTTATATCCTACCTTGTTAGGTTTTTCCTTGGTCTGAGGCTAATCACTCCCCCTTGGAGGAGGTGGATAATTGTCAGCTTTAGGATTAGGTAGAATTGTAGTAGTATTTGGAAGAGTTAGAATTGTAAATGTCTATTTATTCCTTAGATTGTATCCACCTTTATAGAATTATTGTAAAGAATGAACCTCATCCATGTTATCCTTTAGCTCATTGTCATCTTTACCTAGAAGGGGAAACTCATAAGTTTTAAAGAACATAGAAATGCTTGAAGAGTTAGGATCTAGATCATGTTTGGGTATATTATGCATCTGATCTTGTCTAACCACTTCTCTTTTAAATACTTTAAATGCTTCATAAAATTCAATAAAATTTAGTTGACCATGATTGGAATTATTTTTAATTATACACCAATTTGAAAGAGTTGTTTCTGTCATGTTGATCTCTAGAAACTTGTTAGGCCACTTCATACTATTTGTAAGCATATTGAATGGTTGGTTGTATCTCTAAAATATAGAATTTTGATTATTATTTGGGTCATTTGTGTTGCTCATCCACCTTTGCATATTTAATAAATCATTACTCAAATTTTGGACCATCTTCTAAATGGAATCTAGT
Organism: Torreya grandis; assembly: GCA_037957365.1. Taxonomy (NCBI): domain Eukaryota; kingdom Viridiplantae; phylum Streptophyta; class Pinopsida; order Cupressales; family Taxaceae; genus Torreya; species Torreya grandis. The sequence goes on along the minus strand of JARHVA010004232.1, from coordinate 52,592 downwards.
TTTACCTTTGTAGAATCAATACCTTATAAAATAACAATAAAAGGCATAGTTGATTATTGATACTATTAGTAATCATTACCTAATGTATGATTATTTAAGAAAATATACTTTGATTATGTTATATGAATTAATGGAAGTAGTGTGTAGAGCTAGTTATGATTGAATGCAGGAACATTTTGCTTCACATGTAGTACTAGGTTTAATGTTGGGAAGCCATTGTTAACATGAGGTGCACCAAATGTCTAAGTTGTCTATTTATATTGATGGCCTCTTTATATGCTAATGATAAATTATTGAGCATGGATACTCTTCTCAGTAACATGATAGTGATTGGGTATAAAGTGTTCTTTTACATTTCCAACACTAATACTACTTCTAGTTTGAATTTTGGGGTCAACCAGTTATACATCTTTTGAAACCTTATGTTGAAAGCATAGATAGATTCACTAGGCTCTATTTTAATTTTAGTGAAGTGATGATATACAAAAATAGGATTGGTAACCTATATAAATTATTAAATAAAAGTATCTTAACACTCATCCCAAGAAGTGATGGATTTCTCTATTAGATTTAAGTACCAATCATAAGCAACATCCATTAATGTAAAAGGGAATATTTTGCATGATTTATCTTCATCAACAAAATTAATTAATGTTAAATTAGATTTAAAATATTTGATGTGTTCTTATATTATCCTTGCTCTTGAAGGAGAAAAGGATATTATGTACTTTTTAGGATTCTTAGATAAATCATGCACGTCTCTTAGGATGGCAATAGCAGATCCAACTGACCAAGGTGGTTGTTGAGCCATTGGCTGATTAACCAATAAAATGTTCCTTAAGGGTAAAGGTTTACTTATTAGATGAGTTGGATTATTATGAACTAGGGTTATTATCATAGTTCTAGGTCTCTTATGATTTTATAGGGGTGAGACTAAAAAACTAATTTAAGAATAGATCTGGTCATTCTCCTGTGTGACTCTAATACAAATCTATGCAAAAGATACTATTATTATCGGATGTTTAGGAAATATTTATAGTGATAATGAAATTATTGATGTAGTTTTTACACACACCATAGTCAATGAGGTAGCCTTTAACATTTTAGGAAATTAGTGGAGGTAAACTCCACTCTAGGGCATGAGTTACATGTATGCAACTTGAATAACCTATTGATGTAATAGTTGGTAGAAAATGTAGGTTGATGTCAAGGTTTTTAGATGTATGTTTGATCTATTAAAATTATTAAATTACTAGTGAGTTGGATGGATGGCTATTTTCTAATCTAAAGTGGGTAGATCTCAAAACAAAATCAAGAAAGGAGGGAAGGGTAAGGTAGAAAAGAAGATTCTATGTTTTTAGAAATCACCTCTTTGGCTAGTTTCTAAAAGCACAATTGCTTTCTAAACCTATGCCTATTGCAAGAATATTTTTCACATTAGCAGTTAGACATAGATTAAAATTCTAAGGGGATACTAATATAAGAAACTCACAAGCCTTAGTCAAACTTTTTTGCTTTTAGAATAGATTTTGCACACCCTTAATTATGTGACTATGGCTTGGCCTAATGAGGTATCTAAGGAAATTTTTGTACACACAAAAATAAATATATCAAAATAAATCACTTATATACACTTAAGAACATGAATAAATCAACTTAATTTCCAATAATTAATGTAATTTACTAATATTTTAACAATTATTGCACATCTAAGACTAGCATATCAATCAAGACAAGAAAGAATTCATTGCAATTGGTATAGACTAAGAATGTTTGAATAATGCAAACAAAAGATAAGCCTAATCATATATAAATTGGGGAGAGAATACACAAACACATTTTTTAACAACCAAAATTACTTTTGCTCCTATATATTGAAAATTTTCCCACACCTTCTAACTAGAGTATTATGATTGTTTAAATAGGCTTGGGGAAAGGGTTGCCTCATCCTCCAAGTCCATGAAAAGTCATTACCTGTGATAGTATTAAGTTGAGTTCTAACTATGGTTAAAATCATATATGATTCTTCTAATAGTTGAGTTTAATTTATCCCTTTCAAAAATTTATGAAACATGTGCATGTGCAAAAAGAAAGGTAATTTTTATAATTAAAGCTTGAATTACACAAAACAACATTTAGAGAATAATACCTTCTTTTTGAAGTTGTGATATCATCTTATCAAATAATTTAAGTTATCCATTTCAAATGAAACTTAGACATGTGTTAATAATAAGTGCCCCTTTACCCATGCCTTAGAATCAATTTCATTACTTAACTAAGACTAACTTCCCATTACTATGTATTACATGTTGTCCCTACCTTTACAAAATAAAATATTCCTTTGAAAGGATTTGTAGGGTATTTATCTTAAAATCATATTCTATGTTAACTTAATCTTTGAGATGCCTGAGTAACTATAGTCTTCTCTTATTCTACTACAAGATCTTCCTTTTTATATTCCCTAACTAGATTAAGTCTAAGACTCATGTGATCTTCATTGGTTCATAATCCAATGTGTCATGTCCATGTATCAATGTCCATGTCAAGTTATCCATTTAATTAAAACATGTCCAATGTTTCCTTTAGACACATGTCCCTACTTTGTGCTTTCTTGAAACAAGATCAAAGTCAATTGTTACATCCAATCTCATAAGATCATGACAAGTGTCAATTTTTACTAGCTCTGGGACCTTTGAAAAGTCTCTTTGATCTCACATCATTGGATATTTGTTAAATGCTCTTGTGATGGTAACACTTGTCACCCTCACGTTCAATTTTAAAATCCTTTATCTTTGATTTTTATCTCACACTATTAGATATATGGTGTGTAAATTAATGTGCACTTTAGACCTTGGTGCTTGAATTTTGATTTTACATGAGCTTAACACTTGTCATTTTCTTAAGAATCCCTACAAACACAAACATAAAATGACTTAGCGTAAATAAACTTAGGACATAAATCTAACCTAATGTTTTATTTTTGTTAATAAACATAGAAAAAACCTTAGGATAAATTCCTTAGCTAAGTATTAAAATAAAATAAAATGCTCATAATATGCCACTTGGCAGCTTTGCAAGACTTTCAACTTGTTGATATGTTGACCTTGGGAAAAGCTTGCAGAATATTGGTCTATTATCTAGGCTCTCAAGATGTTGCCACTTAGCACTCTCAAGTCTTTTAACTTTATGAACTCTGCTCTATATTATTAGATCTTTAGGTTACCTACTGAGATAGTGACACTTTTCACTCTCATGGTGATTTTAAAAGGCCTTTGTTTCTAATGTTGATCTCATACCATTAGATCTATGGTATATGAGTTAATGTGCATGATAGATATAAGTGATTGAATTTTGACTCTTATTTTGCATATGAGCTTGACACCTATTACCTTCAGGTTGGTTTGTTTCTATGGGCACAAAAATAAAATAAAATAAATAAGCTTTGTGGGGACTATAAAATATAAAGTTTATCCCCATGTGATAAAAAAATAGATTAAGGGATTTAGGAAATATAGGAATTAGTATGAAGCTTTTGGACTAAAGTTTTTGAATAAATCTTTACACTAAGTTAAAAATTTAATAAAGTTCTCCCTAGTAAATTTTGACCCTGCATTTATTTGAATTTTGTCTAAAAAAAGACCTAGGCTAACATATTTAAACTAAGAATTTTTAACATGATTTAAACATAGATCCAATTGGATTATTAAAGACCAAGTGCTACTCAAAATAAAAAGTCAATTTAATCATTAAAGTACAAATCCCCTAGGTAGTGTTCTCATAATTGAGACCCCATTAAACCTGTAACATGGAAACATAAGAATTATATATTAGAAACATTAGATGAATTCAAATAAATATTATTTGTTAACATACTAGATCATCATAAAATATTTAATATTGGTTCCTGATCAAGTTAAATGTTCAATTTATAATTAAAATTTGTATAATTTTGAATAACATTATTCATTTTCAAAAATGGGGGTGTGTTGGGTACAACACCTTCTCTTTTACCTATTCATACCTTGAGGACACTCACGTGTTACCAGGAAATGTGGCATGTCCTGGAGCCAACTATTGTGAGGTGGAGGTGCATTCATTTTTGAGTTGTATTGTGTTACCAAAACAACTTCTTTATCTTCATGGAGGTCACTTACCATATTATCACATAGGCCTTTACCTCTCATCAGCTTAATAATCTTGATCTCCACATCATACTCCATGACTTTGGTAATCCAACTAGCTCTCATCTCATTTAAATTTTTGTTAAGAAGGAATTCCCTCACCCCTAGATGAAACACCATAAGATGAATCTTGCTATTATAGAACATTGTTTTGAAATTTTTTAGGCTTCTTAAAGCTACTATAGCTTGTTTTTCTATAAAATTATACCTTACCTCATACCTTTCAATCCCATGATTGAAAAATGCAATTAGATGCTCATGTTCTTCACCATTCTTCTACATCAACATAGATGATATATTATCAACATTGGTAAAGGTGTAAAATATGGAATCCCTTGATAAGTTAGGATTTATAAGTGAGAGTGTTTGAGTAATGGATTTCTTTATAGCCTTAAATGCTACTCTGCCTTCATTTGACCAAGTGAACTCTTGGCTCTTCTTCAACATGGTAGTGATGGGTTTGCCCAAGCTTATAAAAATAGGTATGAACCTTTTTAGAAAGTTTATTTTCCTAAGGAAACTCTAAAGTCCCTTCTTGTTCTTGGGTAAGGATAAAGCCAAGATAACACTTATTCTATCAAAATCAATGGTTGATCCTTGCTTTGAGATAATATGTCCCAAGATTTTAACCTCATAGATATAAAACACACATTTCTTAGGATTTAGAGAGACCCCATAATATTTACATCTTTTAAAGATCAATCTTAGGTGATCTAGGTTCTCACTAGCTTTTTTGGATAAAATTATGATGTCATCTAGATAGACTAGCACCATATGATTTAGTAATCCTTGGAAATCCATGTCCATTGTTCTTTGAAAATTATCCCCAGCATTTGACAAGCCAAAAGTAATCCTATGATAAGCATATGTGCCCCACTTTGTGGTGAAGGCAGTCTTATATTGATCTTCATCTCTTACCATCACCTAGTTTTACCTTGAATACCCATCCAAAAAAGAGAAGTGTTCTAAACTTGCAACTATTTGAATGAGATTCTCCATGGAGGGTAAGGGGTAGTGATCATTCAAAGAGACCCTATTTAAGTCTCTAAATTCAACACATAATCTGATCTCCCCATTTTTTTCCTTACAGGAACTAAGTTGAATACCCATGAGGAGTGCTTGATGGGAAAGATGGTCTTAGATTCAATCAATTTAGTCAATTCTCTCCTCATAAGATCTTCAATTTTTGGGTTGATAGGCCTTTTCTTCTACCTCACAAGCTTGGCATTAGCCTTTAATTCTATAGTGTGTTGGACTAGCTTGGGATCAAAACCTCTCAAGTTACTATATTCCCAAGGAAATATATATACATATTCTATACAAAGTTCAATGAAATCATTATTTTCAGCCTTAGTGCTTAACTTTCCAAGATTGAGGAGCTTGTCTTTGAGGATCAAAACTCTTTCATAGTTCTCTTCATTAGTTGACATCACTGCCTTTTCTTTTTTCATATGATATCCTTCATGGAAGAGACATTTAAGGGTGACCAACAATTTAGGAAGTTTATTATAACTTAGATGAATAATTTACTCCTCATACTAATGTTAAATTTTATCCTAGTTTAATGAGGAAATCTCTGCTTCCTACTATAATAAATAAGTGATCTACTTATCACTATCAAAGACCTACCAATGAGCATCATTATCTAGAAATAATGCTCTTATTACCATTTTGATAAATGGATGCACTTTGGACTTTTTCAATTCATTTAGGAGGTCAAATTAAGCTCCAAAAACTACCAACCCATGAGCATGATGATTTGGTTCTTTGCAACTACCTGAATGTTGAAGGGCTTAAAATGCTCGAGTATATTCCACACTCTATTCTTGTAAGATATCATCAAGGGGTTCTTTATGATGTTTTGGCCCCTAACTTGGTACTCTATCAACTTAGTATCCCCATACACTTTCAATTTCCCTATTCCTCTCTTACTATCCTGTTGAAGACCATGGATAAGACCCTCATATTTATCTACATTGCAATAAAAACTAAATTGGAACCTATAAGAGGAGAAGTAGCTATAATTAGATGTATATAATAACATTTCACCTGCACCTACCCCATTTCTTCTCCTTGATCCATCAAAGAACAATTTCCATAAACTACTAGATTTTTCTTGAGGTCTAGTGAGGGATGGCATGGCTTTAATCTCCTCTAGCAAGTAATAGACTCCCATGTCTCATTCTTCAACACCTTATAAAGTATAAATTAATTTATTCTCACTCCACAACTCATCCCAAAACATATTAGTGTCTCCTCATGATGAGTGTTTAACTCTTGACCAACTAGGTGTTCATCTTCATCAATAATGGTGCAGTTGATATTTGGGCTATCTAGCCTATAAGGCTCCATGTGAAATTATGCAATAGGATTAGCTTTTATGGATACCTTGGTATCATATCTTGTTATAAAATCCACGTAGGACCAATTTTATACTAGATAACCCCTAGTTTTTACTATGAAGTCTTTATATAAGCATAGAGCAAAATGAGGAAGCACATCTAGGATCAATACATCCTACACAACTAAAACACTAGGACAAGCATGTAGGGTTAGGATTAGACCTTTGATCATGATATCTAGTTTGGTATAAGATACATCAAGCTATAAAAACCCCTTAGATAGGGGCTCATACTTCAAACCAAGATATTCTTCTATTGACTTTGGCATCACTAAAGTGCTTACTTCACTATCTACCATGCAATTATGTACCAAGGAGTCACCAATGATCATAAAAATGTATAAATGAGGAGGGTTGAACACCTTATTTTATTTACCTTCATTAATTCCTTTGGTTACATTGGTGAGAAATATATTTTCCTTGATTAGTGGCTCATTAGAAACCTTAATCATTGATAATCCTTCTTGAAGGATATCTACCTAACCAGGCATAAACTACATGTCCCACATTAGAACACTCACATTGTATTTCTTCATTTGTTTAATAATTTTGATGGGAAATCCACTAAATTTTTCTTGTGATTTTGGATCTATAATTGTACTTTAAACTTGTGAGTTTTGGGGTACAAAGGCATTAACTTAGTTTTGATTCTTTGGAGCAATTAGAACCTTTGGAGTAGTAGTAGGTTCCTTTGGTTTTGATAGTAAAGGATAAATGGTAGGAATATTTTTGATTGAATCCTAGTTACCATATATATTCCATCTTTTGAATCTTGTATTATCAGCCACTAGAATATATGCTTGGATAGAACAGCCTACTTATTAAATGCATATCATTCTTCTTGCTCATAATTAACCATTGTAGCACCCAACTAGATTGGTTCTTCATTAGGCCCTTGCCCCTATTGAATATCTTCTAGTTTTTTCATCATGAGTAAATCTATGTTTTGAGCCATAAGGGATTGATTGTATCTATAGCTAATAGCTTGCTACCATTGATAATTGAAGGCCTGATTTAGCTCAATGTTTGGGACAATGGATTGACCAAAAGATTGATTATAAGGCATGATAACCTTAAATTATTAATTAATTTTATTTTGAGTATGGAATAAAGTAGTATATGCGTTTTCAACACTTGGACTATAATTATTTTTCCTAACATAGTTAGGCTGCCCTTGGCCTTGGCCTTGTTGGTATTGTCATTGGAAATTTCCTTTAAAGGGTGGCCTATTTCATTGATAAGACTATTTTTGAGGCTGATATGGAGCTTGATAATGTCTATTTAACTAGGCATGTTTCCTTCTCACTTTTTCCAACTCATTTCTAAAGGATTGGAACATGTTTTTAAGCTATTAGAAATTCTTATTTTCTTAGGAATCACTCTATTGACCAATTAAAGCCTTTTCCTATTTTGGTAAAGGTATCTTTTGGCATAGGAGGAATGATAGTTATGGAAATAATGGTAATAAGAGGTGGTTTAATTTTATGGAATAAAGGCATTGGTGGCCTAGGTGTAAGCTTGCCATCTTAAACTAGACAATTTTATACTATGATTGCCACCTCATAAGCATTTAGTAGTGTGTTCCCTCCCATAAATTGGATCATTACTATAATATCACTATTTAGGGCTTTCCAATAGTAAAGGAAAGAAAATTTTGGAGTCTTATTCCATGTCTTTTAGAATATATTATTTAAATCTTACATAGCCTCTTGAAGGGCCCTCTTGATTGTGGTTAGTTATTCTACAAGTGACAAGTGGTCACTTTTGTCTAAAAATATTTTACACTAGGCGTATCCTAATTGATCCCATGATGTGATGGAGTTAGTAGTAAGGTTTCCATACCATTCTAAATCTTTACCCTTGAAATATATGGCTAATAGCCTAATAACCACATTTTCCTTAGTTATGTCATGAATATAGTAGAAGTTGGCTATCTCTAAGGTGTTCAAAAGGGGTTGTAGATTCATCTCCCATGAAATAAGGAACACTTTTAAGAGATAATACTAGGATATGATCATATTTTTGGAGGTCTAGAGCACTTTGGCCATTAAAATCCATAAAAGGAAAAGATTTAGGGGTTGCCATGGTAGTAAAAGAGGCTAACAAAGACCTTCTTATAGGAGTAGATGTTGAAATTTATTTAGGATGAAATTTTACTTTATATATATGTGTATTATATAATATTAATCTTTTTATTAATTTTGAAAGCAATTCAACAAATTCAAAAGGTAACCTCTAATAGTTAATCTTTTTTTCACCTTTGTCATGAAAGATAGATACTAATCTACACCAAAATGTTGAGTGTTGATCAGAGTCACTAGATACTATTGTGTGAAATCTATAACTATTGTAAATTGTCCAAACTAGCATCAAACTTGACCAATATTCTTTGAATTGTATTATGTGTCCCAATAGGCATGACATAAACTATTGTGGCATAGAATTACATTGTTATGGGAGAATTCTTTAGGATCCCCCACTCCCAACCATAATATTGGAACAATATTAGGCTATGGGTATCCTATGGTGGGGTTGAACCTTTGGATAAGTATGACACCCTCTTGATTGTTCACCTAGACTAATGCTTATACTTGGAAAATGGTTAGAGAGGGAGTGAAGGGTTACTAAAAAAGCTAAAAAGGTGATTCATAAAATTTAAATGATAACTCACATAACAATGAAAGATACATTAATGAAATTTAATACAATGATAGCTCACACAATATCATAATCTAGCTAATATGCATAAGTGTCTAATGAACTAGGTTTACCAAGTAATTAAGGAAGCAAAGAGGAATTCTAAAAATCACACTAGGAATCCATTAATGGTAGAATGAACATACGTATATAAATATAACTAACATGAAAACACCTAAAAATAGGAAAGAAATAAGGGCAATGGAAATGGAAGATTCTCCTTCACAATGCCATCATAGACAAGTTTACTAAATACAATTCAGAGGCAAGAGATAGTTAAAGAAAGTTTTTATTGATTCAAAGGTATTTCATATAAATTTTTAATAGGTTATATCCTTATCAAATGAGAGTCTCCTAATATTCATAAATTGGAGAGTCCTTCTAATAATCCAAAATTGAAGAGAGCTTATGATGGGGAAGAAAATAGAACATATAGAGAAATGGTGAAGAGAAAGTAGGAGCACATCATCAGAATCAATAAATGAGTTATCACCACCCTTTAATGAATCCTCAACCACAATTTCATCTTATCAAGACTAGTCCTCCATTGAGAAATTAACCTTTATTTATCCCAATAGCCCCTGAACCCTCTCATTAACTGAGAAATACACTAGAAGATAATGATTTACTTTGAAGATGATGAGTCATGACCCTTCCAAGGAAGAAAAGTCTTGAAGGATTTCTAAATAATTTTAATACTCTACCTACAATATTTAACCACCAAATCTCTCTCTTTGAAATTATATACCACTTTCCACTTGACCTAATTAGAAAGATAAAATCCTCATATCCATGAACTTAACAAAACCATGACTATGTCTAGTTTGAGCGGCTATAGGTACTTGTTTTATTGAGGGTATGACTATGTAAAAATATGAGACACTTCCTTCATAATCAAATACCTTCCCCTCTTTCAAATTATAATTATAGGTCTTACTGTAGATGAAAACCAATCCCATTTATTGGTTTTACTATAGTCTTAATATCAATTAAAATTCATCAAGTGCTTGACCTCATCCCAAAAACTAGTTACCAAACTTTGATATGTATTAGGCCTTAAAATACCTTTTCTACCTATACTAAACTTTAATGTCAATGTTTGATCCTAAATTATTTGCTCTGGTTCAACCTAGATCATATCTGATCTTGGTTCTATGCATTCACCTACCTAGGTTCACAAAACCCTTTGATCTGATGTGTCTACCTATGTGGCATCCTCACCACATTATTTATAATATTTATAAATATTACTATGTGTTGATTTCAATAGATGTCCTCACTTTGTGCCTTTTAGGACTTGATCAATTTGGCTCTGTTGATTTCCTCAAAAGTCTCCTAGCTCTAACCTTCATCATTATTATTGATCTATGATTCGAAATCTAGATCATGCCACTTGATAGCGCCACATTTATACTTAATGTATTTTTTCCAATTTCATCTAATTAATGTGATTGCACCATGTGGTGGCCTTGCATGTAATCTAACTCATTAACCTTTTGACATCATGTGCACCATTGATCTATTTTACATGATTGAATGCATGTTGTTGAGCTTCCTTATGCTTGATAAAAATTACACCATTAATTTGGTAAGTCACCATGATCATGACACTTTTCATCAACACATTCAATCTCATGGTCCACTAACCTTTGACTTCAAGATCATCATTGATCTCTAACTACATGATTAAAAATGCACTGTAGATTTGCTTGGTCCCATTGACTCAATATATTATCTACATCTCATTGATTTTGATTTAAGAACCTAAGATTTTGACACTTTTTATCTCCTCATTTATTCTCAATATCATTTTAATATTTTTAATTCAAATGACTACTTCCTATGGTTTTAACTTGATGTCCCTGTGCGCGTCCCACTCTGCTAGTTCAACTTTGAAGGCTTATATATTGAGATAGAAAACTCATCAAGATGAAAAATTTATAGAGGGTATACATGGTAAAATTAACATAATGTTAATGTAATTTTTATACCTTGATTGGCCTCCCAAGTATAGTTATCAAATGTATAACTAAATCGACCTATTTATTCTTATATGATGTACCATGATGGTATAACTCCTTGAAAATCATTAGATTCAAACTTTAATCTTGCCTAAAGTGTTTCAAAATATTTTTGAGTCACTTATGATCTTCCCTTGAAGTGTGTTTTCTATTTCCATCATTGGATTACTTCAATCAACAAGAACTCTAGTCAAGATCTTCAAACCATATTCAGTCAAAGCTTCTTATGTCGACCAATTTTTGCCAATAGTCTCTACAACCCATTTTCTACCCAAAACCTTAAAAACTTGAAATTTTAGGAGGTGTCTGTACAACCTCTATAAAATCAAGTACCAATGTCATGAACACTTCTAAGTTGGAATCATGTTCTAGGTGTTTGTCAAGTAGCTCTTTAGGATTTGGATGCACATTTCACTAAACCTTTTTAGTTGAGTCCATATTAGGGTTTAAGAGTGTTTAGGGGTCTTAGCGATCTTTCATTGAGACCAAATATTAAATATATAAAATAATTTTACCAAATTCATGCCAATATACCTCACATCCTACATTAAAGTGATTAGCTTCCCATGTATAACATCCATACTGTGGTGAGCATATGAAGATGCTCCTTGGGTGAGAAACATGTTTTTTGAGAAATGTGAGGTTTTTTTAAGGCTAAAATGTCCAACTATGAGACTCTCCTAGGGTTTAAATAAGCCCAAAGTATTATAAAAACCATGATGAGCCCTTACAAGAAGGTTTGAGTCATCCTTACTTCCAAGATTTCTCTTTGCTCTACCTTTTAGTGATACAATCCTAGTGGAGGTAATAGGCTAGTCTATCTATATACTTGATCTTGAAATTTGGCCTATACCTTGCCATTGTTATTCACTCTTTAATTTCTTCTAACTTGAATACTACCTTAGAAACCTTAGGAGGTAACAACATTGGCTTGATTAAACATCTTGACTTGTAATGAGTGTATATAGCCATCAATCTCAATACATGTGCCTTACCTACAATAGAACTAGTCACTGAGTTCTATAAAAATGGATATTATATGGATTATTTAGATGCTTCAAGAGTCACCATTCCATCTTATACTCATTATGCACACAAACACTTCCCATCTCATTGCACCTAGACTCAAACTCGCATTTTAGGCTTGTTTTATATAGTTTGACCCCTTCACATGCAAACTAATGAGTTATCATGATGTTAAAAAGGATTTATGAGATTTTAAAGTTCGTTTTAGGGTCAAACCACCTCATCTAGATGGGGTTTGGGGAAAAAATCCACCATCAGGTCACTTTAGGGGCTTATGTAAGGTTTGAGATGTCTACCATCATAATGATGGCTCATAGAATATGAACTTCCAAACCAAAAACAATTATCATTAAATTATATTTAATTAACCTCCTTATCTTATATTAATATCTTGGGATCCCATGCAAAGGGTGTGTGAAGATAGGAGCATTGTAAGGTGGCACTCAGGTTGTTTGTAGACCAGTTTTGATAGGTTATTTTATTAAAGATGATTTATAAAGGTTATCCCCCTAATGCCAATCAATCCTTCATAAATATTTAGTACATAGGTAGAGTTAAAATTTTATAATGGCTTTGGTCTTGAGCATCTTTGTGATGAAGTGTGTGAACACTTGAAGTTGGGCTTCAAATTGACTATATTGAGGTTGAATCACTCAAGTAGGGTTTTAAAGTTACTTTGGCCCTTTTCTCACTTATTTCTCCTTGAGAAATTATTATCAGAGTCTAAAAAAACCTCATACATTCCTCATTTTCCATAAAACGTTTTTTAAGAGCTTGGAGATGTCTTAAGATGGGAGTAGGGTCTGTGAACAAGCTTGAAGTCTTTCTACATTGGTATATCCTCAAGGTCATCTAATGTAACCTAGATTTATGATCCATTTTGAGGATGTATTGGGGATTTTAAAATAATTTTTTAGTTATCTAAAACCATCTATAGACACCAAATCTACCTGTAGACCCTTTAAGGCAAGCATTCACTCACCTAGCCATATAACTGGCTATCACATACATGGCTTGGTATGAGATAAAATAGTGGGTATACCCACTATTTATCAAGACTAAATGGACCCATGTATACTTTTAATTAGTCATGATGACAATTATTACCAAATATGGAGGCTTGGCCATGCCTATAAAGGCCTCAAACAATTATTTTACTCATACTAAAAGTGGACTACCTATTAACTGAGTGATTAGGCAAGAAAGTTATGAGTATGGTCTTCTCCTTTATTTCCTAATATGCTTATGACAATGATGTGTACATAAAATTTCTTAAGGATAAAGACATGCTCATATGGTGATTTTTTAACCTGCCTTCTTCTTGCATACACTCTCCTTCTCAATCTTAGGGTTCATGTTTTTGTGTTTTCTTTCTCTTTATATGAAGTGATCATTGGTATTCTACCCCTTGAAGTAGTTTGAGCCTTAATTATACTTGTATGATTTTTGTGTTTCACCATAAGTAAGATGTGGTTATACATATGCATCAACATCATAGTGTGCATTCATTTGCCTATATTGACTATATGTAGGGGTTTAAGTATCAGGTTTGTATGAGATAAGAGTGGTCTACATCTATTTAAAATTTAATGACATAGTCACATATCCACTCATCTCTTTTTAATACATACCCTCTTATGTTCATACCACTCTTCATGGATTTTAATAGTCCACATAGTATTCTTATAGACTCCATTATACTAGTCCCAAGTGGCTAGTTGTAGGTGGGTATTTGCCTCCTCAGTTAGGTGTATGACCATATAGATCCAACCTTCCATTATTTAATTATACTTGAGGGTTACAAGGGGATTTTATGGTCTATTGGCATGGTTTATACTGGGAATGAAGGGTAGAGGAGTGATTGAAGATGATTTTGGGGTTGTATGGGGTGAGATATGAATAATAGGGTTAAAACACAATGAAAATGGGAGTGGGAAACAACATGAAATGGTAAGGTATGAAAATGACATATATTAAAGCATAAAAACCATTTTAAGATAACCAAAAGACATATTGGAGATGCTAACACATATACTCATGCAAACACACCACTTTGAAGGAAGAAAAATGACATAGATAGTAAAAAAATGGAACCTATGAATCTTTGAGGAACCTTAATCTTTGCCAAAAACCTTAATCTATACTAAAATTATGTGGTTATAGATGTAATAAGGTTGATTTTTAGGTCTACGAGGATGCCATGTGGGTTGGAAAACTTGCTCATATGGATATGATGATGACCTACTATGATTTCAACACCTCACTCTATGTTTTTGAGTGTGCTTGAAATATCTAAAGGCATTATTGAGCAACACATAGTGCCACCGCTTAGTGAAATATAGATGCATATGAACCCTTAATTGAAGACAAACTTTGAGATAAAAAAAGGCTGATGGACATAAAAAATGAGCAAAGTGGCATGGGAAAACATGAAACACTCTACCAACTCGTCAACTTAGTCAACACTTTATGATTAGAGTACTCAACCTCTATTCATTACACAAATCTATCTTCAAATTTCACATTATTGCAGTCTTGAATTTTTTTATAGTTACATGAGATCATACATGTGACACAAGCACTAAAAATGATACAAGAGGTTCCTTTAGGAAGCAAATAAATAATATCACTCACTAATTTGACCAAACAAGCCAAGAATCCATGAAAACTATTTTGTTCAACTTGGTTTGTGTAGACAAGGATGGCATACATATTCCTTAAGTTATTAAGGAATATTCATAGAGATCATGAGATAAATTCAAAAATAGATAACCATGGGTGAAATATGACAAAGTGTACTTCCCCTAGCTAAGATATTGAGCCTCCATTCTCTTTCCTCTATATGATTTAACCATAAACCTAAGGACCTCTTCAAGTCTACCAATGATCTTGAAGGGATGGTAGGATGGTTTTATGCTTCCTTTTCACTAAAACACCTTGATTCCTCTCCCACTTGCCATTACTAACCTCACTCTACAAATCCTTAACTCTATCTAAGCTAGTCCTTTCTATATGGATCTATACCATCTAATAAATATTTGTAACCTATAATTTATTTGCATTTCCTATTGTTTTAAACCAAAATATATCATTATCAAGTGTTATGGAGGGAAAATAGGGGCCATGTGATATTTTGAAGCTGATGATATGAATTAGGGAAGATGAAAAGTTATAAATAAGCATGTGTGGGGTCCATTCGGGAGGATTTAGGTATTGACCATGGTGGTAATGGGCCCAATGGGGCATGCAATGATTTAGTTATGGTATACTAAGTCTTATGAGGTCTACTGAAGGCATGTAAGGTGGCTTAGTGGCCCATTAAGGTTAATTAAGGCCTCATTATAGAAAAAAATTTGATTTTAGTACATACACATGACCTTAAAGGGACATGAAAAGAATATCATGGAAATATCTATGAATATACTCTTATGACCTAATAAAGGCCTTAAATGAAACCTAATACACTTATCATGATGATCTTGAAGTATTTAAAGTGAATATACCCTATGCTATTAATCAAAATAGAGATATTCATGATCTCTTATTAGATTTCCTTATTAATTCATCTTCACCATGGATTGTATCACATGTGGGATCTCCATCCAAGTGACCAAGGACCATCTAGACATGATAAAACATCATGAAAACACTTGACTCAAGTTGAAAATGAAGTATTAAGGATCACAAAACAAAGTTATAACATGACAAGATAATGAACTATTTGAACACCTTGCTAACTCATAAGATGAATACCAACCATAATGCCTAATGATATTAGATCAGGAATCAAGGAAATTTGGTTGACCATTTTATAGGTCTAGGACTAAAAATTGGTCAACATTTCTAGTGATTCATATGGATTAACTAGCTTACTGGTCAAGATAACTTAGGACTTTTGAACTTGCTCTTAATTACTTAGAAAATGAAAATTTGACTTCACATGTACTCTACTATATACATTACATACCTTGAAACTCAGAGGGACGTAACTAGATAACAAAGAAAAGATAATAAGTGATAACACACACTATTAAATAACAAGATAAAGTAACAAACAACCTAGTATGTGCATAAGTACTTAGAGGAAAGAAACTAACTCTAACTACTATGTATAAGAGGAACATGATTAAGATTAGTAGCATAACTTAAGGAACATCCCATCGATATGGATAGTAAGTTCCTCACCATTAAACCTAGGTAGTTTAAAATCATTACTTTCCTTGTAGCTAGGGATGATATAAGGCCCACTCCAAAGGCTATCAAACTTGGATTGCTTTCATGGCTTGGTATGGTCTTCATCACACTTGAGAACTATATCTCTTTGTTAAAATGTCTTGGAAGAAGCTATTTTATCAAATTAATTATTGACTTGGTGTTTATTAGACCACATGGAATGCATGAAACTCTCCCTTGTCTCTTCTAACTATCTCATCTCATTCATTCTCACTTGAAATGCATCATCTTCTAAGATCTGAAGTTGGTGAGTAAGCTCTAAGGTTGGTAGCTTAAAGGAAATAGATAGTTTTACCTCCATAACATAAAAAATGAGTTAAGGGGAGTTTCCATTATACCTCTTAAGTCTGACTCTATCTACCCATATGGTATCTTTTAACCTTGTATGCCATACGCTTTGACTATCCTCCATGGCCCTCTTGATGATCCTTACCAAGTTTTTGTTTGTGTACTTTATTAGCCCATTTCCCTATGGGTAATAGTTGGAGAAATACTTGAGTTATATGTCATGGATAAGTACCCAATCACATAATTTACCACTACTAAATTTCAAGGAATTATCAAATATGATTATTGAAGGTACACCAAACCTAGTCACAATATTGTCATAGAACTCCAAGATTGAGTTCTCATTGGCCTCTTCAAGTGCAGCTACCTCTACCGACTTATTCCTAGAAGTGGTATGGATCATTCCTATGAATTATAAGCCTCATTTCATGAAGGCTTGTTCAACTTGGATGAGTTACAAGGGAAGGGAAACTAACCTTTACTTGCCAGTAAACATGGCACACTATGAACACTTTCTAACCAAAGAATGTGAATCTAAAAATAGGGTGGGAGAAAAATAACCTGATCTAATGATCTTAGATGATATGGTATTGGAATAAAAGTGCCCACTAGTAGGCCCATCATGAAACTTCTCAAGTAGACTGCCAATTTGGCTTGATTCAACACACCCTAAAAACATGCCTCCTATATATTTATTAAATAGCACTCCATACACCAAGATTTAGGGTATGTTATATAGCCTAAAGTGTTTCATTTCTTCCCTATCTAATCCCATAAGACATTTTCCATTTTAGATAAACTTGATCACATCATGGGTTGAGCTGAGAGGAGTTATGTTTAAATAGACTACCAACACTATCTCTTTATCTTCCTTCAACTCTTATACAATATGATCATATATAACTCTACATATTATTATATTGGTAACTCTCACATCAATGTAATATTCCATACACTTTTTCACCCACCCATCTCTCTTATCACTTCAATCTCTATTAAGTATGAACTCCTTAATGCTTGGGTGCACTAACATCACTATGAATTTATTTTTAGACATGATTTTAAACTTATTCAACCCTCTCATAATAAAAAGCACATTATTTTAGACAAAAGTGTACATTTATTCATATCATTCTAAATATTTACTAAAGAAGGCAATTGGTTGTTTAATCTCTTCATCATTCTGGCATGAGCATAACAAAAATGGAATTAAATGTGTAAAAAAAATCATTACTAAAGTCAAGGTTAAGGAGTGTGAGGTATTGAGATATTTCCTATTTGATGGCCTCAAATATTATATTTCCTTAATTGTTCCATGTGAACTCTTTATGCTTATTAATCATATGAATAAGAGGCTTTACTAACTTTACAAAACCCATAATGAACCTCCTTATGAAATTGATCTTTCCCAAGAAGTTTTATAAACCTTTCTTGTGCTTGGGTAGGGGTAAGTATAGGATTGATTCAATCCTCTCAAGGTATATGGATAAGCCATACTTTGACACAAAATATCCTATAAATATGCCCTCATGAACTATAAATATACATTTCTTAGGATTTAAATGAAATCCAAATTGCTTGCACCTATGAAAGACTAACCTCAAGTGTGTCATTTGATCATCAAGATCCTTTGAAAACATAGTGATGTCATCTAGATATATGAACATCATCTCATTAATGATCCATTCAAATGCAATGTCCATTTCCCTTTGGAAATTTTCTGCTACATTGGACAATCTAAATGGCATCTTCATGTATACATAGGTGCCCCACTTTATTGTAAAGGCAATCTTATGTCTATCTTCCTCCCTAATTAATATTTGATTGTATTTGAATTATCCATAAAAAAAATAAAACATTTGGTAGATTGAAACCTCCTAAAGGATCTGATCCATGTTTGATAGTGGATAATAATCCCTCAAAGACACCTTGTTAAGGTCTCTAAAATCAACACATAGGTATATCTCTCCATTCTTCTTCCTCACAAGAACAAGTTTTTCTACCCATGAAGAATGATTAATGGGAAATATGATCTTAGATTCAATCAATTTAGACAATTCCCATCTCATGAGGTCTCTAACCTTAGGGTTGATGGGTCTTTATTTTTGCCTTACTAGTTTTGCATTATCTTCCATCTCTATGGTGTGCTAGGATAACTTAGGGTCAAAATATTTTGAATAATGGTACTCCCATGTAAAAACATATGCTTAATCTTGATATAAGGCTATGAATGCATATCTCTCATATTTGTTATTTAGTTTTCCTAAATAAAATTGTTGTTAAAAATATCTACCTTCTCATAATGTTCTTTGGTTGAGATACTCACCTTGTCTTTCCTCAATTGATAATATTTATTGAATATGATCTCTAATCAATCCCTCAGGAAATTTCTTATTTATTATCTAGAAAATTTGATCATCAAATTGATGCTACAATCTACCTTGATTTTTATGATAGAATTTTACCTCATGCATGAGAATATACATAATCTAATCCTCACTATCAAAGACATACCAAATCACCTAATTATCAGGTAAAAATAGCATGCATACAACCTTGATTTTTGATTATCTTTGAGTGCCTTTAACACCATCATTAATGTCATATTGGGAACCTATGGCTATTAGTCTATCTACATGATGATTAGACTCCCTTAGTATAGAATGGATGTTAAATGCTAGTAATTCCTATAAGAGATCCCAAAATCAATCCTTATAGGCCTTTAAAATAGGGGTTTTTACTATAGTAACACCTCTCACCTTCTATACCACTATTTCACTTTCCTCTTTCACTTGCAAAAGTTTGATTTTTCTTCTCCTTTCCCATTATAGCCCATGTATGTAGGATTCATATTATGTAGTGTTTAAGGTGCAATTGAATTGACACCTTACTATAGAATAGTAAATATAATTTAAAGGGGAAACAAACATCACTCCAACCCCACGCCCATTATTTAACCTTGATCCATCAAAAAATTAAGTCCATATGCCTTAGTGCTCTTGAGTTAGTCTTGTGAGACTAGGTACCATATTTCCTTCTTCATGCATATAGTACACACCTAGGCCTACCTCCTTAATGGTCTTATACTGGCCAAAACCATGGTTGTAAACTACCCATTCATCAAGGAGCATACCTAAGATGCCTTCAAGATGATCTTTGGATTCTTGATCATTTATGTTCTCATATTTATCTGGGATAGTGTAGTTCACATTGGATAGATTGGGCATGTAGGATTATAAGTGGAACTTAAAAATAGGTTCAAAAATAATAGTGACCCTTGTCCCATTCCTAGTCCTAAAGACCATGTATGACCAGTTAGAAGAAAGGTAACCTTGAATATTTTTAGTGAAATCCTATATAGGCATAGGGAAAAATATGGAGAAATTTCAACTAATATGACATATTAGGAGATGAAATAATTGAAAAAGGAATCCAATACTATCTTTATGTCTTTAAAAACACCTACTATCTTTGTGGGAGATCCATTACTATGCCCTTAACCATTGGCATGTATAGGGATATGTGTAGCCTACTTATGTCTTGTATAACCCTTTTGCATATTATTTCACATTTATCTATGCATTCATATGATTATTAGGTCAAACTATGGGTTTCCATGGCCATGGTAGACTATATATAGGAGGTAGGGTTAATTTTTCATCATCATATTTTAGTAGTTATTCTTGTTGCAAACATTTAGGAGGTTTTCCCCTCAAAGTGGCTTATCTATTATTCATATTTTCTAATATATTTTCATATAATTATGATATATTTTTATTATTCTACTTATTTGGTGAATTAATATCATTCCAAGTGGTATTAGAGTGTCAATTTGGGCCATAATTAGGTTAAAAACCCTATATCTTGAAATTTTTATATATCTCACAAATGTTTATGCATTTATATATAATATTTATAATGAAGTTGATAAATAATTAAAGTAATCTACCATTAATATTTTATCTAGTTTGGATCTAATTTTCAAACATTATCACTATTTTAAGGTTTTTCATAAATTCACTCCATAGCTCGTAATTTATAGAATTTTTCAAATTTCTTTACATTTTTGGAAAGCTTGGAAAAAATTAATTTGAGTCTATTATTTGATAATTATGATTTTAGGGTGACATATTTAAAAAATTCATAATTAAATTTGGGATAATGAGGAAATATAAGGTTCACCATCAAGCCTTCTTATGGCTTATCTTAGCACTCGTAGATGTAGGAAAGGGAAAGACACCCCTAAAAATCCTTTAGGGGATGACATGGAGTATGAAACCTCTGATATTATTTATCAAATTTAGTAAAATCTACATGTATTGATGTATAATTATGTGCAAGTCCAAACATAAATGCCAATAATGCAATGGGAGCTTAATGGTGTGAACAATCAATTGTAACAGATCATAGCACAATTGGCTTTTTTTAATCTCATTTACCACTTATCAACCCTACACTTTTTATTTCTATCCCTCCTCCACTCAACACTAACACCATTTATATAGGGGTGAAACCAATGTTGCCAAAAATGGTCATGCATAAATTTGATGGTAAGGATCCACTCACTTAGATCACTCAAATTGAAAATCCATTTGATCTACACTAAACTCATATCTCTCAAAAGGTGGTCATGGCATCTCTGTATCTATAACTTGAGCCATTTATTTTGTATTATTAGTTATGTGCTCAAAAGAATAAGACTAGTGCTCTTGTTACATGGTCAATATTGTTTGATGAACTGATGTCTCACTATCAAGATTATGTTTCTAAAAACTACTTTAAATAATTAGCCAAACTATCACAAATAAGAATAGTGAAGGATTATATTCATCATTTTTAGAATCTATCCTTACATTTGGATGACATTACTAAGGCAAATTTGAATGACTTTTTTTGTGTGGACTAAAAGATAGTATTAAATTGGAGGTTTGTATGTTTAACCCCACAACTATATTTAAAGCTATACTAAGGGCACACCTAGTAGAAGAAAAATAGATGAGAAAACATCATCCTTTCACTACTTGCTAGAATTGCAACTTCCTAACTCCATCACTGCCTCAACCTACTAGATTGACACCATAAAATATTGAGGAGAATCATGCCAAAGGGTTGTGTTATGGTTACGACAACCAATGGAATAAAGGTCATTGATGTGTTGAAAATAAGTTATTTTACATTGAAGGGGATGATGAGGATGAAGAAGATGAGGAGGCATATTGTGAGGGTTTTGAAGGAACTAAGGATGAATCTATTGATTCTTAACCCACTATATCCTACCATACCTTCACAATTATTTCTACTCCTTAGACTCTTAAGGAGGGGGGTTTTATTAATAAATACAAGGTTATGGTGTTGATTGAATCAAGTAGTAAAAATAATTTCATCAACAATAAGTTAACTGCTCATTTGAATTATTTCATTTATCTAGTTACAAAATTTCAATTCATGATTGTAAATGGTGGTATAGTTAATTATTATGGAAAATGCCACAGTATTAAGTTAATAATGGGGGACTATTTAGTATATTCTCCTATGTTTGTTATTTCTATATGTGGGACTAACATTCTTTTCTGGGAGTACAATGGCTAACCACATTGGTTAATATTGAGATGAATTTCAATGAACTGTTCATGCATTTTTATTCTAAAATCAAGCCAATGAAATTTTGGGGATTAAGATTTAAATCTCCATAAGTGGTTAGTTCACATTAGATGACCAAGATGATAAAAAAGGTGCTAAGGGATTTATGGATTTCTTGTTTTCCATTGATATTCAACAAAGAAAGGAGTCTACCCATCTTGAGTTACAAATTTTTTTGGATGAACATTAAATTATTTTTGGTCCTAGACAAAAAAGTCTTCCTCCTAGCTATACCCATGATCATGTCATCAGACTCATTCCTAGAAGTATGCCAACAACATCAACCCATACAAATATCCTTATGCCTAGAAGAGTGAAATTGAAAAAATGGTAGAAGAGTTATTAGATGAAGGAACCATTTGCCATAGCCAAAGTGAATATTCTTTTCCAATATCCATGGTGAAAAAGAAGGATGAAATGTGGAGGATGTGCCCATATTAAAGAGAACTCAACAAGTTCATTATCAAAGATAGGTTTTTCATTCTTGTAATTGATGATTTTTTAGATGAATTACATGATGCTATTTATTTTACCAAATTATATCTTTGCTCTGGGTATCATCAAATCTAGATATGTGAGGAGGACATTCCTAAAATAGCTTTCCATACTCAAGAAGGCCATTATGAATTTTTGGTCATGACTTTTGGTCTCATCAATGCACCATCCACTTTTCAAATTTTGATGAATATGTTTTTTAGGACATTTTTGAGAAATTTTGTACATGTTTTTTTTGATGACATCCTTATTGTAGAAAAAATTGGGAATACCACTTGAAACATGTGAAATAAGTACTCTCAATTCTTGAGAAACATTAGTTGTATGCTAAACCATCTAAATGTGATTTTGGAGTCCAAGAAGTGGAATATTTGGGTCATATTATATCACATGATGGAGTAAAATTTGATCCTAAAAAAATCCAAGCCATCATGGAGTGGAATATTCTTAAGACACTTAAGTAACTATGGGGATTTCTGGGGCTAACTAGTTATTATCATAGGTTTATCAAATATTATGATAGTATTGCATCACTGCTCACTTCTTTATTAAAGTAAGACTCCTTCTAGTGGACAAATATAGATACCAAGGCATTTGAATAGATGAAACTAGCTTTTTACACCACCTTGATATTAGCTAATCCATTTTTTTCTAAAACTTTTGTGGTTAAATGTGATGCATCTAGATATGGTATGAATACAGTACTCATGCAAGAGGTTAGGCCCATTGCCTTTGAAGTTTATCAACTTAAGGTTAAAAATTGGCTCAAGCCCATCTATGAGAAATATATGATGGATATTCTACATGAAATTAAATAATGGAGACCTTATCTATTGGGTCATCACTTTTAGGTAAAGACTGATCATGATAGCCTTAATTTTTTTTCAACAATGGTTATCCTCTGAAGAACAACAAAAATGGGGTAGAAAAAAATTAGGTTTTAATTTTGAAATAATATACAAGAAAGGAAAATAAAATGTGGTGGTTGGATGCACTATACAAGTAGGATGAAGCAATTGACACATTGAAATGTGCCATGACCATTTGGTAGGTATACTAGTTCAAGGAAGCAAGTTTGGAATGGGGGAATGACTATACTATCTATGCATTGATTCATAATCTATATAAAATTTTAGATAAGATTGGAAAGTTTACATGGAAGGAGAATTCATTATGGTAAAAAAAATAGATTATATCTATGTCAAAATGCTCTTCTCAAATAGAAAATCCTTTAAAAACTTCATTCGTCTCCACTTGGTGGTCACTCAAGTTTTTTGAAAACCTATTATAGAGTCAAGAAGTTTTTTTTTTGGAAAATAATCAGGGGGGAAGTACAAAAATATGTGTCCAAATGTATGGTATATTAGTATAATAAAGGTGAAACCATTAAAACCCTAGGTCTTTTATAACCCTTATCCATCCCTAGTCAATGATGGGAAGAGGTATCTATGGATTTAATTATTGGGTTACGATGATTTTAAGGTAGAAATTTTATCATGGTGGTTATGGATAGACTTAAAAATTATGCTCATTTTTTATCTTTATCTCAACCATTGGTGGCTAGTATAGTATCTTTTGCATTTATGAATACAGTTCAAAAATTGCATGGTACTCCCAAGATTATTATCAGTGATCAAGATCCCATATTCATTAGTAATTTCTGGATATAATTATTTACATGTTTGGGACCCAATTGGCTCATAGATCATCTTATCATCCTCAATATGATAGACAAACTTAGGTAGTCAATAAGTGTCTTGAAGGGTACCTTCATTTCTTTAAGCCAAATAAATAAGATAAATGGGTTCAGTGGTTGCCCTTAGCTGAATGGTGGTATAATAATTTAGTGCATAGTTCATCCAAAATGTCTCCTTTGATTGCATTTTATTTATACCATTCTCCATCCCTCACTTCACCCTTGAAGTCCAACCCAAAGGTACATGTAGTAGAGGAACACCTTCAACATCAATAGGAAGTCCTTGCTAGTTTTCATGAAAATTTAGCTTTGGCCTATAATCGCATGAAGCAATAGGAAAATCAACACAAGAGTGAGAGGTATTTTTAAATTGGTGATAGTGTATTTTTTCACTTGAATCCATATAAGGAGATGTCCTTGAATAAAAAAATGATAACAATTTATCTCCCAAGTATTATGGCCCTTATCAGATCTTATAAAAAATTAGAAGTGTGGCCTATAAGCTGAAATTTACTCCATCCACTCACATTCATCTAATATTTCATGTATCTTTCCTTAATAAGGTTATTAGATATATATTTACCATTAAAATTGAGTTACCAGAAGTAGATGAGGAAGGGAGGGTTATTCTTGATCCTAAGTGGTCTTTCGAACACACACTACGAAACTACGGTCCAAATTAATTATAGAATATTTGATCAAATGGAAGAATATACCTTCTAAAGATGCTACTTGGGAGGATGAATCTTTCATTCAACAAAATTTGAGTTTGCTTCAATGTTGAGGAAAATACCTTTTTGAAGGGGAGGGGTATGCTACTCCCTTAACCGTTAGCATTTCTATAGATATGTGTAGCCTACTTATGGCTTGCATAACCCTTTTTCATATTATTTTACATTTATCTATGCATTAATATGCTTATTAGGTCAACCTATAGGTTTTTCATGGCCTTGGTAGATTATATATAGGAGGTAGGGTTAGTTATTCATCATCATATTTGATTATTCATTCTTATTTTGAGCATTTCAATGGTTGCCTCCTCAAAGTGGCTTATCTAGTATTCATATTTTTTGCTATATTTCCATATCATCATGATATATTTATATTATTATACTTATCTAGTGCAGTAATATCATTCCATCCATCTAATTACAATACTCCTTTTTCATTGGGTTCATATTTGGGCTCTAACTTATCAACTATGGCCTTTAACATAACTAATGTAGAAACACCACTATCTATCATGAAATTGTGGATAAGACAATCTCCTATTATGATTGATAAGTAAAAGGGAGGTGGATTAACTACTTTAGGATCTTAGATTTAATTAGATTGGTTATCATTAACATAAAATGAACTCACCTTATTAGCTTACTTGTTCATGAGTGAAAGTTTGGATGAATTTTTCTTAAGATATTTCTACTCTAAAATGAATAGAGAATCCCAAATAGGAATGCTAACATTAGACTTATTCATGTAATATACAATGTTTGAGAGAGAATTGGCACTCTTGGGTTGCATCTTAGGAGTAGAAACATCACTTGTAGCTTGTTTGACTTATGGAATGAAGGGACTCTTCTCTTGTTGTGCCTATCCTTATGATGTTAACTATGTTGGAGATGTCTTGTTGACTATACCTTGATTGGAATACTATTGAAGTACTTGGGGATGTGTTGGAGTGGCCTTAGACTACCCCAAGCTATCATCAACCACCTTTTTCTTAGCCCTTATGTGGGCTACAACTGAGCTATATTTTTTGAGCACATTTTTACCCAAGATTGTTGCTACTTCCTCAAAATAATTATCACCTTCTTGAAAATTGTCAAAGGTGGTCTCAATAGGTGACTTACTCACATTCCCTCCTTGTTAACTTGGGACTTCATCTAGGGTCATGAAAGGCATGTCTCCATGAGGTGCTTGAGGACCTTGTTATGGAAGATGCATGATGCTATGTGATTTAAAGGTAATACCCTATAACACATAAGAATTTTGAGATACTTCCCCACTTATTACCACTAATATCTCACCTAATTTCCCCCATGGAGTATACCACTAACCTTATTATGCAAGGTTATTCTAATTTGTCACCAATGCCCTTGAACTACTAATAGCTTTAGGGTTGAAGCTATTGTAAGGTCTTGCCTATGTAACCTACCCTTGGCATTGTTGGTTAGGTGGATAAGGGGGTCTATTTATGGATAATAAGAATATGTATCCTAATAAGGGGCTTGGAAAGGTCTATAGGAAGTATGATGTTGCCTCTTTAAGGCTACCAATTAGTTGTTTTGATCTTTAAGTAACCCCTCTATCTTACCAAGCCTATCTACTTGGTTTCCATAAAATTAGTCTTCAATATTTGAGGCTGGTAATTGAGAAATGGTAGGTCTTGAGGTTAATTTTTTGTAAATAAGGGCATGATATGCCTAAGATTAATCTTGTTTGCATATATCATGTATTTTTCTACTCTTATGGAGATTTCATATTCTTCTAGTAACGTGGTAACCCCCATAGATTGTATCATCACATCAACATCCAAATTTAAGGACCTTAGATAGTATAAGAGAGCATATTTAGGTGCAAACTTGATGATGATAGGAATCCTATCCCAAGGTTTTCAAAATATATAATTAAAGTCTACCAAGGATTCTTGGGGTGCTCTCTATATTGAGGTGAGTTACTCAAATAATGAAACATGATCACTTATATCTTCAAAGTGATTTCATAAACACTAAAATATTAATCCCATGTGTTTATGGAGGTAGGATTAAGATCCATATACCACTAAAGTGTTTTACCCCTCAAGGAGGTTTCCAAGAGTTTCATGGCTACATTTTATTGGGTGATGTTGTGTATTGAGCACAAGTTGTCTATATCATCTATGTGTTCTATAGGGTTTGTGGAGTTTTCCCATGTAAAATAGGGTAATATTTTAAGGGTAATAACTATTATATCATAAAATTGATTAAGGTTTAAAGGAATATCACCATTTAAGGGTATAAATGTTTGCATTCTAAGTTTGGCAATTGGGATTAAAGGACTTGAAATAGACTATGTGTGGGAAAAATTGGTAGAATTTATTGAATTGGCAGGTCGAATATTAGATTTACACCTATGAAACCTCTTTCTCCTTGTAATATCCAAAGATAGATCAATAAATTCAATTTTCTTGCCTTTTGAAGATGATCTAGTCGACACCTTTTGCATGAAACTACCCTCTAATATGTCAATGATTGTATTTAGCCTTCCAAATGTCCTCCAACATTATTAAAGCATGTAAAACATTTACTAATTACTAGCACTTTGTATCTTGTAGGAAGCTCTCAAGTCTCAATCTCTCTGAGTGCATGCCATAAGGGGTACACCAGGAAAGGGGTGGGCAGACCATCGATGCTTCATAGGATTATTATTACCTTTTCCACTTAAAATTTACACTCTTGTTTACTAAAACCTTAAACCATAGGATTATTCTTCTCTTTTATATCTATTCTAGTCATTATCATGCTTTATTCTTTCATTTCTTGCCTTGTTACCCTTTTGAATTTTTTAGTAAACTAGGCCAACTTGGTCGACCTAGTGTTTTTTGTGGACACTTTAGCTCTTTTAGTCTATTAGCCTCCTAGCCAATCTAGCAAATACCTAGTGCATTATCCCAAAAATATGTTAGGTTAGCCTAATTGACTTAGAACATCCACCATGTTCAAAAGTTTTTAGGTAAGATACTACTATATATACAAATTCATTTAGACAATTTCAAGAGTGAGTAAAGAATCAAGCAAAGAAGTGTAAACATCTTATTATTAGCCATTCTACTTGAGGAATAAAAATTTAGGGATCAATATTTTATATATAGATCCAATCATGTCTTTTAGAGAAGTGTTTTGGATGTTTAGGTAGGTCATGTAACCTAGACTTGATTTATCTTGGTTATCCTTAAAACCACAATAATCTCTTGTGAATAACCTTGGCCAAGGGAGAGATTGAGGCTTGATAGGTTTGTCTTCAAAGGTAAGTATTCCTAACTTTATTTCTCATTTGTAATAGTAGATAGATAATGTAGTATGTATTCTTCTATTCCATGTATTAGGATTTTATATACATTGGCATGATTATATGTCTCTTATGCATGTTTAGTTTAGTTGTTGGTTATTTATTTTATTCTAACCCCCACTTTGTGCCATAGGCTTTGGTGTGCACTAGATTAGTTTACTTTTATTATTATTAGAATAGTTTACTTTCTTGGTTAATAGTATAAGTGAAATATCAAATCATATGAATCTTTTAGGGTTGTGTGATTGTGTAAGACTATAGGGTTTAGAACCCTTCCTAACATGATATGTTTTGATAAGTGATACAAGTGATCCCCTAATCGAGTCTAATAGATCCCCATATTGGTCATGATATCACTTAAAAATTGTATATCCAATTAGAAGTCTAGGTGTGCTCTATCTTATCTGATCTAGGATTAATTCATGTGCATCATGTAATTCTAATTACATACATTATGGTGAACCTGATGTGAAATCAAATTTTTATAGGATTTGTTCATTTTTACTTCATTTATTTCATTCTTTTTGTCATCATTTATATCATATATTTTGACTCATTCGTTAAATTATATCAACCCAATTATTTTTATTTATGTGTAAGAACAAGTAATTGGATCTATTAGCTCAACCCAGTACAAGTTTTTGGCACTTTTTAGATTTTTAGTTCAGCCTACTAGGTTGACTAGGTCAACCTAGTAAATTTTTAGCTACCTTACAACAAGTTTTTGTATAGCCTGATCAATCAGCTTGACCTAATACAGGTTTTGGTTTGATAGACTTCCACATTATCCTACTAGGTCAACCAACTCAACCTAGTGCATTTATAGACATCCTAATCAACCTACTAGGTCAAGTAGGTCAACCTAGTGCATTTCCAACACTTTTTTAGCAAGGTTCTTATATAGCTTGGTCAGTCAGCTTGACCCTATTATATATATTTGATTAGTTTTCTCTAAGGTTCAAGATAAATAATCTCATTCCTTTCCATCTTTGAATCATCAAGTTTAGTTTCTATCTTTATTTATTTCTATTATGTGCTTTCCTTTCAAGTTTGTAGCCTTCAAAATTGCCCTAGCACAACTAACTAGATCAACTTGGTTGACCTAGTTCTATGTTCTATGTGTTTTCTGAAACAACTATCTTGACTTGGTTAACCTAGTAGGTTTTCCAAACCTTGTCTTTAGTATTACTAGATTGACCTTTTCAACTTAGTTCTATATGTTATGCATATAGTGTCTTCACTATACCTTATTTTAAAGTTGGAATTCACATTGTATGTTAATCACATCTTTCCTTTCAATTATTTTTAGTGTTAGAATAGTTCACATAGTATAATTAGGAGGTTTTTAATTAATCACTTAATTTCACTATTTCTATTTTATGCACACATGGCCAAATCACATAACATCAACAAGAATTTTAACATTTGAATACCCAAGCCAACCTACTTGGATCTCATCACCAAGGGGGAAGCTGAATTGATGCTATAATCAAGTATAAAGCATGGTTAATGGTATATTATGGCTAAGCACCCAACACCCTTATCACTATAGTGTGTGAAGTGAAGGGGTAGGCCCCAATACCAATCTTGTATCATTTCCACTATAGTCCCTTTCATCTTAAACTCACCTAAAACCATCCATATATTTATATCTAGTACCTTATTTACAACCAGCTCATTATCATTTAAAATTATTATTAATAATCTAGTTAACATTATAGATTGACCAATTATCTATCTTTACTTTCCAAATTGTTTGCTTGATCTTTTCTCAATTGTTTGTGCAAGAACTTGCATTAGATAACATTGGTGCAAGGTTTTGATTTATGTACATCAATTGGATTGGCCAACATTAATTCAATTGACTATCTATTTAATTTCAACATTTATTTTCTTAGATTAACTACAAACTATCTTATTTCATTTCACAAAGTTGTTATCAGCTTTTTCTTTTACTTCTTATTCATTGTGCTAAGTTGACCCTATCCACCTAACACATTTTTAGCCCTTGTATACTGCACTAGGTCAGCATGGTTGACCTAACACTATTTATAAGATTTTTCCTCTTTTTTAGTAGTCTTTATTTTCTCTATTGGGTCCTCTTTTTGACCTTGTATAATGTCACAGTCTTTTTTTTATACTAGATTGACCAAGTTGGCCTAGTTCCGTGTTAGTCACTTTCTAATTATTTGGTTTCTCATCTTTCCTTCTTTCCCTTTCATCATGAAATATATATTTGGTGACAATGCCAAATCTTAGATAGAAAATATGATGGAATTTACAAATCCTAATAGGGTCTCTCATAGACAAAGTAAGGTTCCTTTCGAGAATGATAGTAATGTTCACATTATAACCCATGTAATGAACTATGAGAATCCTCATACCTCTTTGCAACAAAACCCTCCTCTTCTCTTAGAGGATAATCTTGAGTTATATTATACTACTAAAATGATTTTAATTATCACAAAATTCCCTCAACATAGAATGAAGGATCCTTCCACCATCTAAAACCTCATGATTAACCGCCAAGCATAAGAACCTCATTCTCCTTCTTCCACTTTATCAACTAGATTTGGGGGTACCAATTTATTTTCTTCTCAACCTCTTATTTTAATCTTGACTCCTTATTCCATGAAAATTTCTTATTTAACCTCTTATACCTTAATGCCTAGTATCTCCACTAACATGGCTGGTTCTAAATCTAATGGACCTCTCATATGATTCACTATCCTTAATCCTTCCACTAGTTGATTGTTTGCTACCCAAGGCACTCATACTTCTAGTGATTCTTTCTCTAAACCTTTTACTAGTCCATATTTTGCTTCACAAGAAAATATTTCCACTAGTGCCTCTAATTCTCGTATCTCTTCTCAAGCTCATATCTATACTAATAGTGGTACCCAAGCCACTAATACCAATACGAACTCCAATACTACTTATTCTAATAATTTTAATCAAACTAATCAACTATTATGGCAAAATATCAATCAAATGAACACATTCCAAGCTCATAATACAATTAAAATGATGTGAATGCAAAACCACCTTATTAATCTTCAATCACAACCATAAGCAATGACTTAGGGCACACATAACCAAAGTGTTCCTTCTCCCCCTCTTTGAGATTCTCAAGGAAATCTCATTCCTCAACCTCCTCTAGTCAACAGTCATCAAGAACTTAAAAAATGAACCTCTTATTACTCAAATTTCTAATAGAGACATTGGAGGTATAACACCTACAATCTCTTATAATGGATCAACCAATCATACCCTTCATCTTAAGACATTTAGAAATATTTATAAGGATTGGGTCAAATTAAACACCTTTACGGCTACCAAAATCCTTGCCAAAACCCTCATAAGGGATGCCTTGGATTGGTATAATCAACTTAGACCTCATTCCATTACTAGTTTGAAGGATTTAGTGAATTCTTTAGTATAAGAATTCCAAACTAGTGATCTTCTTGGAAACACTTTGGCATATTTCATCAATTGTAAATAAAATCAAAATGAAAATACCCAATCCTTTATTAAATTATGGAATACTTTTTCAAACAAGTGTGAACACAACATGGCTGATGACAATATCTTTCATCTCTTTACCAATACTCTTTATCCTAAATTACAATATTGAGTCTGCACCCTCTCTCCACATACCTTGGAGGAGGCCATTGACCAAGCCAAATGAAAATATTTCCTTATGCATCCATTTGAGCAACCCCAACCTTCATATTTCCTCATCTATTACTTAAAAATAAAAACCACAATATTACAAATGATGGTGTTACTGATTCATATGATACCATTCATAATGTTTAAGCTGTCATTCTTACCCCTTCTTCAAAACTAGCTCCTTCTCAACAATATACTAATAATCATTTCTCTTCACCAAATAAAATCAATGTTCATAAACCTATTAGATTAGATAAATTTCTTAAGCATCTACCTATCCCTCTTCCTTGAGATATTAACCCTACTCATCCTATGAAAACTTGGTATGATCCTAGAAAATTTTGTTGGTTTCATGCTAGTTGGGGTCACTCTCATGAGACATATAGACAACTTCATAATTTAGATATGGATTTTCTTCTTGGCCTTAATTTTGATCATGATTTTATCACTCACAAGCATCAACAAGCTTATGATATTTCTTTCAAGGACTATAAAATTCATGATAAATCTCAATCATTAAATCAAGCAAATGCTCATTTAGCTATTTATAAAGATCCTTTACCTAATTAACAACCTATTCAAGAAAACTAAGAAAATCTCACTCCTTCCACCAATAATATATAAAGTCTTGTTGAACCAACTTCCTAAGAGAATGTGGTTAGCATGACTAATATGCCAAGGGTGGTAACATTCATTGATTCTCAACTTATCTACACCCCACCTCCTTCTAAGATATACCATGTTATCCAAAATTCTTCTCCAACTCATTTGAATGAGTTGAGGCAAGAAGATATTATAACATTTGATGATGGTCCAATTTATGATTCTCCCTTGGATAACACATCCCATTCTATTTCTACTTTTCTTCCATCATCTTCTAATGCCAATGATAATAATTCTTCCAATGATAATCCAACTTCTATTAGCACTTCTTATACTTCTCAAGATCAATCTAAATTGACTACTTCTTCATCACCAAATGATTTAAAACCTTCTTCTAAACCTTCTCATTCTTATCAACACATATTTAAATGCTCTTTAGCTCCTCCTTTTAAAGACCTCCTTAAACATTACATACCTATATCTATAAATATTCTCATTGGTTATGATGAGTGAGATACCATTGTGGAGATCACTAATATCCCATCTCAAATTCCATTTCTTGAGATCATGAGGACATTTCCCCATAATTAGAACTATCTCATGTAATTATTATTTGAGAATAATGTCCCTCATCCTCCCTTAATAGGATGAGAGGTATCCTTGTCTAGTTTTGAGGATAGTATATTGTAATAATGTGAAGAGATATCTATCAATGTTGATGAAACTATAGACACTTCTCTTTCTTTGAAACTTCCCATCACATCTATGATTCTTGATGAGATTCTTCTTCATGTAGATGATCATACCTTATTTATTAGCATCCAAATAGGTGATATCCAAGTTAAATGAGAATTTATTGATGAGGGATTTGGCACTTGTGTTTCTTCAATTTATTTCATTAAGACCCTTGGATATTCATAATGTAATCTTATGTCCACACATAACACCTACCAAGGATATGATAGAAGTCAAATGCCTCCTCTTGCGTGTGTGTGGCTTCCCATTATAGTCCCACCTATTACCATTCATGTAAAGGTGATGATCTTTAACTTTCCACTTTCTTATAAAATCTTTCTTGGTAGGTCATGGACTCATTTTATACGAGCTATCACTTCTTCCACTTTCCAATACATTAAATTCCCTCATAATGGATCCATTTATAGAATTCAAGGAGATACTAACCCTTGGAATTTTACACAATTCTAAGATCATGGTGTTTTCAAGATTCCTACTATTGAGCCTTTGCCTAGTGTTCCATTTCATGAGTCACAACATTTAAATTTTCTTGTTAACTTAACTTGAGGTTATAATGGGCATCTCAAGCTCATTGGTAACATTCCTCCTAACTTTATAGACTCTGATGATGATGAGCTTGATGAGATTAACTTAAAGATCAAAACTTTTGATCTCACATCTCATCTCATCTCATAGCTTCTTGCTTCTTTGTGATGACATTCCTATAGTCTTATCCAAGACACAACATTCTATTCACCATTATTTTTATAATGACCAAGTTATTAAAACTTGTATCATTGATCTTCATACACTAGATTATGATGACGCTATTACTTAGATGACCCTTTATTAGGAAGTATTGTCCAAGCCCATAATGTTGATATTGTGCATTATCATTCTTCTTTACTTGAATATTTTCATTCATCTTCTCATGTTCCAACATTTACAATTCCTAATTTTTACATTTTTCCTCTTTATCATAAAGTAGAGATGGAGTTGACACCTCCAATTTTTGAGGAGCCTTATAGGACTATGCTCATGGATTGTGATATGATCAGACCTTACCATTTTTCTATATTCCCTGACTCCCATCATTATTTCACCCCTAAGGTTAGTGTAACCCTCATTAGACGTTATATTGATCCCACCCCTCTCATAGTGGAACCTATGTCAGAACTAGTTTTTATTGCTACTTCCACTATTATTGAGCCTACTTTTATTTGTTCCATTAGTATTCCTTTTGCTAAGCCTAGTTCCATTCCTTCTCTATCACTACATTCTCTTAGTGATGGTTTGATTCCTTTACCTAAGATGGATCCTATTCCCACCAAATAGGCCAATGATCCATCTCTATCTTCTTCCATACCTATTACACCTTCTCCCATGAGTATTTATCCTAAAAATACTCACAAATATATATATATATATATATATATATATATATATATATATATATATATTACTTTCATGGGATAGATAATCACTCTTCTACCCATTGTCGTAAGTTACAAAAATATATTGATATCTTACATCCCTCTTACCCATCAATAGACACTACCATAGCTCCTCTAACAATTCTTCTTTAATCTATACCTAAGTATGGTGAAAGGTATTTTCTATGGTACCAATGTGGCACACATTGCACTGATCACTGTCATATCCTTTAGTAACATCTTAACAACTATATTATAACTATTAATGGACCTTCTACCATTCCTCCCATAGGTTAATCATGAAAGAAGGCTCCCATTTTTTCTCCCATAACTAAACATATTATGGTCTCTTCACCATCTTCTATGCCTCTACCTACTATTCCTTCTCAACCCATGGACCTTCCTTCATCCATGAAACATTCTCCATTGATGATTCTTGAATCTCCCATAGATCCCATTCCCATGAATTATATTGGCCATCCTTTACCTAATTTCCATCCTCAACATGATCCAATGAGTATTCCTAATTTTCCAATTGAGGAGATTAGAAAAGAATTTTTTTCTTAGTATTTAGTAAAGATTGAGGAGACATTAACAAAAATTCATATTTAGCTTCATATAGATTTGTCCCATGTCTTGGATAAGGCATGTGGATATATTTAATAGTATTTATGAGCACATTCATGGTGCTTTCTAATTTATATTTAGATTGGACATGTGCTCCAATCTTATTTCTATTTTTGATTATATCATTTAATATTGTGTCAAATTATTTCCTATCTTATATAATGTTTCTCCTTCTTGTTATAGTATATTTATCTTATGTCTTTCTTTTACATTTTGCATATACTTGTCTTTTCCTTGTCATTGCTATTTTTCACTTATCATTTATTTATTTTCCTTTATAGTTTTTCTCAAAACTCTTCCCTTGTATCTTCATGATTGTTTACTTTCTTATCTTTATTTTTCATAGATAGTTGTCATGGTGACTTAGTTATATCTACACTATTACATTTGTTTATTATCTCATTTTACCATGTGATTAGTTATCAAACAATATTTATCATTAATATTCCATTTTACCAGTCCACCTTTGGATATCCTCTTTCCTTCTTCCTTTTCTTTCTGTAAACTAAGCATATACATAGTTAAAACTTAAGATCACATACTTATTCATTGTCAAGTCTAAGTGTCCTAGTTAGTCTTTTTTCTTATGCTACTTATCTTCCTTTAGCCTTAGACTACAAAACATTCATGTGTATCACTATCTCTCTCTTTGATTGGTCATTCCAAATCTGTATGGAGGATGAATCTTAAAAAGCTTTCAAAAGAATGTTAAAATCTAAATAATTTAAACAAAAGGCAATGATATCAAAAGGCAAAAATATTAATTATTCTTAAAATACAAATCACACTAAAAGACATGATTCAAATCACATCTCCTTCTAGTTGAAGCTCAAAATCCATAGTTGGCCTCACAGTAAAGCCAAGGTCCTTTGGGGTGTGGTGGGATAGTAGATTAGAAGAAGACAATCAAAAAATATTTTAGTGCTACCTAATTTCTCATGTAAGTACCCAATCTTTGTAGTAGACTGACAAATCTATAAGGCTTCCTAAGGAGTGGGGAACACATCATGAGGAGGTACATCCATTTTAATTTTCCTTATACCAATATACCTTCATGATTTGATCTTAGCATCACACTTATCTACCTAAAAATCTCTGTGTCTATAGGGAATAGGTTTCCTTTGTATATAGATGACCACTAGTCATTAAGTGTCTCTTCATGTCCTTAGTATGCCTCTTTCCTCCTAATGTATTCTCATAAGATGCCTAAGACTTTGATTTTTACATTACCTTTCCTCATATTTCCTCTTGGAAAATATTTTTTTGCTTTCTAATCAATCCCCATGGGATTTCATTTATGAGTTGCTTTGTAAGACCTTCCTAACCTCCCTCATAAATTACCACATTTTCCATTCTCTAATTCATGGGATAATAGGATGGAAAATTTGGTAATTTCTAAATGGACATTCCTTCACCCATAAATCTCTCATATATCCATGTTATTAGTAGTATGATCAGTCCCATGGTCTTATGTCCTCTAACTCTCACCTCAAATAGATCATGAACAAGATAGACCCAAATGAAAAAACCTATATTGTATAATACTCCCTCCTCCAACATCATCCTACTCAAGGATACCACTTATATTGGTAACTTGTCATCCGACTTGTGATAGAGCACTCATTGTGTCACAAGGCCTATGACCACCTTTTGGATATCCAAAATATATAATTTATACACATCATCCATACTCACTATCCACCCCACTAATATCATCTTTGAGCCTATAACCCACATGGCTAAGAATCCCCTCTCTTCTATGTTATTTGGTATCCATACTGTCATTAGTGCTCCTACTATGGGTAATCTAAGGATGACATGTACATCTTATAGAGTGATAGCCACCTCTATCACATCCCCATCTACCTCCCATCTAAAGGTATTGCTTAGTTATTCCTATTAAATAAGGAACATGACTAAGACATAAACACTAAGGGGGATCCTACACATATCTTATATACCTTTGAGATCCATGGCTATGATTCTAGCTCTGTCTCCATCTATCAATCTATCTATCAAATCCAACAAGTAGGACATATCTAACAACCTCCAAAATTGTAACCATCTTTGTAATCAACAAAAAAATAAAGGATGTATTAGTTCCTCAATGTCATGTATAATCATAATACATTTTTATACATTCTATTTCTAATAAAAAATTAGGCATAATTTATCTATTTTATCTTATTTTGGTCCCTCTTGCACTTATTTGGTTATTTTGGGTAATTCTCACCCTTTTTTAGCTTTTAGCATGCTTTTCCATATTTATTTTGGTTCCCTAGTCAACATAGTTTGACCAAAAGTTTCGTATTTTTATCTTATTTTATCTTAAATTTCTTATTTTTCCTCTTATCTTCTTCCCCCTAGTGTCAAGTTTCCATTATGGCCCTTACAAACTAACTAGACACTTTTCCACTAGGTCTCAGCTTGAAAAATACACTAGATCAACCTATACCTACTAGGTTGACCCTATGGGTGTTTACCCTGATTCAACCTACTAGGTCAACCTAGTAGGTTTAGTGTGCTGACCTAGTATATTTTTCTAAAAATATGCATTTTTCTTATTTTATCCCTATTTCCTTCAAACCCATTTCACATCTTCCTATTTACTACCCTTATAATTTTATTTTATGAATTTTTGACATTTATGAATTCTTAAAATCAAAATTTATCAAAAACTCAGTTAATTCAATATAAATTTCAACAACTGGTTTGAGATATGTAGTTGCATACTTGTAGTGCACCTGGTACCACCTCTAGATGTCGCTCTCATCTAACATGTCATTACCTAACCATCCTAGCCCCATCTAGTCTCATATATCTCTTTCCTCTCTTTCAAAATTCAAAATAATAAAATCAATTCTCTTTTTCCCTATTTAAAATCACTTTTTTAGTAATTCAAAAATTTCAATTATTTTCCTTCAGATTCTTTATTTTGATCATATATTTATTTTTTCTCATCCAATTTTCAAACCATAAAATGTGTTATAATTTTTATGACAGAGATTATTTTTCACTATCATATGCCTATCTTCAAAATGTTTCAATTTTTGGCTATTTTTTGCACTAACTTCTACAGTTTCACTTGGTGTGCTTTACATTGGACACCTTCACTTTCTTGCAATATTATTATTTATCTATAGTATTAAGGTAAGATAAAGTATGTGTTTTTCAATTATATACTTTTA
This sequence comes from Torreya grandis, assembly GCA_037957365.1. Lineage (NCBI taxonomy): Eukaryota > Viridiplantae > Streptophyta > Pinopsida > Cupressales > Taxaceae > Torreya > Torreya grandis. Next base: position 13,609 of record JARHVA010004232.1, on the reverse strand, counting down.
AATTTATCTTATTTTATACTTACTATACCATACTTATCATCAACATTGTGTGTTATCATGTTTTCTTCTGAAGTACCATCCTGTGTTGCACTTACATGACATGTGATGAGCTTTGGTTGGGGAATATGTATCCAATTTTCAAACCATAAAATGTGTTATAATTTTAATGACATAGAGATTATTTTTCACTATCATATGCCTATCTTCAAAATATTTCAATTTTTTGGCTATTTTTTGCACTAACTTCTACAGTTTCACCTAGTGTGTTTTACATTGGACACCTTCACTTTCTTGCAATATTCTTATTTATCTACAGTATTAAGGTAAGATAAAAGTATGTGTTTTTCAATTATATACTTTTAAATTTATCTTATTTTATTATTACTACAACATACTTATCATCAACATTGTGTGTTATCACGTTTTCTTTTGAAGTACCATCCTGTGTTGCACTTACATGACATGTGATGAGCTTTGGTTGGGGAATATTTATACACAATATTTTAAAAATTTTATTTATTAATGAAAATTTGTATCTTGAAGGAACCTATAGAGTCTAAATCTCTCTAAGTTCATGCCTTAAGGGGTGCATCAGGAAAGGGGTGGGTAGACCATTAGCGCTTTGCAAGATTGTTGTTCCTTTTGCCACTTGCCATCTAAACTCTTGCTTATTAAAACCTTAAACCCTAGGATTATTCTTCACTTTAATATAAATTTTAGTCATTTTCATTCTTTATTACTTAATTTATTTCCTTGTTACCCTTTTTACCTATTCAACAAACTTGATCAACTTGGTCGACTTAGTGTATTTTTGGGACACTTTAGCTCTTTTGGTTTTTTAGCCTCCTGACTGACCTAACATAGACCTAGTGAATTAGCCTAAAAATGTGCTAGGTTGTCCCAATAGACTTAGCACATCCAACATGTCCTAAAGTTTTTATCTAAGATACTACTATATATATATAAGGTCATTTACACCATTTCAAGAGAGAGGGAAGAATCAAGTGAATAAGTTAAACATCTACTTATTAACCATTCTACTTGAGGAATAAATCTTTAGAATTCAATACTTTCTTTTTATATTTGATTTTATCTTGTGGATAAGTCTTTTAGATTCTTAGGTAGGTCATGTAGCCTAGAGTTAATTTATCTTGGTTATCCTTACAACCACAACAAAATCTTACAAATCACCGTGGCCAAGGGAGAGATTGAGGCTCGATAGGTTTATCCTCAAATGTAAGTATTCCTAACTTTATTTCTCCTTTATAAGAGTAGATAGATAATGCAGTATGTATTCTTATCTTCCATGCATTAGGATTTCATATACATTGATATGAGTATATGTCTCTTAAGTATGTTTAGTTTAGTTGTTGTCTATTTATTTTATTCTAACCCCCACTTTGTGCCATAAGATTTGGTGTGAACTAGATTAGTTTAATTTTGTTTTTATTAGAATAGTTTAATTTCTTCTTTATTAGTATAAGTGAAATATCAATTATAGGACTCTTTTAGGTTTATTGTGTGATTATGTTAGACTATAGGATTTATAACCCTTCCTAGCATGATATGTTGTGACAAGTGATACAAGTGATCCCCTAATCGGTTCTAACAGATCCCCATATTAGTCATGCTCTTGTTTAACAAGTGTATACCCAATAGAAAGTGTAGGTGTGATCTATCTTATCTGATCTAGGATTAATTCATTTACATCATGTAATTATGATTGTATATAAAGGAGACATGATGTAATGTGATTGAAAGGTAGGACCCTATAGAATATAAGAATTTTGACATACTTCCCCACTTTTAGCCATTATCATCTCACCAAATTTCCCCCATGGAGTAGATCACTAACCTTCTTATGCAAGGTTATTCTAAGTTAGCACTAATGCCCCTGAAATACTAGTAGCTTTGGGGTTGAAGCTATTTTATGGTCTCACTTGTGTAACCTACCCTTGGAATTCTTGGTTATGTGGATAAGGGGGTATATTTAAGGATAATATGGATATGGATCTTGATAAGGAGATTGATAAGGTTTATAAGAAGTATTATTTTGCCTCTCAATGCTACCAATTAGTCATTTTGAGCTTTAATTAACCCCTATATCTTACCAAGCCTAACTACTTGGTTACCATCAGATTGGTATTAATTATTTGAGGCACCTAATAGAGAAATGGTAGGGGATTGAGGTTAAATTTTTGTAAATAAGGTCATGAGAGGCCTATGATTAAGTTTGTCTTCTTAAATTAGGTAGTTTTCTACTCTTATAGATATTTTATATTCTTATATTAATTTGGTACCCCCATGGATTATATCATCACATCAACATTAAAATTAAAGCACCTTATATAGTATATGAAGGCATATTTAGGTGTAGGCTTGATGATGATAGGAATGCTATCCTAAGTTTTTCAAAATCTATAATTAAAGTCTACCAGGGATTTCAAGGGTGCTCTCTTTATTGAGGTGAGTCACTCAAATAATAAAACATGATCACTTATATCTTCAAAGTGCTTTCATAGACACTCAAAAATTCATCCCATGTGTTTGTGGAGGTAAGAGTAAGATCACTATACCACTGAAGTGATTTACCCCTCAAGGAGGTTTCCAAGAGTTTCATGGCTACATTTTTTTGGGTGATGTTGTGTACTAAGCACAAGTTGGATATATCATCTTTGTGTTCTATAGGGGTGGCGTATTTTTTGAATGTAAAATAGGGAAATATTTTAATGGAAATGAATGTGATATCAACAAATTGATTAAGGTTTAGAGGACTACCACCATTAAAGGGTATAAATGTTTGCATTCTAGGTTTAATAATTAGGATTAAAGGTCTTGAAATAGACTATGTGTGGGAAAAATTGGTAGAATTTGGGTAATTAAGAGGTTTATTATTAGGGTTATACCTAGGAAACCTCTTTACCCTTTTAATATCTAAAGATAGATCAATAAATTAAATCTACTTACCTTTTGAAGATAATCTAGTGGACACCTTTTACATGAAACTACCTCCAATATGTCATTGATTGCCTTTAGCCTTCTAGATGTCATCCAATAATTTTAAAACATGTCAAATCAGGTCTCAAAGTACTTGATATATGGTCCCACTATGCATTCTATAATTTTTAGTTATCTAGGTTTCACCCTTATTGAAGTAGGACTATTCAAACCCTCCTCAAACCTAGACTAACATTGGATTGAACTATAGGCTATGGGATACCTAAGGTGAAAGTTAAAACTCTATTTCTGATGGGGATAACTCCCATAATTTGTGACTTAATGTTCTCTCTCAAATATTTAATCCTATTGGGGTAGAAAGGGATAAGGATGAAAACTTGTAAAAGAACCTACACTAAATTGGTGATGCACCAATGATTGAAGATCCTCTCTTGGTTTATCGTTTGAAAAAAATTAAAAACCTAATGAAATTAATAGTTGATTAGACCTCTTAATTAATTTATAATCATGATTGTTTCATGTGAATTTCAAGTGTAAATTTTGTAACTTAAAAGATGAGAACCTAGATCTACATAAGATATTATTAGTTCATAACTCTTCATGAACAATTCTACCTAAAAACATTTCACACAACTTTCATAGACTAAAAACATGGAATTAGGTGCATGAAAGGACCTATATAATACATGTACATGCATACATTATGGAAATTAACTCTCACAAGTAAAACTAATATCCAAACATGATGTTTTCAACTACTCTTCTATTGATTCAAAGAGGCAAGATATTATTTTGGAAAAGCTTTGCTACACCTAGTCAAGGGATGCCCAAATAAGAGCTAAATTATTTATTAAATAGAATGTATGAGAGAGAGGAGAGAATATTCTAGGTATAGGAGAGGCCATGAATGAGACCAAGATGGCACATGATAGTTACAATAGTCATAAACACTCCCTCCATGTGTTGACACTTCTTCAATGACTCCATTTTGTCATTGAGATCATGTGTGGGGCTATAAATCCTATTTTTAACTTCATATAAGGCCTTTAATATGCTCAATATATCTTAATATTCCCTCCAATGGTAGTTACATAATTTAAATAGGGTGTGAATAGGCCTCCAACAGGTGTTGAGTATCCTCTCCTTTAATATGCATGTTGACTTGTCCTTGAAGCTATCTTCACCCCTTCATAATGATCTTCAATATGGAATGTGCTTACCCAAATTATAGTTATGAACATCTAAAAGTGATGCATCAATGCCATAATTTCGTGATATGCTCACTCCACCCTTTTATTTTTAGATTAACTAGGCATATTTACAAGTTATTTATTTTTTGCATATTCACTATTTGAATACTTTGAAATATTTAAATGAATTTTAAAATCACCTAAGAATACTTAGAATTATCAGGCATCTTCTATCTAAAAACTCATTTATCTTGATTGACTAGGCCTCCTAGGTTAGTTCCATAAACTGGTTATATAAAAGGAGTTGGTAGAGATACCTATGAGTAGATTCATGATCACTTCCATCTTTGAAAGAGTGAAACAAGTCTTGAATTAACCTTACCCATAGTTTATAACTCTTGTTTAGGATCTATAACCTATTTTATACCTAAAACCCTTTAAACTTGCACTTTTAGAAGATGTTCATACAACCTCCATACAATTAAGAACTAAGGTCATGAGATCTTTTGAGTTGGCAACATGTTCTTGGTGTTGATCAAGTATTTCCTAAGGGTTTGGATGCATGTTTCACTAAACCTTTCTAATTTAGTCCTTATTAGGGTTTAAGGAGGGTTTAATAGTGTTGGGGCTCTTAGTGATGGTTTATAGAGACCAAGGCTTGAATCTCTGAACCAATTATACAAAATGCATTCCAATAGACCTCTTAACCTCCCTTGAAGTGATTGGTTCCCCATTCATAGAATCTACACTATAGTGAACATTTGAAGATGCTCCTTGGCTGAGAAACATGTTTTTTGAGCAATGTGGTGGTTTTTATAGACCAAAAGGTCCAATGTGAGACTCTCCTAGGGTTTAAATTGACCCAAAGGCTTATAAACACCATGATGACCCATTCTAAGAAGGTCTGAGTCATCCTTACTTCCCAAATTTCTCTTTGTTCTACCTCTTAGTGACATAATACTAGTGGAGGTGATAGACTAGTCTGTCTATAGACTTGGATCTTGAAATTTGGCCTAAACCCTAGGGTTATGAGGCATTATTTCATATCTTCCAACCTAAATACTACCTCATAAACCTTAAGAGGTAGAAACATTATTTTTATCAAACATCTTAACTTATAATGAGTGTATGTAGTCATCAATCTCAACACCTATGCCTACCTACAATATAAGTAGTCACAGAGGTCTATGCAAATGGATTATATATATATATATATACATACATACATATATATATATATGTATGTATATTATTTAGATTCTTCAAGAGTCATCCTTCTATATTATCCTTATTATGCATAGAAACACTTCCCATCTCCTTGTACCTAGACTCAAAATAGCCTTTTTGGGCTTGTTCCATATAGTATGGCCCTTACACATGACAAATAATAAGTTTTCATGATGCTCAGAAGGCTTGAGGAGATATTAAATGTCATATTATGGTAAAATCACCTTATTTAGATGGGTTTTGGGGAAATAATCCACCATTGGGTCAATTTTGGGGTTTGTGTAGGGTTTGAGATGTCCACCATCTTAAAGATAGTTCATAGAATAGAAAATTCCAAACTAGAAACAATAAAAATGAAATTAAAGAGAATTTACCTCCTCATCTATGATGAATAGTCTATGGTCCCATGCAAAGGGTGTGTGGAGATAGGAGCATTAGAAAGTGGCACTCGGGTTGTCTATAAACTAATTCTGATAGGTTATTATCTTCAAGATTATTCATAAAGTTTATCCCCTAATGTTAACAAATATTTCATGAGTCGTTATTCCATATGGAGAGTTAAACGTCCATAATATCTTTGTCCCTGAGCATCTTTGTGATGAAGTGTGTGAACACTTGAAGTTAGGATTTAACTTGACTATGTTGAGGTTGAATGGCTCGAGCAGGGTTTTGTTGTCACTTTGGCCCTTTTATCACTTATTTATCCATAAATTTTTTTTATCATGGTCTAAAACACCCTCATAAATTCCTCATTTTCCATCAAAATTATTGTAAGATCCTAGAGATGTCTTATGATGGGAGTAGGGTCTATGAACAAGCTTCAAGTCTTTTACATTGGTATATACTCAAGGTCATCTAATGTAACCTATAGTTTTTCTCCAATTTTATTATGTATGGGGATTTAATCATCATTTTTCACTACTCTAAAAACTTTTATGGATACCAAATTTTTCTATAGACCCTTTAAGGCAAACATTCACTCATCTAGTCCTAAAACTAACTATCATAGACATGTCCTACTTTGAGACAAAATAGTGGGTATACCCACTATTTATCTATCCAAAACTGATACATGTATACCTTTAAATAGTAATTATGACCATTTGTACTAAATTGTAAGGCTTTAAAATTCATATAAAGGCCTCAAACAATCATTTTACTCTAACTAGTAGTGGATTTCCTATTGACTGAGTGATTAGGCATGAAAGTTATGAGTATGGTCCTCTCCTTTATTTATTGAGATGCTTATGATAATTATGTGTATATAAAATTTCTAAAGGATAAATAAAATATCATATTGTGATTTTATAACCTTCCTTATTCTTACATACACTCCCATTTTCAAGTGTAGGGTTCATGTTTGAGTAGCCATATGTGCCCTCAAGCCTATTTTAATGTTATCTTGCTCTTTAGATGAAGTGATCATTGGTATTCTTCCCCTTTCCTTAGTATGATCCTTAATTATCCTTGTATGAGTTATTTCTTTCACCATAAGTAGGATGTGTTTCTTCATATGTATCAACATTATTATGTGCATTCATCTACCTATATTGACTATATACAAGGGTTTTAGTATCAAATTTGTATGATAGAAGAGTGGTCTACATCTTCTTAAACTCTAGTAATTAATTCACATCTCTAATCATATATTTATAATTCACACCATCTTATGTTAATACCACTCTTCATGCCTTTGAATGGTCCCTAAAGTATTCTTTTAGACTCTACTATAGATGTCCTAAGTGACTAGTAGTAGGTGGGTATTTGTCTCCTTAGGTGTATGACCACATATGTCTAACCTTCCATGATTTAATTTTCCTTGAGGGTAAAAATGGGGTATGAAGGTTTTTTGGCATGGTTGAGACTAATAATGAAGGGTGGAGGAGTGGATGAATATGACTATGGGGGGTAAGGGGTGAAATATGAACAATGGAGTTAAAACATAGTAAAAATGGTAGTAGAAAACATCATGAAATGGTGAGGTATGAAAATGACATGTACTAAAGCATAAAAACCCTTATAAGACAACAAAAAGACACCTTGGAGACCTTAAAAAATATACACATGCAAACACACCACTTTGGAGGAAGAAAAATGACACACATAGTTAAAAAATATAACCTAAGAATCTTTGAGGAACCTTAATCTTTGAAAAAAACCTTAATCTTTGTTAAAACTAACTTTGTGGTTATACATACAAGAATGGTGGATTTTACATCTTTAAGTCTACCATGGAGGTTGGAAAACTTTATCATGGTGCTGTGATGATGACTTACTATGATTTAAATACATCATTACATGATTTTAAGTGTGTTTTAGGGATCTATAGGTGTTATTCAGCAACACATGGTGCCACTATTTAGTGAACTATAGATGCATATGAACCCTTTATTAAATACACCCTTTGAGATAAACAAAATGTTGATGTACCTCAAACATGATCAAAGAGGCATGAGATAAATTGAAACACTCTACATACTCTTCAACTCAATCAACACCTTATGATGAGGACACTTAACCTCCATTCATTACATAAATATATTTACATATTAAACTCTATGCTAGTATCGAATGTTTTCTAGTTACATGATCTCACACATGTGAGACAGTCACTAAATATTATATGATAGGTTCCTTTAGTATTGGAGGAAATAAGACCACTCACTAGTTTGAACAAACAAGCCAAGAATCTATGAGAGTTATTCTATTTAACTTAGCCTGTGTAGATAAGGATGGCATACAGATTCCTTAATTTATTAAGGAATGTTCATATAGCTCATGAGACCAATCCAAAAACAAATTCCCATGTGAGTAAGCTGACTAAGTGTACTTCCCTTGGCTAAGAGCTTGAGCCTCCATTCTCTCTCTCCTCCATATGATATAAGCATAAACTTTAGGAGATATTCAAGTCTGTCAATGAGCTTTAGGGGATGGTAGGATGGTTTTGAGCTTCCTTTTAACTAAAACACTATTCTTCCTCTCCCACTTTCCATTATTAACCTCACCCTACAAATCCCTAACTCTACCTAAGCCAGTCCATATTATACAGATCTATACCATTTAATAAATCTCTACAACCTATAATTTATTTACATTTCCTCTTGTTTAAGACCAAAATACATCATTAAAAATTGTTATGGAGGTAAAATAGGGGTCATGTGATATTTTAAAGCTGATGTTACAAATTAGGGGAGCTAAAAAGTCACACATTAGCATTTTTGGGGCCCATTAGGGAGGATTTAGGCATTAACCATGGTGGTAATGGGATCAATGGGGAATGAAATTCTTTAGTGATAGTCTAATGAGGCTTATGAGTTTCATTGAAGGTGTGGAATGTCTCTTAGTATCCCATCAAAGTCAAATAAGGCCTTATTATGGTAAAAACTTTGATTTTAGTACATACACATGACCTTAAAGGGACATATGAAAATAATATCATAGTAATATCTATGAAGAGACTCCTATGACCTGAAAAATACCTCAAATGGACCATAATACACTTCTCATGATGCTCTTGAAAGATGGAAAGTGAAAATACCTTATGTTATTAGGTAGAATAGAGATATTCATGATCTTTTATTAGACTAACTTATTGATTCATCTTCACCATGACATTTCTCACATGTGGGAGCTCTATCAAAGTGACCAAGGACCATCTAAACATGATCAAACATCATGAAAACAATTGAGTCAAGTCAAGGGGAAGTATTAAGTCTCATAAATCAAAGTTATAACATGATAAGATAGTGAACTATTTGAACACCTTTCTAACTCATAATATTAATAAAAACCATAAGGACAAATGATCTTGGATTAGGACTGAAGGACATTAGTTTGTCCCCTTTCTAGGTCTATGACTAGAAAGTGGTCAACAATACTAATGGAAATGATTAAATCTAAGTCTATCAACCTACTCCCTCTATACCCACTGAGGAGATATAAATATTATTGTGCATATCATAGAATGCATGGGCACCACACCAATTCATGTTTAGAATTGAAAAAGAAAATACAATAGATAATGGATATAGATGACTCAAATAGTGATATATCATACACATATCATAGTATATACTAGATGACTACAATTACTCAAATGATCTATTGTAGGTAACAATCCATAATTTATATCCCTCTATATCCATTATCTATATGCTTTATATTCTATTCTATATTTTTGTATACTCTACATCACATATTTAACATTGTTATATCTTGATATTGATCATGCTAAAATTACTCAAAATTTTTACCATATATTACTACTTTAGACTCAACATATGTACATCTTATATTTTACATAGATTTATAATACATATTCATGCATACTTTCATTTATATCTTTCCTAGTTTAGACTTGATTGTATCTCTATGGTTCTTCTATTCAAGGGTATTTAAATATGTTTCTACTCTTTAGCTCTATACCACTTCTATTCATAGTATATATGGTTTGAACATGTGCCTATGTCTTTGTGTGTGCCTTATTGTGTATTAAGATATTTGAACATGTCCTTCTATATGGATCTACACCAACTTACTTATGATTGAATATGTTTGTATTTGAACATGTATTTATATGTCTTGTTTTCATATATTTAGTGACATGTGACCATGTGCCTTATATTATGGCCCCTTTACATGCCTCATGTGTGTTATATGTATGTTTTCTTGTATGCATCATGAACATGAAACTTGTCTCTTTCTTGTTACACACTCAAGTTTTAGATTCCATGAGGGACCTCATGCATCTCACCTTCCTACTTGGGTGTCATGATAGACATCATGCCCCATCCCCCTAGGTAGCTATCGAGTTTTTACTTAAATTTATTATTACATACATTGTTATATCTATCTTGACACCCTTGTGAATGATATAAATGATATACATCTTCCATTGCAAAATTATGCTCAAATTATCTTACATTATAATGTTATGTATGTATATTATATTGGATTATTACACAATTATCATATATGATCTAGCTTACACATATTTTGTAGATCTTTTTCTTTTGAGGATAGCTCTTGCATAGGTTCAATAACTACCCTAAAAATAGGGGGAATTAATATGAATTTGTCATAGAGATTAGTCTCATATAAATAATTCACAATACAATTTTAGCACGCAATCTCATATTATAAATAAATAGACTTAGGTAAGCATAGTGGGAAAATAGTGACATAGAGAATAATATAGTTGCATAGAAATCAGACCAAAAAAACACTACCAACCAAATTGGGACACTAGTAACACATTTCTAATAATGGTGATACTATCTAAAACATGGAGCTACTATCCAATATCCTTAGTTTAAAGAAACCTAGATTATCCAAAAAAAATACTATAAATACACTACATAATTACATAGGTTCAATTGTAGACTTATTATTTTTACTTAGATTCATACTAGTTTATCTCAAATTCATACCATTTTATTTAAATTAGGGGTATCATACATGATATTACCATTCCCATTTTTAGTTTAAATACTTAGATATGGATTATTATAACTCAGTCCAGAATCCATATGCTCTGATATCAAATTTGGGGGCATGTGTGCGACATATTGTTTACATTTGCTCATTTACACACTAATTGATTAGATGGAATTAAAAATTCCATGTAATTATATATGTTGTATACATACAACATAATATTACATCTTTCACACCATTTTAATTCTTTACTCCATCTACAGTGGTTGGCATTCCCAAATCACCTAGATCCACCTAATGTACTTGAGTATTTGTAGAGTTAAAATGCCCAGTTAGATATTTGTAATTACATTATGAAATTTTAGTTTTAGATGCATCTACTAAACATGGGTTATAAATTATAGAGTCATATCCTTCTTGAGTTCTTGATTCACATACATGATAGGCTTAGACACACCATTAGTTCAATCTAAACTATTCACATGTCATGATCCACAAAGTAGGGGTGGGTAATGATGGAGTCAAAATTAGATTGAGTGCTTGAGCCACCTACACATGGGTATTGATAAAGCCATCATCACAATAAAATATATTTATTGATTAATCACTATATACATGCACATTCATAGTTTATCACTAGTTTTGTTGATTGGTTTATGTACCCAGTAAGGTGTATTCAATCCTTTCCTCTTTCCCATCTCTTTACTAAGTTTTAATCAGATTTTTATTATTTACTCAATTGAGAATTTTGATTTTGATATCTCTTAACTAATTATTTATGCATGCTTCACTTGTAGGACATGCATTGGATCATGTTTCACATACTTATACCTAACTTCACAAGATTCATCTCCTAGGTAAGTCCAGGCATGCTTTTTTTCCTTTATCCTAGTCATTTCATTTTTTTGCATTTTTAGAATAAATGGGGGGGGTGGAATGTAATCACCTAAAAGTGGAATTTTAGTGATAAGAGTGCTACTTGATACTACATATCCCTATCTTATCCCTAAACCTATCCTAAAGCCTATTTTCACACTTTTCCATCCTTCATTTAGGCCACAAGTATCCCTAGTCAGCCCTAAAGTAGTCCCATATCCTCATTTCTTGATCTTGGCCCTTTGTACCTAGTGTTCTACCACTTGAACACTACAACCATAATAAGGAACTAGTGCCACATGGTGCTAAGGTCCCAAAAATGACACTAATGTCCTTTTCCATCTCTATTTCACAAGCATATATCTTTTTAAATCTATAACCTCTTAGGGCTAGCCTAGACCTCTATTAAAACACACAAAAGCATAATAATAGTATAAATACATGAATTTTATACCTATAACAAATAAATAGAAATCAAATGCAAAATACACATTCAAACTCAAAATAAGATGTGTATAATTAACATTATCAATCCCTCTTCTATCCCACTTATGCTTACTACCATCTTCAATAGTCATAAGCTCATATTACCTAGATTTATAGTCTCAATCACATTCAAGGCACTTAATAACACTATCATACTAGATTCACTTTCACTTGTACCAACACTTAGGTGGTGATAACTAAATTAGCCTTGATCCCTCCTTAGATTATTGGTATGTTGGTAAATATCATCACATCAAGGTGTTAAGGATATCTAACCCACCCCACTAATAAACACACTTTTCATCTTATATCAGTTGGATGCCTTAACCACACAAAGAATTAGGGTTTGCTCACAAAATTAGTCAAAACTGGAAATAAATAGGGTTTAGGACTTGTGCATGCAAGAATAGACCTCAGAGATCCAGACATAAGTGCAATTAGAAGCTCAAGATAGTCCTACATAGAGGATAATACTGCCAATATCATGACACTACCACCATTTTCTAATAATGGCACTATTATCCAATTATGGTGCTATTATCTAGTATGGATTCTAACATCAGGATCTTGTTTGTGACACTCAAACCATTTTTTACCTTAGGTTATATCATCCAAAGTCATCTATCTCAATTCTTTTCCAACTAAGTTCTTACTTGCACTATTTATTTCTAATTTTAGAAAGGTCAAAGCTATTCAATTTAGTAACAAATCAGAGGATGTAATTATTACTTATTATTACCCTAATTTAACATACAAAACTCTTTAAAAAACATAGGATTTACACCTATTAAGTCCTAAAAGGTTAAAATAGTAATTATGGATGCATGTATGTATGCATATGAAATTGAATCTATATATCATCCAATCTATCCCATAATTACTAGTTGTTAATTTAGTAGTGTCATAAGTGTGATTGATGATAAAATATGCACTTAATAACTTTAAATTAAGATACTATAAATATGGTTGATTTTCCTTTGTGAATATATAAATTAATACCATATATAAAAATATGAAATATCATTTTCCAAGAATAACTATGACACCCCACTATTGCACCATGCTTTATTAACAAGAAATGCTAAACTAGCCAATTACAAGTAACTTGCATGACAAATTATGATAAGTGAATAATAAATTAAGACCTTCATTAAAAAATAATTTAAATAAAAATATAATCTAAAATAAATTAAAATATACTTAATATAAATTTTTTATGAACTAATAAGATTTGGTCAATATGCAAGAAGCCTTTTCATCAGTTAAACAAACATGCATACTCATATGCACACTAGATAATCTAGGCACCTTAACACCTATAAAAATAGAGTCTGAATAATAATAACCTTAAATATAGTTTAGAAAAACTTATAAATTATTCCCCACATCTTGGATATGAATGGATAAGTATTTTAGTTCAATTAAGTACACATTGA